>OX344720.1:5050000-5537500 GCA_947034835.1 Ballota nigra | reverse complement strand
CGTCTGGGGTGATTCGGTCAACATAACCCTCAAGTGCGAACAGGGTCATGATGCCGAGCAGATTCATCCAGACGATTGGGGTGATCTGTATGATGACCAAGTTGGTCACCTTGAGAAAGCGACCAATAATTGGGGGTAGGGGCAGTCTTAACCCGGTGATTAAGGTATCAATGTTGATCGTCGTGCATCTAGGTGGTGGGCGATCAACTCTCTCCTTCTTGCCTGGAGCCCACATATGGATATCATACAGGATGTGATTAGGGGTGGTTCGGTATGGTATATCGAAAATTTCACGCCATATCGTATACTGTACCGAAATTTTCGGTATATCAAAATTATATACCGTATACAGTACCGAAATTTCGGTATATACCAAAATTTACCAAAATATCGGTATACCACTTCATACCGAAATAGCGGTATACCGTTTCATACCGTTCATATCAAAATTATTTATATAAAGACCTGTATAAAATAATAAAAAATAAACTATTTTAACAACCAAATATTCCAATAATATACACACACCCATCTCTTCCTTATCAAGAAATATCATAATCTACTACACTAATAGCATCCATCAAAATGATCAACTAGTAAATGCACTTCAAAGAAAATCATATAACCAAAATCACATCACATAATATAATCCAAACTTCTTAGAATACAAATCAAAGTTGCAACAACTATGAAAATATCTCAAACACTCCAACATCATATCTCAAAAACTCCAACAAATATTAGGGAAATACACACATATGTACATGACTTTGGGCTTAATTGTTCCTAAATAGCCATGTTTCCCCAACTTACTATCAACAACAAAAACCTATCTTACACCTATTCCCAACAACCTGCGGCAGCTAGGATCAAGGCTCATATCAAACTCCATTCCCAAAATTCCTTCAGCAAGTACAAATGTCACTTCTTACTTTAATTTAAAATTCAAATGATCCCAGCTCAAGGAATCGGCTAAAATCGAGATCAATTTATTTTCGAAGCTTATTTGAAATTCCCAGATCATTTATCCGATTCAGGTATTGTTGCTCATATTTTGCAATTTTCTGATTGATTTTGCATTTTTTTAAATTCCAAACCCTTTTTTTGATTCCGTTTGCAGATGCTTTAAATTATTCATCCACACTTGTGTTTGCTGGGTCTTTGATTGCTCATCTTCATGAGTTCCAAAATTCTAATCACTTTTAGATTCAATGGTGATTGCAAATTGGTTGCTTGTGACGAGAACACGACATTCGAAAATTTCTTGGCCCATGTCATGGGTAAGTGGAAGGAAATAAAAAAGCCTGATTTCAATTTTTATTGCTTGGTGGGTAGTTTTAGTAATGTTTCTCTTGATTGTGATGATGATCTTATTAACTTGATCACCCTTTGCTCCATAGTTGAAACTCGTATTGTCAACGCCGATGTTTTCCCAAATATTAAAAACATTTTACCCATTGTTGGATGTCCCCATAGTGATTCTCAAAACTCTTGTGGTGATACCAATAAATCCCATTCTGGTAGCCCAGAATATCTATCTAGATTTGCCAAGGAATCAAACAATAGCAACAGTGACTCAGGGGATGGTAAACAAATAGAGTTTGATGGCATAAATGATATCCCTATTTTTGATATGTCTCCTGCTGTAGTCAAAGAACCATTGTTATCCGATGATTGGTCAATACAGTGTTGGGGTAGAATTTAGAGGTGGAGTTGATCATTTTAGAACTGGACTTATTAAGTACACTGTTAAAACTGGCTTTCGGTTCAAGTTTATTAGGAATGATAAATACTACATCCATGCAGCCTGTCATGAATCCAATTGTGGTTGGTTCATAAAGGCCAAGCTTCAAAAATTGACTAGGTATTTTGTTGTATTTAAAGCCAACCTTGTCCATAATTGCGTTGGTAAGCTCATAGGCAAAGACACCAAAAGGCTTGTGTCCAATATTGTGGGTGATTTCTTGTTGTCTGAGATAAAAGTTAATCCCAACTTTAGTGGGAAATCTGTGGTCCAGAAAATAAAAAAGTCATATGGAATAGATATCCCTTATTGGAAAGCATATCGAGCAGCTGAGCGGGCAAAGTCTGTTATATTTGGTAGTTTTAATGATTCATGCGATGAATTACGTTAGTATTCTGATGTTATCAATCGCACCAATCCCGAAAGTGTGGTTGAGCTTCAATCTAACAGTGAAACTCACCAGTTTGAGCGTCTTTTTATTGCATTTAAAGCATGCCTAGATGGTTTTCTCAGTTGTCGTCCTATGTTATTCATTGATGGGACATTCATGAAAGGGCGAGCCAAGGGAACTCATCTTTCGGCCACTGCTAAAGATGGTGATAATGGTAAACATAACTATCTAGGCACTCATTTTTCATTTAATGTTTTCTACAATCTGCTAGCTAATTATTTGATATTTATTTGTTATAGGGTTGTTCCCCGTTGCTTTTGCCCTTGTGTCTGCCAAAAACAATGAAAATTGGACATGGTTTTTGCAGAAGGTCCGTGATTCAAACAATCACGATCAGCAAATATTCTATATATCTGATAGGCATCTGGGAATTTTGAATGCTTTCCCTAATGTGTTTGATGAGCCAGTCCACTTCTTCTATCTCTTTCATTTATTAACCAACTTGAAGGGTCGATTTTCCAATGGTTGGAACAATATAGATCGTGAGAGGCTTTGTGAGAAGTTCATGAAGTGTGCATATGCTCCAGACACTACGACATTTCAACAAAAGCTGGCTGCTTTTAAGAAGACAGCTGGGGTAAAGGGTGAAGAATTTCTCGAACAACTTCCATTTGAAAAGTGGGATGTGGCTTATTCTCCTCACATTTCACGATATGGTGAGATGATATCGAATGCTGCCGAATCATTTCTTGGATCCAAGATTCCCGTGCCTTGCCCGTTACTCACATGGTTGAAGATATCCGTTCCAAAATCAGCAACTGGTTTGTAAATCGTCGGTCTCAGAGTTCCCAATGGATTGGTGCATTTGTTCAAACCAAGGAAGAACTGTGGAACAAATTCACCAAAGCTGGCCTTACATGGAATGTAGTGATTTTCCCCAGTGGTATCTTCAATGTTGATTCTAAGCCATCCGTTGTTGTGAATTTGACAGATAAAACGTGTTCATGTTACCAATGACAGATTTGTGGCTTCCCATGTGTTCATGTTGTTGTTGTAATCCACGCTTCAGCTCATTCTGTTTTCCCCTACGTTTATCGGTGTGTGAAGGTTCAAATGTGAAGTATGTAATCTGCTGGGCTTAATTCAGTAGGAAGCTATGTTGGTAAAAGTGTTAGCCGTGGGAGTTAGTGAATTTGGAGTACCAGAGGAGATGGACCAGATGAGGTTGACCAGAGAAGCCTGACCAGAGGAGTCTGGCAGGTGAGCTACCAGAGGAGGTCCATCAGGTGAGGTCTGGTCAGACGAGTCTGGTAGATAAGTCATCAGAGGAGGTCTATCAGAGGAGGTCTAGGACCAGAGGTCATCTGGTGAAAAAGGACCAGAGCCAGAGGAGGTCTTATCATCTGATCCTGAAGTCCGTTATTTGCGAAGTACACCAAATTGGAGCTAATTCGAAGGCGGTTCTAACTGAATCAACCATGGCGGTTATTGAAGTCGTTAGCCAGCTGGATAACTGCTTACATTGAGTTTGTTACAACTGAATCGAATCTAGGGTTCGTTTCCAATCTCTGTAATTATAAAAGGGGGGTTTTTCAACTGAGAGAAATGATTGAGAGAGAGAACTTCATCTGTGAGCGCAAACACGTGAGATTGTGTGATTGTAACTTGTAACTACCAATTCTTTTCTTAGTGGAATACTCTATCCTCTCGGATCCCGTGGACGTAGGAGTTCTTCTCCGAACCACGTAAATCTGGTGTTCTTGTGTGATTTTCAATTCCGTTCTTATTGCATTTGATTCCGATTCCCGGAAACAAGTTTTCTTGTGAATTCAAAACGCGATTAACAAGTGGCGCCGTCTGTGGGAAGCAATCATGGCTGCAACTAAGTTCGACATTGAGAAGTTCACGGGGAAGAACGATTTCAGCTTATGGAAGATCAAGATGAAGGCACTCCTGGTACACAATGGGTTGTACGAAGCCTTGTTGCCACCGACTCAGGTGGCTTCTGGAACTAATCCGGCGAAGGTGGAGGAGAACAAGAGGAAGGCACACAGTGCGCTTATCTTATGTCTTGGGGACAAGCCATTGAGGGAAGTATCAAAGGAGAAAACCGCTCTTGGGATCTGGAATAAGTTGGAGCAGTTATACCAGACCAAGTCTGTTACGAACAAGTTATACATGAAACAGAAGCTTCAAGTCTTCAAAATGAGTGAAGATAAGAATCTTGGTGATCAGTTGGACGAGTTCAACAGATTGGTGGATGATCTGGAGAGTTTGGATGTTACAATTGATGATGAAGATAAGTCATTGATGCTGTTGAATGCCCTACCTAAGTCTCTGGAAAATTTCCAAGATGCCTTGTTATTTGGAAGACAAGATCAGGTGATGTTTGATGATGTTCAAACTGCCCTGAAAACCAAGTTTCTACAGATCCAAGCTGATGGGAAGAAGCCTGCTGAAGGATTGAATGTTCAATCCAAGAAGAAGAAGGGGTTTCAGTCCAAGAAGAATGATGGTGGAAAAGGGAATAAGGGTGGGAAGAAATCTGATTTTGTTGAGAAGAGGAAGTGTTTCACTTGCCATAAGGAAGGACATCTGAGAAAGAATTGCCCTGAAAGAAAGAAGAAAGACAATCAAGGTGATCAAGATGGAGATGCAACTGTTGTGGAGGTTGAAGGATATGATAGTGCAGAGGTCTTGATGGTTAGTCATGAAAGACTAAGTCAAGAGTGGGTCCTGGACTCTGGGTGTACTTTTCATATGTGTCCACATGAAGACTGGTTCCTGGATCTTGAGAAGATTGATGGAGGTCTTGTTCTTTTGGGTAATGATGAGAGCTGTAGAGTGCAAGGATCTGGTTCTATCAAGATCAAGATGTTTGATGGGGTTGATAGGATCTTATCTGATGTCAGGTTTGAGTTAAAGAGAAATCTTGTTTCTCTTGGTACCTTGAATTCAAAGGGGTTTGAATTCAAGACAGACAAGGGAAGTCTGTCTATAGCCAAATCTGGAAGGATTGTCATGAAGGGGGCTATCAAGAATGGTTTGTATACTTTGATTGGAAGAACTGTTACAGGGTCAGCTGATGTTACCATGGGGTCTTCTGAGGTTAACTTGTGGCACAAGAGATTGGCACATGTTGGTGAGAAGGGCCTGGTGGAGTTATCCAAGAAGGGAGCAATCCCTGGGAAGAGGATATGTAAGCTGGAATTCTGTGAGAGGTGTGTTCTTGGGAAATCAAAGAAGCAAGCATACCAGAAAGGGAAGCATACCACCAAGGAGGTTATGGATTATATACATTCTGATGTATGGGGCCCAGCAAGGGTATCCACTCATGGTGGAGGCAGGTATTTCCTTACCCTTATTGATGATTATTCCAGAAAAGTTTGGGTTTACATTCTTAAACAGAAGAGTGATGCATTCTCTAAGTTCAAAGAATGGTTGATTGAACTTGAGAATAAGAGAGACAGGACTATCAAGCACTTAAGGACAGATAATGGGCTTGAATTCCTATCAGAGGAGTTTCAACAATTCTGTAGGGAGAAGGGTATTACTAGGCATAAAACTGTTCCTTCAAACCCCCAGCAGAATGGTCTAGCAGAGAGGATGAATAGAACTATTCTGGAAAGGGTTAGGTGTATGTTATCTGATGCTCATTTACCTAAGAGTTTTTGGGGGGAAGCTGTTAACACAGCTGTGTATCTCATTAATAAAGTGTCATCATCTGCTATTGAGTTTAAAACCCCAGATGAGGTTTGGTATGGAAAGATATCAGATTACTCAAAGTTGAAAGTTTTTGGGTGCCTAGCTTATGTTCATGTGAGGCAAGACAAACTTGAACCTAGAGCTTTAAAATGTGTTTTCATTGGGTATCCAAAAGGTGTTAAGGGGTATAAGTTGTGGTGTCTGGAGCCTGGAAACCAGAAGTGTATTACCAGTAGAGATGTTGTGTTTAATGAATCTCAGATGGGATACAAGTCAGGTGGAGGTGATAGGGAGCCATCAGCTGAGGAGATGGATGGGGTTATTTCTGAGCCAATTACTCAAGTTGAGGTTGAGCCTGATCATGATAATCATGAGAGTGCATCTGGTTCTGAACCAGAGCAGGAAACATGAGAGAATGGGTCATCAGATGAGGATAGTGCACCTGCAGAAGAGGAGGAAGAAGTGCCAGAAGCAGACTTGAGAAATTATAGTTTGACAAGAGACAGATCCAGAAGACAAATACATCCTCCAGCAAGGTTTGGCCGTGTGGATCTGGTCTCCTATGCACTTGTTACAGCAGAAGCCATAGAGTACCAGGAACCTAAAAGCTACAGGGAAGCCCTTGAGTGTGATGATAGGGAGTCATGGGTGACAGCCATGACAGAAGAGATGGAGTCTCTTAAGAAGAATCAAACTTGGATTCTTGTTGATAAGCCACCTAGGCAGAAGCTAATCAGTTGTAAATGGCTGTTTAAAAGGAAGCTTGAATCTGGTGTGAAAGATCAGGTGAGGTTTAAGGCCAGGCTAGTTGCCAGAGGATTTACTCAGAGTGAAGGAATTGATTACAATGAGGTTTTCTCACCTGTTGTTAAGCATTGTTCAATCAGACTACTTCTCAGTAGAGTAGTCCAAGAGGATCTGGAGCTACAACAACTAGATGTAAAGACAGCTTTTCTGCATGGTGATCTTATTGAGGATCTGTACATGCACCAGCCAGAAGGGTTTGTTGAACCAGGGAGTGAAGGGAAAGTGTGCCTGCTCAAGAAATCATTGTATGGCCTCAAGCAAAGTCCAAGGCAGTGGCACAAGAAGTTCAATGAAGTTATGTTATCCATTGGTTTTGTAAGGAGCAAGTATGACACTTGTGTATACCTGGAAAGGCAAGGTAGTGATGTGATAGCCTATCTTCTGATCTATGTAGATGACATGCTTATTGCCAGTAAAAGCCTTCTGAAGATTCAGAGTATCAAAAGGAAGCTAAGTGCTAGATTTGATATGAAGGACTTGGGAAATGCTAAGAGGATTCTTGGAATGGATATTCTTAGGGACAGAAAAGCTGGAAGACTATTCTTATCCCAGATGAGTTACATTGAGAAGGTCCTGAAGAGGTTTAACATGCATGAGAGTAGAACTGTGTCAACTCCTCTGGGACAACAGTTCAAATTATCTAAGGAAATGGAACCAAAGTCTGATGAAGAGAAGAAGACTATGATGAAAGTACCTTATGCAAGTGGGGTTGGAAGCCTGATGTATGCTCTGGTCTGCAGCAGACCAGATTTAGCTTATGCATTGAGTATGGTGAGCAGATACATGGCTAATCCTGGGAGATTACATTGGGAAGCTTTGAAATGGATATTCAGATACCTTAAGGAGTCATCTGATCTGGGTCTGATGTTTGAGAGGATGGCTGACCAGAAGAGTCCACTGGAAGGATTTGTAGATTCTGATTTTGCTGCTAATCTGGACACCAGAAGATCCTTAACAGGGTATATCTTTACTCTGTACAATACTGCTGTAAGCTGGAGATCTGTTCTGCAGAGTGGAGTTACTTTGTCTACTACAGAAGCAGAGTTTGTTGCAGTATCTGAGGCTGTTAAGGAGGCTTTATGGTTGAAAGGCATAATCAAGGATTTTGGGATAAGTCAAAGGGTTGTGGTCATTCATTGTGATAACCAGAGTGCAGTTCATCTGGTGAAACATCAAGTATTCCATGAGAGGTCAAAACATATTGATGTAAGGTTGCATTTTGTAAGGGAAATCATTGATAAAGGAGTGGTTCTCATCCAGAAGATATCTACAGAGGACAATGCTGCAGATATGTGTACAAAGTCTTTACCAGGGACGAAATTCAAATTCTGTGTTGAATTGGTAAAGATGAGTGTATGGGATGTTCCTTAGGCCCAAGCTGGAGCATGGAGGAGAGGAGGAGAGGATTGATACTTCTCATCTGAGGTGGAGAATTGTGAAGGTTCAAATGTGAAGTATGTAATCTGCTGGGCTTAATTCAGTAGGAAGCTATGTTGGTAAAAGTGTTAGCCGTGGGAGTTAGTGAATTTGGAGTACCAGAGGAGATGGACCAGATGAGGTTGACTAGAGAAGCCTGACCAGAGGAGTCTGGCAGGTGAGCTACCAGAGGAGGTCCATCAGGTGAGGTCTGGTCAGACGAGTCTGGTAGATAAGTCATCAGAGGAGGTCTATCAGAGGAGGTCTGGGACCAGAGGTCATCTGGTGAAAAAGGACCAGAGCCAGAGGAGGTCTTATCATCTGATCCTGAAGTCCGTTATTTGCGAAGTACACCAAATTGGAGCTAATTCGAAGGCGGTTCTAACTGAATCAACCATGGCGGTTATTGAAGTCGTTAGCCAGCTGGATAACTGCTTACATTGAGTTTGTTACAACTGAATCGAATCTAGGGTTCGTTTCCAATCTCTGTAATTATAAAAGGGGGGTTTCTCAACTGAGAGAAATGATTGAGAGAGAGAACTTCATCTGTGAGCGCAAACACGTGAGATTGTGTGATTGTAACTTGTAACTACCAATTCTTTTCTTAGTGGAATACTCTATCCTCTCGGATCCCGTGGACGTAGGAGTTCTTCTCCGAACCACGTAAATCTGGTGTTCTTGTGTGATTTTCAATTCCGTTCTTATTGCATTTGATTCCGATTCCCGGAAACAAGTTTTCTTGTGAATCCAAAACGCGATTAACACGGTGTTTTTACACTTCCACATATCGGGAGTGTTACTCCACTGACCTCCATCCTATTCCCAAGACTAAAAAATTCAAGTTCCACCCTCAAGAACCTCATCACAAGATCTTACCCCCTCGTTTGAAACGCCCTCCAGGACGTCCCAAAGATCGAGAATTCCCTCCTTCGGGGAGTATCGAAAAAGGAAAAAAACAGTGTGTACCCGCTGTAAAAAGTCTGGCAGGCATGATCCTTTAACATGCACCATGGCTGTTGACGATCAAAGTTGCAATTCTACAGGTCAATGGAGTAACACTGTTTTAACAGGAACTCGATGTTTGGCATTATCCCTTTTCATGTGTTTTTCCATATTTTTATACACACTGGTCTTGACACATAATTCTGTTCCTAAATCTTTCAGGTCCTGCATCCTACCACCCAGACGAAGCTGAAGATCTTTATTCGTTCTTTGATGGCATCCAGTTAAATATTCCTAGCAGCTCAACTGATGATCCATGGGGTTTGTTTGAATGATATTGGATAATGAAGCATAACATGGGATGGTTGAGTCCATCTTGTTTTATTTTTATTTTTGTGCAGTTGTTATTATTATCAGTCCAGTGAAACTTTATTCTTGCAAGAAACATTATTTGCTAATCAGTTTCACTTGGGTGATTTTAAAAGAGGGAGAACCACATTTTGTTGTCTTTTTGCTCAGTTTCACTTGGTTTATTGTACGTGATCACCCACGAGAAACTATGTAATGGAAATCCTTTTTTAACATGAATTTGACTGTTAACTTATTTCCTTTTTCCCATTCTTTATCTGTCCAATTCTGGGCAAATTGTTATATATATATTTTTTTATTTATAAACATCCACTCACACCAAGCACGACTTTTTGTCTTTAATTTTTCTTGAACTTCATTAATAAATTAATTTGAACTTTATTACTCTTCATTTTGCACTTTTGAATGTTTATTTTCAGACTTTTTTATTTAATTTGAACATACGTGTTAATATTCTTTTATATATTACCTCAAATCCAAGCATATCTATCATAACCTTTTTTATCTCATATCAGTAAATATGACCCAAGAATCCTCCATATACACCCCCAAACATGATTTTGCTCCCAAATCTTCAGATTTCCACTCTTCTGGATCATCATCCCACGGCCAAAGCACACCAAAACAAATGACCCCCTACCCGCACACGGTTTAACACCTATTGTGTACACATCTTACACAGAGCAAAATCTGGGCAAGTTGTTGTTAATTAATGACTCTAGTTCTAGAACCTACTAGGTTCATGATGGACATTCATCTTCATCCACAAGGTGAATGTATGTTTCCAAAGCAACCTTTGGTGTTTCCCAAGAGACATTTGATGTTCAATCTCCCACTAGATACATCCTTATCTTTGGATGATTTGTGCCTATAAATAGGCTTTGGTAGGATGCTTTCAAGTAAGTGTGGCATTTTGTGAGATATCATTTGGTTGAGTATTCTAAACACTTTGTGAGAGTGAGAGATTACTTTGTAAATATTTGTAATCATGTATATAGTGATTTTGGTTGCCACCCGTGGAAGTAGGAGAATTTCTCCGAACCACGTAAATTCTTGTGTCTCATTTTGTTACTTTGTTGGGTGGGTGTGTGGAAGTGCAAGATCCGTTTCCTCAATCGGTATCAACAATTGGTATCTAGAGCTTTGGTTGTATAAGTTGTTCTACTTGGCGCTTCCTCACATATCACATATTGAGATAAGTTTTTGGAAATTTATTTTTCCAGAATCTGTTTTGTTTTCTCTCGTATCTGTTTAATTGTTCTTGGAGCAGTTTGTGCAATGGTAGAAACAGAAACTGGGACTAGTACTAAGTCACAAAAGCGTGGGCTAAGGGTGTCTAGCACTAATCTTGAAGTTGAAAAATTTAATGGGAGAAATAATTTTGGAGTTTGGCAAGGTGAAGTTTTGGATCTTTTGGCTATGCAAGACCTCAAATTCACCCTCGAGGAGATGCCCGAAGATATGGAAGAATCCGAATGGAAGAAGTTGAATCTCCAAGCTTGTGGAACTATTTGTTCTTGTTTAGGGACGGACCAAAAATATCCATTCATGAAGGTCTCTTTGGCAAAGGAGTTATGGGACAAATTGGAGGCCAAATATATGCAGAAAAGTGTAGAGAACAAGCTCTACTTGAAGAATAAACTCTTCCGATTTGATTACAAGAAAGGTAATTCAATGACCGAACATTTGAATGAATTTAACAAAATTATTACCGATTTACAAAATTTAGATGTTGATGTGGCCAATGATGATAAGACTTTGTTATTGTTAAATTCTTTGCCTGAGTCTTATGTACATTTAACTACTACCTTGTTGCATGGAAAATTTGAAATTTATTTTTATGATGTTTCCAATGCTTTGATGAATAACGAGGTACGGAGAAAGGATAAAGAAACCTTTCGAGACTCAGATTCGGATGCCCTTACCATTCGTGGGAGGACCAATAGTCGAAATAATGGTGAGCGTGGTCATTCCCAGTCGAGATCAAGAGGATAATCAGTTGATCCAAAGAAGATCGGCAAAGATGAATGTGCCTATTGTCGTAAGAAGGGTCATTGGAAGAAAGATTGCCCGAAAATAAAGAACAAGAAGAATGAGTCACATGAAAATGTGGCTAGGAAAGATGACAGTGATGCTGATAATGTTTTGACGGTCTCACTCTCGTGTTCAATCAGTCATATTGATGAGTGGATCTTGGATTCGGGTTGCTCCTACCATATGTGTCCTCACAAGGAGATATTCTCGACATTTGAAGAGCTAGATGGTGGAGTTGTTTACATGGGTAACAACAACACTTGCAGAACAAGGGGGATTGGTACTATACATTTGAAGATGTTTGATGGTGTTGTTCGCAAGCTCACCGAAGTTCGTTATGTTCTTGAATTGAAAAAGAATTTAATTTCTCTTGGAGCCTTGGATGCAAAAGGCTATCGCATCATTTTGGATGGAGGTCACCTGAAAGTAACTAAATGAGTTTTGGTAGTAATGAAAGGGACTCGGAGAGGTAACTTGTACTACCTCGAAGGAAGCACATTTGTGGAACAAGCGGCCGTAGCAAGCTCAAATGAGCCTGATATGTCGAAGTTGTGGCACATGAGACTTGGACATGTTGGAGAAAAACCCCTGCAGACTTTGGTAAATTAAGGCATGCTTAAAGGTGTCAAAACTGGTAAAGTTGAATTTTGTGAACATTGTGTCTATGGCAAGCATAGAAGGGTGAAGTTTGACACTACGGTTCATAGGACCAAAGGTGTGTTAGATTATGTTCACTCAGATGTATGGAGTCCTACAAAGAATACTTCGTTAGGTGGTAAAAGGTGGTTCGTGACCTTTATTGATGACTACTCTAGAAGAGTATGGATGTACCCCATGAAGCACAAGCACGAGGTTCTTAATGTCTTCCTTGAATGGAAGAAAATGGTGGAGAATCAGACGGGCCGTAAAATAAAGAAGTTGCGATCAGATAATGGGGGTGAGTACAAGTATGATCCATTCTTGGAAGTTTGTAGAAAAGAGGGCATTGTTAGACACTTCATTATTCCCGGCAAACCGCAGCAGAATGGAGTTGCAAAAATGATGAATCAGACCTTGGTGCAAAAAGTTCGTTGTATGCTATCACAAGCAGGCTTGAGTAAAGCATTTTGGGCTGAGGCTCTCAACTATGCAGTTGATTTGGTGAATCGGTTGCCTACAGCTGGAAATGGAGGGAAAATGCCTCTTGAAGTATGGTCTGGAGAACCAGTCAAAGACTATGACCAGTTGCACATCTTTGGATTCCCTGCCTACTATCATGTTGATGATTCGAAGTTGGACCCTCGAGCAAAAAAAGCCAAATTTATGGGCTTTAGCAGTGGTGTCAAGGATTTCAGGTTGTGGTGCCCTGAAACAAGAAAAATTGTCAAGAGCCGAGATGTGACATTTGATGAGTCAGTGATGACTTTAAAGAAGGAAGATAAGGAGAATGAAGCCACCAAGCAGGTACAAAAAATTGAAATTAATCCTAACGTTGAAACTATTGAACAGGTGGAGAAGAATTTAGTGAACTCCAATCAGGTGGAGCCAATCCACAATGAGGATGAAAATGAACATGATGTTGAGCCAGAGTACTCTATTGCAAGAGATAGACCTCGAAGGGAGATTCAAAAACCTGCTCGATTTGCTGATATGGTTGCATATGCTCTTCCGATGATTAAAAAAGTTCCCAAAAGCTATAAAGAAGCTATTTTGAGTTCTGATAAGTCGAAATGGCTAGAGGCCATGGATGAGGAAATGAAGTCCCTAAAGAAAAATTAGACATGGGATTTGATGGAACTTCCGAAGGGTAAGAAAGCAATTGGGTGTAAATGGGTGTATGCAAAGAAAGAAGACACTACTGGAATTCGCTATAAAGCTCGGTTGGTAGCGAAAGGTTATGCACAAAAGGAAGGAGTAGACTACAATGAGATTTTTTCTCCGGTTGTAAAGCATTCGTCTATTCGTATATTGTTGGCATTGGTTGCTCAATTTGACCTTGAGCTTGCACAGTTATATGTGAAAACTGCTTTCTTGCATGGAGATTTGGACAAGGAGATCTATATGTCCCAACCAGATGGTTTCCAAGTTGCTGGTAAGGAAAAGTGGGCGTGCAAATTAAAGAAGTCCTTGTATGGACTTAAGCAATCTCCTCGACAGTGTATAAGAGGTTTGATCAGTTCATGGTGGAGCATGAGTACACACGAAGCCATTTTGACCACTGTGTGTATTTTTGAAAGCTCAAAGATGGATCCTTCATTTATTTGCTCTTGTATGTTGATGACATGTTGATAGCATCCAAGAGCAAGGAGGAGATAGATAAATTGAAGGCTCAACTGTCTAAGGAGTTTGAGATGAAGGACTTGGGTGAAGCACAAAAGATTTTGGGGATGGAAATCCAGAGAAATAGAGGTAGTAGTACTGTTTGGTTGACTCAGTCACAATATTTGCAGAAGGTGTTAACAAGATTTGGTATGAATGGTTCTACAAAACCAGTTGGTACACCGCTCACTCCTCACTTCAAACTTAGTGCTTCGATGTGTCCTGGTTCCGATGAAGAAAAGAGTCAGATGGAGAAAGTTCCTTATGCAAATGTCGTTGGTGCTTTGATGTATGCTATGGTTTGTACTCGGCCTGATATTGCTCAAGCTTTGAGTATTGTTAGGAGATATATGCACAATTCAGGAAAGGGGCATTGACAAGCTGTCAAATGGATTTTGAGGTATATTCATGGTACTGTTGATGTTGGTCTCAAGTTTCAAAGGCAAGAAAAAGTTGAGCTTGATGGATATGTGGATTCTGACTACGCCGGTGATTTGGATATGCGTCGATCCACTACTGGTTATGTGTTCACTATAGCCGGTGGACCTGTTTGTTGGCGTTCTGTACTACAGCCTACAGTTGCATTATCTACCACTGAAGCAGAGTATATGGCAGTTACGGAGGCTTTCAAAGAAGCTGTTTGGATGCATGGGTTGGTGAATGACTTGGGGATTTCTCAGCAACACATTAGTGTGTTTTGTGATAGCCAGAGTGCTATTTGTTTATTGAAGAACCAAGTTCACCATGCTCGGACTAAGCATATTGATGTTCGCTTTCATTTTGTTTGTGAAATTGTTAATGAAGGTGACATTCGGTTATTAAAGATTGGTACTACTGACAACCCTGCTGATATGTTGACAAAGGTGGTGACTCGAGATAAATTTGCTCACTGTTTGGATTTAATCAATATTGGTCGAAGATGATAGCCGGTGGTCTTGGTGACAACCTGACCCGATTTTTGGTATTACAGTTGAGACCTTTCGCCAAGGTGGAGATTGTTAATTAATGGCTCTAGTTCTAGAACCTACTAGGTTCATGATGGACATTCATCTTCATCCACAAGGTGAATGTATGTTGACTATGAAGTTTCCAAAGCAACCTTTAGTGTTTCCCAAGAGACATTTGATGTTCAATCTCCCACTAGATACATCCTTATCTTTGGATGATTTGTGCATATAAATAGACTTTGGTAGGATGCTTTCAAGTAAGTGTGGCATTTTGTGAGATATCATTTGGTTGAGTATTCTAAACACTTTGTGAGAGTGAGAGATTACTTTATAAACATTTGTAATCACGTATATAGTGATTTTGGTTGCCACCCGTGGACGTAGGAGAATTTCTCCGAACCACGTAAATTCTTGTGTCTTATTTTGTTACTTTGTTGGGTGGGTGTGTGGAAGTGCAAGATTTGTTTCCGCATCCGGTTTCAACAGTTGTTTCTTAGATGTCCACTTTGGGAGGTAATAATTTTAATTTTCCATATTGTATTTTGGCCTATATATCTTTTGAATATTATTTATTTGTTTGTCAGTCGGAGAAGTGCCGGTTTTTTCAGTGGTTAGACGATGATGATCCTACGCAATACAAGATCTACACCACTAGGGTTGCCAGAAGGAAGAATAATGTTGAGGCTCTACTAAATCAAAGGCTTAATAAAAAGTCCATATTATAAGAACATGTCATTCTTCTCCAACGGAATGTTGAAGTATTAGAAGAAAGGAACATGGAGCTGCAAGCTATTGACAATGATCTGGGAAGAAAGTTGAAATCAAGAAAAAAGATTGCTAGTAAGCAAAACCCTAGATGCATTTGTTTGAACCTATTTATATTTTTAGTTATTTAAGTGATTTGTATCATGGTAGTTTATTTCCCAGCCCCCATCAATGTCGTGAAAAAATCACCTTAAATAGGTTCAAACTAGGCTTCTCCTAAGCTAATTCATGTAATTTAGCTTTGTTTAACTTTTATTTTATTTTAGTTCTTATCAATTTCTTTCGATTTACACTACTGATAGGTTTTTTGAAATATAGAAATTAATATATATATATATATGGGTTATATATATATATATATATATATATATTTATATATATTCTTTGTTTATCATTAATACAATTATTCTCAAGTTCAAAATATAAATTGAACTTGAAGGTTTTATTATTCGAACTTCATTGAATTAATATCGAACTTATTTTTCAATGAGTATATAATTGGATCTTATTTTACCCACCATAATTGACTTAAATCAAGTGAAAACATTATATGAATCAGATGTGTGATCAATTGAGTACCCCAAAGTTTGGATTATAGATGGATAACCCAAAGTCTCCATACACTTTATGATTTGGACTTTATTGAATTAATATAGAACGGAGTTTGTTCAATTTAAAACATTACATGATGTGGGCTCATTTGAGTACCCCAAAGAACCAGTTTGAAGAAGCATAGCCCAAACGCACCATACATTTATTAACTATTTGGCCCTGCCCAAATAAATTGTATATTATCTTATTTCCAATAATTAAATATTTCGAATAAATATAGAAATTATTTTTAACTTATAATATATTATGTTATTTAGATTAATCCTTTTTACCTACTTATATACTTTAATTGAATAGTTTCAACTTAATTATCTCAAATGTTTATTTCAAAATAATTTTCGAAAATACACTAATTTATTTGTTAGTAGGCAAAAACAAGTTATGTTGGCCTAAATTCACATACCTGAAATAATTGGAAATTTGTGTATGGTCTTTGGCCCATTTAGAAATATTACAATTAAAGGAGAATTACGTCTTTTGTGTATGGTTTTTGTTTGAAAAATATATCATAAATTTTAAAAAATTGTACAGACACAACCCATGCATATCTTCAAAATTAAAAGAATCATCCAAACATCCCCTTTCTTCATCATCCTTCTTCAGCAATTTACTGTCAAATCTAACAGTGCTTTATCAATAGCACTTTTCACATTTTAGGCTACAATCCTACCCCAAACCCTCTTCTTCTCAGTAACAAGGAAACTCCATGGCTGTTCATCTTCCCTTTGATCAAATTTCTTAGATTTTAGTCAGGATGCCTTCCAAACCTTTGATTCGTTGCAAGATTATCGCTAAAGAGTTTTATAATCTCATCTCCAACCCACATTTCAAAAAATTGCACCTCATTCAGATGGGGCTTCAAAACAGGGTCTCTTGCCTCCTTCAAGTGGAGCATTGTTTTATCCCTCTCCAATATATGCATTCAATTCGTTCTAACATTCCTAACAGAAGGGTGGTGTATCAGGGTGCTAGACGTTTCGAATACCTTGCATGTTGCAAATCCTTTGTTTTAATGTGCAACACAGATGACCAATTCTTCATTGTTAACCCTTCAACCAAGCAGCGTCATCTGGTCCCTTCGAATTCCTTTGGTTATCCACCCCGCTCAAGCGGTGCCAGTGTTGCATTTGGTTTAGGCCACAACCCCAAAAACGATGATTACCACATAGTCCAGGTTATTCTATTCCATTCTATGGATTATCTTACCGAGGTACAAATCTATTACCGAAATGCTAACATATGGAGGGTTTTTGGTAAATTTCTGCATTCTAGTATTGTTGTTGCTTCTGGTGTTTTCGCTAATCATTCTATTCATTGGATGCTCCATGATTGCCTAATTTCTACCTTTAATCTTGTTGATGAATTGTTTTCCTTGATTAAAATGCCAAAAAATGTTTTCTCTAACCATAGACTGTATAACCTTGGGTCTCTAAACGATGAGAAATTAATTTTGTTCTCTTGGTTATATTGCGCTGGGGACCCTATACAGATATGGATTTTGCAGAGCTATCCAAACCCTGAATTGTGGACTAATTATGAAGTCACTCTTGATTTTCCTATTACTCACGTGTTTCGTTTAATTAACTTTCAACCTCTATTTTTAATGGGTCCCAATTTCGACAAACTTTTCTTTAGGATAAATCCTATAGGTACCTTTGGCTACTGGGATTTCAAGTGTAAGATTTTTTTAATGACATCTGGGTATCCTATTCTCAATGAATCATCATCTATATTTCCATATGTTGAAAGCATAGAATCCCCCTAGTTTGTGTCTTTTTAGAATCCCCTGTTTTTTTTTTAACAGGGAAATGAATTTGCTATCTTTTTTTATACACCCACATATATTTTGGTTTCTTTATTGTGCGGTATATGTATAATTTTTGTGCAATGGATAAATGTAAAACTATGTTAATTCTGCATTTTGTTGCAATTTTGTTAATTCTGGAATTATATTTTATCTATGAATTTTATTATTAATATATGATTTACTGGGATTATTTTCTAATATTGGATCCAATTGGCATATTGAATAACTTCAATAATTAAATTCAGTTAAAAGGAACATAAATCCCATAAAAGTATCATGGAACATTTAAACGGAACTTCATTAATTAAATTACTAGTCATTAATTATTTGCATTCCTATAAAATTAAATAAAAAGTAACCCTCTTTGGGAAGTCCAACAAAGCCAGATTAAGTTGTTATTGGACGTGCAAATCTATTATCGGATAAGTTCAACCTGTGGCTTCGTACGTTTAATTTATGTACATTGAAGTTCAACCTAGGTATCACATTAAAATAAAACTTCCATAAAAAATTGTCAAGTATATCTGCATCAGCGCCTTACCATATACTTAAACTGCAACACTCAACTGTCCTATCATATCTTTCCATTTCTAAGAAACTAACCTTTTTCAGATTCTTTTTTTTTTCTAGAAATCAAAACTTCCTTCTACACCTCTAATGGAGATATCTGTTCATCTTCTTTCCGAAATCATAGCAGAAATTCTTGTTAGGATGCCCGTTAAGCCTTTGGTTAGGTGTAAGATAATGTCCAAGTAATATTATTGTATAATATCTTCCCCAACATTCGTAAAAAAACACTTATCCCAAATGCGAAAACAAAATAAAGTTTAGGTACTGCTTCAGCAAGAGAACCATTTCACACCATTTAACTATATCCCCCCTGTAGATGGTGCTGCCTTCAAAAGGTTGCCAATCAGTGGTGGATGGAGTTTGCCTACCTGGGGTCATGCAATGGTCTTGCTTTAGTGTGCAGCAATCAAGATGAGTTATTCCTTCTCAATCCCACATCAGGAAATCGCACACTTGTGCCTTCGGAACCCATTAATTTTCCTCCAAACATTGAAGCTGCAAGCACAATTTTTGGATTTGGATATAGCGATATTAATGACGATTATCATATTCTCAGGATATCGCTCTTCCATTCCTCAAATTGTGAAGCAGCGAAAGAGGCAGTATGGTTCAAGAACTTCTTAGTGGACTTGGACGTTGTTCCGAATTTGCCCGACATGATCACTGTCTATTGTGACAATGCCAGAGCAGTTGCAAATTCAAAGGAACCGAGAGCCCGCAAGGCCAGCAAACACATAGAAAGAAAATACCATCTTATACGAGAAATTGTTAAGAGATGAGATATAGAGGTGGAAAAGATAGCATCGAAAGACAACCTAGCGGATCCATTCACAAAGGGTCTGCCTCAGAGTACATTCGAGAGACATGTGGATGGAATGGGAGTCAAGACTATTGTCAATCTGCTTTAAGTATAAGTGAGAGAAATTATTAGGTAAGTGTAGGTTGACATGAGATGTCACGTAGAACTACTACACTAGACATGCATGATGTATACTAAAAAGCAAACTTTAAGTATAAGTGGGAGATTGTTGGAGTTATACGTGAAAGTATGCTTTTACTTTGTATAACTCATGTATTAAACACTTATTTACGAGAATAAATCTTTTATCGCATTTGCTTTAGATATGATTGGATGTTGAATATTTATTGCAACCAGTTCATTATAAGTAGTATGTGTTACATTGTAGTTAATATGGTGATACTAGATCACGGAAGATCACATCAACGGTTTCCTTGTAACTAAACGTACAAATTCACGACCTAGGTGGAATTGAACAATCCGCCGTGAAAGGTCGATGTGTACATCTCAAATTGGCTTGTCTTGACCAAGAGATTTCACTAGCACATTTAGTATGTGTTGAAGAGGACCTATGATTAGGCGTGAAATTGTTATGATTTGGTGCCCGATTTGCCCATATTTTAAGTGTTTTTTATGAGTGTTTGGAGTCAAATGAGTATCATTTTTATAAACTCATTAATTTATCTCTTTGGTTTTTATAGATGAATAGAGGGCGAAAAGAGGAGTTGGTAGGACTTTGAATTGGCCAAAACGGACTCCCGGTTGAAGAGATATGAAGATTTTACGAACATGTGTATTGCTGTCGAAAAGTGCTCGAGCTCAATTGGTCGTGCACTCAGTACACGAGTGCTCGTGTACTGTGCACAAGTGGAATCAGGTCGTGCACTCAGTGCATGAGCTCCTCTGGTCGTGCATTTTTTGAGTTCTGGAAGTTTGGAGTGCTCGAGCTGCACTTGCTCGTGCACTTAGTGCTCGAGCTGTACTCGAGTAAACGCGTATTTTTTGCCCAAAAACACCCAAATTCAATTCCAAGCCTATTTATACCCTTTTCCAAGCATATCAACAGATACCAACACATATTTTTACATACTTTGAGCGAGGAGAAAGCTTGGGAAGGAGTTTTGAAGAATTTTATACGTTGTAATCGAGGTTTTAATTTACGAATTCTTAGTTTTAGTATTTCTTTTGAACGCATTAGATTAATTCTTTCTTTCATTACTCTTTGAGTCGATAAACCCTAATTTTTCAGATCTATATAGATTTCTTTGGAGAATTTAATTTGTTCTTTCATTTATGTTCTTGATTTCTTTCGTTAATTTAATTATGCATATGTTTATTGTTCTTGTGATTGCTTTTATTATTCAAACCACCATGTTAGGCTAGAACCCTTGCATGCTTAGGGTAGGATGAACTCGTAGAAGTAGGACGTTGATACGTAATTAGGATAACATGTGATGTTTAGTTTTAATTCTCTTAATTAATTAACGCTTAAAATAAATTCCGGATTTACCTTTGAATTTCGTACGAAAATTGTTAGAGAGAGGACGACCTTATCACTCTTTAACAACTAGTAGGCTTAACGAGAGGGTTTAGAAGGGGTTAATTCATCTACCCGTTTATCTAGGAAGTACGACCACATCACCTTAGTTAAATTAGGGTCTCTTTAATTAAGCACAATTTATTAACTTGTTTAGTAGATTAGTGAATTCGATTGATAGGATAAAGTATTAGGATTAATTCTTGAGCTTTTCATCTTACAATCTTATACTTAGGTTATTTCTTGCACATCACGGTTATTTTGATTATGTACCGGCTCCGTTAGTATACGTAGGGATTCCTATCCTGAGCATCACCCTTTTATATCTGCAAACAACCTTTAGTTAATTAGTTTCATTCGTTCTTTAGCATAATTAGAATAATTTAGTTTAGAATTAATTTCTTAATAACCCGAAAATATATTAACTAAGACGCGTAGATCTCTAGGGCTCTATTCGCATACTTACCTTCCCTTGGGTTCGATAAAAGTTGGTCCCTATTGTTAGGATATAGATTAGATGTTTTGAAGATGTTAAAACAAGAACTTGTAATAGGACTAGCTGAACCTGTTAGTCAGCTACAGATTAGTCTAGGTCTAGAATAGGCCTTTGGTTAAGGGGGAAGAAATCTGTGTAGACCAGATGAGAGGTGACCAGATGAGGTGTCCAGACCAGAGCAGAAGAGGTCTAGAGGAGCCTGACCAGTGGAGTCTGACCAGAGAAGTCTGACCAGAGGAGCCTGACCAGAGGAGTCTGACCAGAGGAGTCTGACCAGAGGAGTCTGCCAGAGGAGCCTGACCAGAGGAGTCTGACCAGAAGACCTCTCCCAGATGAGGTTCAGAGCAGAAGTGTTACTTGACCAGACCAGACCAGACCAGAAGACCCCAGACCAGACGAGTCCTGATTAGATGAGTGTGACGGATTAGTTCACCCACATGGAGGCTGCATGTAATCTGGAGACAAGTAGATTTTGGAGATCATTGATGGAGATGAAGGCAATCTAGAGAGTCAACTGATGGATGATTTGATTGATTGCTTGATTGAAAGTCAACTAATCAATCATATAATCAATCTTTGATTGATTATATCCCTCCAATTATGGTTGTTTGAATTGCTAGCTTTCCAACGGCTAGTTAATTCCTACAACTATAAATAAGAGTGCTTGGATGAGTTCTACATAAGAGTCGGGCGAGAGCACACAAGACACACGAACTCTTCCACTTACTCACCTTGTTCATTCAAGTTTATATACTCATTAGGAGTTTTTAGTTGGAATCTTTACTCAACATGTTCACCCTGAAAGGTTGTTGTAAGAAAGTGTATGAAGGAGCTGGTACTTCCCAATTCCAGTGGTTCGTTAGTAAGTTGGTTGGAGAGAGAGTCCCCTTTTGAGAAAGGGAGAGTGGACGTAGGACAAGTTGGTCCGAACCACTATAAATTCTGGTGTTCTCTACTTTATGCTTTTAAGTTTTCTGCACTTTTCTTTTAGCACTTAATTTAAAAGGGTTTTCTTAAAAAATAAACTCAAAACGCTTTCCGCTGGATAACCTTTTTGGGACCAACAAGTGGTATCAGAGCAGTGTGTCCTAGACCACTGCTTTGAAAATCTTTTGGTGGTCACCAGGACAGATCCAATTTTTTGAAAAACCCAAATATTTTTTTGTGCTAACAATTTATTGCAGAAATGGGTTCGAAGAAAAGTAGTAAAAGATACACTAGGAGTCACTCCAAAAGAAGCTTCACAACCGAGGAAGAAGAGGTATCCACTTCTAGTTGATCATCAAATTTTGGACCAATCGAAGAGATATGTCTTGTGACAGATGAGGTATGTAATCGAACTCCCTCTTCTTCTTCTTATTCTTCTTTTTCTGAACAATCAGAGGAGTCTTATACGCAAAATTTGCTATTAGATCTCCAAAAATCTGTACAACTTTGTCAAAAGTTGAAAGATGAGAACACAAAGCTGAAAGCAGAAAATCAGAAGCTTTCACAATGTTTAGGTAACCCAACTGATCTACCAGCTAAACAGGTTCAAACACTGGTAGAAGAGTCCACTGACTTGAAAACTAGATGTGATGAACAAACTAAGCTGATAGAAAAGTTGCTTGTTGAAAACATTGAGAAAGATAATGAATATACTCTGCTGAAAGCTAAGTTCGATGAACTCTTCCATCAAAACAAAATTGTAAAAGATAGCGAGGACAAGCTCAAGCTGAGACTGGAGCAGCTGACTACAGCAAACAATGATGTGTCACACATAGCTGCCTCATCTCAAAGAGAGCATGATAAGACAGGCCTTGGTTATTCCAAACCTGAATCCTCACATGCTCAGAAAGAAGAAAAGTCTAGTAATTTTATTGATAAGGGTAAGAGGTCAGCTGACCAGGCAACTCAACTTAACGGGCATATGACTTCTAAATCTCAAAAACCCAAAAGGAAGAGGAGGAATTTTAAAAGACCTCAGCAAGGTCAGCAGAGTAGAAAACAGTCTGGACCTTCTCAAAAGAAGCAGTCCCAGCTGACTCCTGCTCAGCTGCAGAAGACTTTTAAGTCATCTGCCAGACCAGCTGAAACTTTTGATGGTTCTAGCAAGACTTATCCTTATCAACAAAATTTCAAGACTGTTGCATTAAGACAAGTTACTTCTTCTAATGGACAAGCTCATAAGAGAAGAAGAGCCTCTAGAAGAAATAACCATGTCAAAGGTTCTTTTGTTGAGTGTGTTTTTGTGGATATGTATGGAAGAAAGATAAGATCACCTGATCCAAAAAGGGATGATCTATTCTTATGGCTTCCTAAAAATTGTGCTAACCCCCCTGGACCCAGAAGGGTACCAAAAAGTTGATTGCCTGCAGATACACAAGAAGACCAGCTGATGTTTTGCCCCAATATCAGCTGAGCATACTTTGAGGGGGAAGATCAGTTGACCCAGCCTGCTAGAATCTCTATTTAGATATTTCAAAATTTTCTTGTCTTGTTTTATTTCAGTTCTTTCAGTTTTAACATCATCAAAAAGGGGGAAATAGTTAGGATATAGATTAGATGTTTTGAAGATGTTAAAACAAGAACTTGTAATAGGACTAGCTGAACCTGTTAGTCAGCTACAGATTAGTCTAGGTCTAGAATAGGCCTTTGGTTAAGGGGGAAGAAATCTGTGCAGACCAGATGAGGTGACCAGATGAGAGGTGACCAGATGAGGTGTCCAGACCAGAGCAGAAGAGGTCCAGAGGAGCCTGACCAGAGGAGTCTGACCAGAGGAGTCTAACCAGAGGAGCCTGACCAGAGGAGTCTGACCAGAGGAGTCTGCCAGAGGAGCCTGACCAGAGGAGTCTTACCAGAAGACCTCTCCCAGATGAGGTTCAGAGCAGAAGTGTTACTTGACCAGACCAGACTAGACCAGAAGACCCCAGACCAGACGAGTCCTGATCAGATGAGTGTGACGGATTAGTTCACCCACATGGAGGCTGCATGTAATCTGGAGACAAGTAGATTTTGGAGATCATTGATGGAGATGAAGGCAATCTAGAGAGTCAACTGATGGAGGATTTGATTGATTGCTTGATTGAAAGTCAACTAATCAATCATATAATCAATCTTTGATTGATTATATCCCTCCAATTATGGTTGTTTAAATTGCTAGCTTTCCAATGGCTAGTTAATTCCTACAACTATAAATAGGAGTGCTTGGATGAGTTCTACATAAGAGTCGGGCGAGAGCACACAAGACACACGAACTCTTCCACTTACTCACCTTGTTCATTCAAGTTTATATACTCATTAGGAGTTTTTAGTTGGAATCTTTACTCAACCTGTTCACCCTGAAAGGTTGTTGTAATAAAGTGTACGAAGGAGCTGGTACTTCCCAGTTCCAGTGGTTCGTTAGTAAGTTGGTTGGAGAGAGAGTCCCCTTTTGAGAAAGGGAGAGTGGACGTAGGACAAGTTGGTCCGAACCACTATAAATTCTAGTGTTCTCTACTTTATGCTTTTAAGTTTTCTGCACTTTTCTTTTAGCACTTAATTTAAAAGGGTTTTCTTAAAAAATAAACTCAAAACGCTTTCCGTTGGATAACCTTTTTGGGACCAACACCTATACTTGCCCATACTACTGTGATCCCATACTCTTGTGGGATAACTACTAGTTAAAGCTAGTAAAGTTTGGTTCAAGTCAACCTACAATGAGGATAAATTCTTCTGTTCTGAAATGTGAAGAATTAGACCTCAGTGGTTATTGATTTATTAATCTCCGTCACTTAAATAGGACCGTGTGTGCTTAATGGAATCTGCTTTGATTCATGTTGGGTGAGAATCATTATGACTTCGAACTTTGTATTTTGTGCAGTAATATTAATCATACGACGGTTGCTAAGATTTAATACGGAGAAACATGTGCGAGTACGGATAATAATGCTGAGCTGTCTTTACTCCAAGGTGAAAGATGTTAATTAATTTAGAGTTATTCAGAAGCTTAATTAATTAATGGACTTGATAATCTTAAATGTGGGAAATAATAACCGGGAGCCCATATTATCGTAATATGGATTAAGATGGATAGTGCAATAGTAATTTATTAGAGGTACTAATTAATATTAATGGGTTGAATTATATTGGGGCTCAATATTGAAATTCAGAAGCCCATTGGAGGTCCAATCTTAATTCTCCTAAAGGCCCCTCAAGTAGCACATTAAATAGCCCAATAATAATAAGGTGATTAAAATAAAAGAAGATATATTTTGCTGATTTTTTCATAAATTTTTTGAAAAAAGATATATTTGGAGAGAGAAAAGATTTTGTTGATTTTCTTGGAAATATATTATGGAAGATAAGTATTCTTGGAATACAAGATTATCTCATATATTTAAGAAGATCCAAATCTTGTATTCTTGATCTAATATTTTAGAAAATTAGCCCCTTAATAAGGAGAGTTAGATTTTTGTGGAATATTTTATTATGGAGAAAAGAATATATATGATATATTCAAGATTTTTTAGAGGCTAAGAAAAAAAAAATTCTCTCTCCATAAAATATGCAATTTTCGGTCATCACCTCTTATAAATAGGGGATGATTATTTCATCCCCAAGTACATGATTTCATGTGTTGGAAAAATCAAGAGCATAATTATTTTTCTTTTTTGTTGGTTATTTTAATTGCTTGAAAGCACTTCCCACCGGTAATCAAGCAAGACGAAAGGGACAAACTTGAGAAGGTCTTTTGGTTGGTAGCACGTTCGTGATTAATCAAAGGCCATATCTACAAGAGGTACGTAATATACAAGAATCCATTGCTAGGAGGAAATGGACCTATGAAATCAATCCCCCATACATCAAATACCTCTACCTCCATAAACACGTGCAACGACATCTCGTCCCTCTTGGTAATGGAGCCAAAACGTTGACACTTTTCACACCTCTTCACCCATTCCATGCAATCTTTCAAGAGAGTAGGCCAATAGAAACCGGCTTGAAGCACCTTCCTACCGGTCTTCTCTCCTCCCAAATGTCCTCCACATGGTAAGGCATGACAATGCCGTATGGATATCACTCCACTCCTCCTCGGGCACACACCTTCTAAGCACATGATCTATTCCTCCTTTGAATAAGTATGGATCATCCCAAATAAACTCCCGACTTTCTTCAAGAATGCCTTTCGGTGCAACGAATCCATCTCCACCGATAACTCTCCACTTGCTAAATAATTAGCATAATCAGCAAACTACGGTGTCTTTCCTTCAACTCGATACACCGGGACATCTCCTAATCCAAACAGCTTCTCATCCGGAAATTCATCGTTCACCTCTCGATCTTCCACTGTGTTCTCTTTTGTAAGCTCCATCCTCGAGAGGTGATCGACTATCACATTCTCACTCCCCTTCTTGTCTTGGATCTCAATATCAAATTCCTGGAGTAACAAGATCCATCGAATGAGACGGGACTTTGCATTCTTCTTACTCATGAGATACCGAATCGATGTGTGATCCGTATATACAATTGTTTTCGTCCCTACGAGGTAGGGTCAAAATTTATCAAAAGCATACACGACCGCCAACAGCTCCTGTTCGGTAGTAGTGTAGTTCACTTGAGCAGAATTCAACATCTTCGAGGCATAATAAATAGCATGAAACCGTTTATCTCGTATTTAACCCAAAGTAACCCCCATAGCATAATTACTAGCATCACACATGAGCACGAAAGGACTCGACCAATCTGGAGTAACGAGAATGGTGGCATTCACCAACGCTTCTTTCAACCTGTTAAAAGCCATTAAACACTCATTAGTAAACTCAAAGACGACTTCTTTTTCAAGAAGCCGCGAAAGAGGTTTAGCAATTTGTGAAAAGTCTTTTTTAAAGCGTCTATAAAACCCCGCATGGCCTAAGAATGACCAAATTCCATTCTCGGTCGAAGGTGGAGGAAGCTTCTTAATAGCAATCATTTTTGCTTTGTCCACCTGGATACCTTTCGAGGACACGTGATGTCCAAGAACAATACCCTCTTTCACCATAAAGTGACACTTCTCCCAATTGAGTACCAAGTCCGTCTCTTCATACCTGCTCAAGAAAACTTCAAGATTGGTTAGACACTTATCAAACGACTCCACGTAGATGGAGAAGTCGTCCATGAAAACCTCCATAATCTTCTCAATCAAGCCATGGAAGATCGTCATCATACACCTTTGAAAGGTGGCGGGTGCATTACACAACCCAAATGGCATTCTCCTAAAGGCAAAAGTACCATAATAGCAGGTGAAAGTGGTTTTCTCCTGATCCTCGGGCGCTATCATAATCTGATTATATCCCGAATACCCGTCTAGAAAGCAATAATACTCAAAACCACCTAATCTATCAATCATTTGATCAAGGAACGGCAAAGGAAAGTGATCCTTGCACGTTGCCTTGTTTAACTCTCTATAATCAACACAAACACACCATCCCGTCACTAATCTAGTGGCTACCAATTCATTAGATTCAATTTTAATTACTATGGTACCCCCCTTCTTAGCAACTACGTGTAACGGACTCACCCATGGACTATCAGAAATTACAAAGATCATATCACTATCTAGCAGCTTCAACACCTCCTTATGTATCATCTCTTGTATCACTGGATTCACTCTACGCTGATTTTGCATTATGGCCTTTGTACCCTCCTCTAATCTAATCATATGCATGCAAATGGAAGGACTAATACCCTTAATATCCACAATTGACCAACCTATAGCAGATTTGTGCTTACAAAGCACCACTAAAAGTCTATCTAATTGATCATCAGACAAAAGGGTAGATACAATTACCGGGTACTTCTCACTATCGTCTAAGTAGGCGTACTTGAGGTGATCCGGGAGTGGTTTCAGCTCCTTCTTCACCTCCAATGGTGGCGCCTTATTGAACATCTTCTCAAAAGTGGACTCCTCCACATCTAACTCTTTCTCATCCTCGACTTTCATCACATCCACGAACTTCACGTCCTCGTTCTCTTCCAAGCTGTCAAAATAATCAAGGTCATAAAGATCATATGTTAGTTCAATCGAGAATAGGATAATCGTAATTATGAACATAGAAAGAGCAAGGATCAAGGAGTGTGTCTTCAACACAAGTGTCCAAGATGTCAATGAAGTGATAGCTCTCATCTCCCATTGGATATTTCATCCCCTCATAGATCGCTATCTTTACTTCTTGATCATCGACTTTCACCGTGATCTTTCCATTGGCCACATCTAGCACCATCCCGGTAGTAGCCAAGAACGGTCTTCCCAAGATCAGGGGTACATGCTCATCTTCCTCCATATTGAGGACCACAAAGTCGGCGGGAAAAATGTGATCCACCACCGTCACTAGAACATCCTCTCCCACTCCTTGAGGCCTAGTGATAGATCTATCGGCAAGCTGGAGAGTCATCATTGTGGACTGTAGTTCACCCCCATCCAACTTCTTGAACAACGATAGAGGCATCAAATTAATGCTCGCCCCTAGATCACACAAGGCTCCCTTATTGATCCTGTTCCCGATATCGCATAAGATCGTAAAGCTTCTGGGATCCTTCAACTTGGGAGAAAGCGCCTTGTGCACCATGACACTCACCTCATGGTTCAAATGCACAAGCTCGGGCCCATCTACTCTCCGACTTTTCGCTATCAAGTCCTTCAGGAATTTGGCGTAATTGGGCATCTATTCCAAAGCATCATAAAAAGGTATGTTAATATGTAACTTTTTAAACACATCAAGGAATTTTGCGAATTTCTCATCTAGTTTCTTTTTCATAAAATGTTGCGGATATGGGACGGGTATCACAAATTTGGGTACCCCCCATTCATCTCACTCTGTCTCCTTCACATTCTTCCTTGCTTGCCTTCTTCCACTTTGGAACTCTCTCAATCACCTCAATCTTTTCCTCCTCAAGGTCTTTGCCCTTCTGGGACTCATCCATATCTTTACTTGTTTGAGTGCCTTTACCCTCAACCCCTTTCTCAACTTCTACCTCATCATTCTCATCTCTATCAACTGTCTCATCCCCATCTTTCTTATGTTCTTTACCCTTCATCACAATCTCTCCCTGGGGCATCTCTGAATCAGCAGGCATTTGAGGACCCTCATACTTGGTCCCACTTCTCAACTCAATAGCTTTGCATTGCTCCTTCGGTTTTGTCTCGGACATTGAGGGATATTTACCTGGCTCTCTCTTTTGGGACTTTGCAATTTGTCTAATTTGATACTCTATAGAAGTAAACCTGCGATTATTTTCCTGCTGAGCTCTATTCAAGTCCATGTCTCTCTGTTGGAGTTCTTGATCACGCTGATCGTCTTTCTTATGCAACTTCTTCACGTCATACTCCAATGAAGACAATCTCTTACTCCCTTCTTCCATTTTCTGAAGGATCGCTCGCAACATCTCTTCGGTCGGGCACCTCCTTCACCACCTGGCGGTTTTGAACCTGGATCAACTCCGGGAGGTACAGTAATTCCTGCCTTAGGATTGGCATACGAGAAATTCTCGTTCTTCCTCCATTGGTTCTGAGGAGGTTGCTGGCCTCCTTGATAACCTTGGTTGTTTCTCCACTGATTTTGAGGAGGTTGTGGACCGGGTGGTACAAACAGTTGACCGTAGAGAGGTCTTCTCTGCTGGTTGCCACCTTGTTGGAATCCACCTTGATTGTAATTAGGCCTCTGATGGTCCCGTTTTCGAAGGGCAAAATGGGAATTCAGGAGCAAATTTTTTTTTTTAAACCTTATTCCTCAGGGAGTTCAGCAAGAGTGAGATACTCAAGTCACTGCTCTGCTCAGAGGCTGAGTTACCAAGTCAGTGAGAAGGCTTGGAGACTCATGCTCTGAGCAAGGACAGTGGCTTGAGATGCTGAACTCTCGAGTGCGTTATCAAAACACAGCTTGCACCCAGACTGAGTTCAGTGACGGAATGCTCAAGTCACTGCGTTCCTGAGAGTCAGAGCTATTAAGTCAGAGATGAGACTTGAAAGCTCAGGCTCTCAACAAGGCAGTGACTCGAGAGACTGAACTCTCGAGTGCCTTGCCTGATTTAGTCAGTGAGAAGGGATCTCCCCGACTGAAATGCTTAACTAAAGTTCCTTTTTAAACAATGCTCTCAGTGAGCAGATTTTCGCAATACTTTAGAAGAAAAGACATTCCAAATAATAACACTTGGTTTAACGTGGTTCGGAGACACAAGCTCTTACATCCACGGCCTGATTCAACAGGAAATCCACTCCTTTGGATTCTTGTTTTTAACGTGCCAAGGTGCACTTACAACTGGACTCACGCCACTCCCTGGGCTGCCCTCCTCACCTCACTACAAACCTAACAATCTCTGAAAGGGTTTAGTTTGGTTTGGTTTTCTCCAACTAGGTGAGGTTTTCCCTTTACAATGTGTTAGCCTATAGCTAAGATAGGGAAAACCTCTCTAAGCCTAGAGTTACAAGCTGAACACTCATATGCGTATATTTGACGACCCTAATGGTCAGTGTTTAAGATGTGAGTAAAGCCTCCTTATAACTCCCATGCACGTATGCTACTACTCACACTTTCAGCTCGTAGGTGTTTGTTTATTAAACAACAATACAACTCTTTAAACAAAACAACACACCTATCAACAAGCCATGAGCTTGTATTTATAATGGGGATTCAAATGTATCCGTTGGAGAGGAAAATACATTTGAATCCAGCATTAAATGGTTTCAACCACTTTTCTTGGAATGCGGCCTTGTCAGTGTCAGATTTACCGCCTTGTGCTGATTGGTCCACGTGGCCTGAATTCACGGATCTTTGACTCAGTAGGTTTGACTAAGACCCACTGACTTTAGGTAGCTTTTTCCTTCACTGACTCTGATCTTCAGTGGACTGACTCGTCCTCAGTGCAGTTGTCCTTCAGGGACTGTTTGAAGATCACTCCAAGAAGTTTGTCATAAGGCTGAATGACAAACTTCCCTGACCACAGTAGCCTGACATCTTCAGGGCCTACTTGGTGCAGCACTGATCCACCTGATCAGGCTCTTCACTGAGTGGTCCATCAGACTTGGCTTAGATCAGCCTGATTTGCACTCAGTGGGACATCCTTCAGGCTTCTCCATTGGTTCAGGTTGATGGTATATCTTCAGTCAGCTCTACTGGTTGTCATCTTGATATCTTCAGGCTGTGTTGAGAAGTTCCCCCTCGCTGAGTTCCCCCTCAACTGAGCAACCTATTCTACTGAGAGCTAACCTAGCCTGACCTGATCTAAAGGATACTATCCTGACTGCTTTCAAACCTATTACATGTTGTTTTGGAAAATCATCAAAACTAAACATATCCCAACAGCCTCCCCATATAGTTCGCCTCTTCTTGCTGGCTCGCCGGTTGGTCTACTCTCTCACTCATTCCAGTATTCCCTCCACTCAGAATTTGTCCAACCTCTAGATTGTTGATCTTCTCCATCATAGCCATCAACAACTTTCTAGTACCCTCACTCTCTTCCATCTGATAAGCTCGCTGAAACTCTTGTGCCTCATTCCATTGCCCCGCATTCTTGACAATGTTATTAACGATCTCTCTACACCTAGCTGTACCACAAATCAAGAATGCTCCACTAGCACATGCATCAAGGTGGTCTTGACCTGCCTTGCTGGCTCCACAGTAGAAGTAAGCCATGATGTCCCCTTCGTTGTACCCGTGCTGCGAGCACTCAATGAGCATATTAGAGTATCTCTCCCAAGCCTGACGTAAGTCCTCTCCTGGCTTCTGCTTGAACAACGAGATCTCTAGCCTTGCTTTGATTGTTCTAAATGGAGGATATAATCGCTCGAGGAATAGACGTATTGATACACGAACATCAGTAAGAGCTCAGCGAACAAGAGTAAAGGCCTAAGTGAAGATTATGAAGCCAAATACTCAAACTAGAAATGATTAAACAAAAGGGAGTGCATAAACTAATCCAGGTAGTGCACTTTGTGACGAACAACATAGTTGACGAATAACTTTTATGCGAACAAGTCAAAAAACTCGAGACCAAATATGAATACACCAGGTCATAAATGACGAACAACATTGTCAAGAGAAGGTGTATTTACCAGCTTAAGAGGTGTACAACACCAGATCACATAACGGACCAGCTAGGTGCAGGACGAACAATGGACAAAGAACATAAAGCCCATATACAAGGAACCTAATGACGAGCAACTTATGAACCACACTTTCAAGAGGTGAACAACTTTTATTCAAAGAGTACTGGACTACCCAAGCCAACAAGGACGAACAACAATGAATCCGAGATAAGACCAAAAACAAGACTTTGTAACTAAGTTTCAGCTTAGATAAGGTCAAACAAGGTCAAAGGACACATGTTAAGCATACAAGCTTAGAAGTCCAAGAGTCATGTACACCACCTACTTGGTGGTTAGTATAAATAGTTGTTCTCCAGTAATAAATTTTAAGTTCAAATTCACAAACACTCCAAATACACACACTCATACACCTAAACATGCACACACACGAAATAAATACAAATTCATTACTCGTATTTACGATTTTATAACCCGAACAATCGAATTTACCATTTACGGTGGTAATCAATCACACGTTCTTATTTGGTGATCCCAAAATCGGTTAAAAATAGCCACTAATCCACGTTATTAGAACCGATCACCAACAATTTGGCGCTAGAAGGAGGGTTCGAACCTCCGATTGAAGTGTGATTATCAAGAACTTCAAGTTTAAAACTTGAAGATTTGAAGGAATCCTCAAGAAATTCTTGAAGTTTCAAATAATAGTGTTCTTGGTGTTCTTCAATATCAAGTTTGAAGATTCAAGGATAGAGAAGATAATTCAAATCAGGATGCCTCAATCCAAGGAAACTAGGATCTCACATCCCTCGATGGGAGTTTTCCCAACCCGGGTCTAATCTACTGATCATCAGGATCGTGACCCACGCCATACGAACAAAGTCCAACCTTCAGTTGCAGCTCATGTAATGCCTCCAGATTTAGAGGCATTGGCTAGAAACCCCCAGGAATTGGCCAAAACAATAGCTGTTCTCCAGGCAATTCAGAAGCAGCAACAACAACATAGACCTTCACAAGCAAGGTCTAAGTCTCGCCACCTAGAAGTAGTGAGAACACGGTCTGTTCATGGCGAGCAACATGAGGTCAACAGTGCCCAGAATCGAGGGGACAAAGGCAAAGCTAAAATAGCAAACCAAGAGGAAGGTCATGCTGAGTCTGCCCATGGGCGAACAACAATGTCTAGCCATGGAACATCTTGTTCCAGTGCATAGGACAGACTTGGCCAACCTCAACTTCGATAAGAAGTTGCTCACCAAGGGGCAGGAGATGGGCGAGCAACTTTTGAGCAGGCTCGCCCGTCGGTGCATGAGAGACTCACTAGGTCCGCCTTTGGGCGCCTAGGGCCAAATGCGGCGAGCAACCTAAGGAGACAATCTCAGGAGATTCTTCCTCCAAGAGAGGGACTGCGACGAGCAGAAGGGCAAACGTCCTTGCTCGCCGAACAACCTCCAAGTCAGGGGACATCTCTTGATGAATTGTCAAGCTTAAGAAAAGTTGTGGAGAGTATGCAGGGACAGCTTGATCAATAAAGAGAAGTCGGGATGACCAGCATGCCATCTTCACCTTTATCATCAATTATACTGAAGGCCCCAATCCAGAAAAAGATACATTTTCTGGTGAGCATACAATACGAAGGCATTGCTGATCCCCGAGTCCATCTAACAAAATATTCAGACTATATGATTTCTGTGGGAGCCAGTGATGCTACTCAATGCCGGAATTTTCCCCTAACTTTGGGGGACAGAGTACATAAGTGGTTTTCAGCAATGCAACCAGCATCCATTCACTCTTTTGCTCAGTTAAGCCGGGAGTTTCTCTCTAACTTTTCAACTACCGGATCGTACCTTTCCCAAAAGCACCGACTATCAGATTTAAAATAAAATGATGACGAATTGAACCGAGCTTTCATGGAAAGGTTCGATAAAGTATTGCTGGAGGGAGAACCGGTTAGTGAAGATACCAAGATCGTAGATATCATGGCCGGGCTGAAAAAAGGGTCAGACCTATGGAAGAAGGTACGTCTGAAGTGCCCAAAAAGTTATGCCGAGTTCAGAAATCAAGCCAGCATATTCGTCTCCATGCATGAAGCTTTGCAAGAAAACTTGGGGGACAACAAGGCTGATCCAAAGGAGAACAACAAGAAGCCCGGTGGAACAGGCTATCGGGTCCCTAAAAATATGAAGGCATTTACCGAAGGGACAGAGCTGAAAGAAAAACTCAATCAGGTACTAACAGTATCCATCGATACTATGTACAACAATGTGAAGGAAAAAGAGTTGCTCTCCCCTCCTCGGAAGATCCTTCAAGAGACTGGCAAACTCAACCCAAACAAGTATTGTGCCTACCACCAAAGTGTGGGGTATTTTACAAGTGAATGTAGAGATTTGCTCAAACAATTGTTGTGATTCTACAAGGAGGAAAAGCTTTCTAAATTTGTCAAAAGGCAACCTGGGAAGAGAGACCGGAAGAGCAGTTCGAGAGATGAGATTGACGATCAACCTCCACGAAACAACAGACTTGGAGGACAAGCCCCTGCCGCCGCTGCTCGTCTAGTAGAAGATGTATACATGATGGAACCCTCAGGACCTGTTGGAGGGTGTTCTGATGGACGACCACCAATGTCTAATCGAAAAAGAAAGGTGAAGTTGCGAGCGATTGATCATGTACAAGAAATGGGGGTTAATCCGTCCGTCCTACAAACATCGGAATTAACCTTTACTGAAAAAGACTTAGAGGGAATATTGACCCCCCATAATAACTCTCTCGTAATTTGCGCTAAGATTATGAGGACCAGAGTGCATCGTTTATTGGTGGACACAGGGGCTTACACTAACATCCTCTTCAAGAAGACCCTTGATCAACTGGGGGATTATGTAGGCTATATCCGAGACTCAAATCATCGTACCCTAGGCTTTGGAAATGCTATAACAATCCCTCTGGGAATAATTAGTTTGTCTATACAACTTGTAACGACCGAGGAACCCCAGAAAAATATCACAAGAGTGGTAGATTTCTTGGTCGTAGATCAAGAATCGACTTATAACGGGTTTCTTGGTCGACCATTTTTTAATGAATTCAAGGCTGCATGTTCAACCTACCATTATTGTATAAAATTCCCAACAGCAAGTGGAGCTGGCTCAATAAAGGGAGACCAAAGAAAAGCTCGTGAGTGTCTCCTACAAATGCAATCAAAACAGGGACGAGTTTCCATGATGGAAGCCACCACCAGCTACCCAGTTGATGAACCATCAGTGCTGGAAAACATAATGGAGGCAGAGGAGGACCATATGGACACTGACGAATAGCTTCTTCCCACTGACGAACATCTGTTGGGCGAACAACTCGTCACCACCCAGGAGGAACTCACACTTGACAAACAACATGTGGGTGGTGACGAGCAACATACAACAAGTGGCTTGGAGGGCCGAATTTTGGCTAACAACAATGGGTCAGGGCCAGCAGATGATCTAGAGCCCCGCCTAGAAGCAGAGCCCATAAATATAAAAAATGATTTCAATCCTGAGGGACCAATACTTGATCCTCGTTGGAAAGGACAAAAACGACGAGCAACTCCAGTCGAAGAACTGGAGGCATTCAAAGTTAATCCAAAAAACGAGGATCTTGAATTATATATAGGATCTGAGCTCCTTGAGCCTTACAGATCTCGAATGAAAGAGTTCCACAGCAGAAATCTAGATGTTTTTGCATGATCACATGCAGACATGGTGGGAACAGATCCAAAGCATGCTTGCCACAAGCTTAACATCAATCAAGCGAGAAGACCAGTCCATCAAAAATGAAGAAAGTACGGCCCAGACAAGTATCAAGCTTTGAATGAAGAAGTGAGGAAGTTGAATGAAGAAGTGAGGAAGTTGCTAGACAATGATTTAATTCGGCAGGCACTTTGTCCACAATGGGTAGCAAACCCATTCCTTGTGTGGAAGCCAAACAGAACATGGAGGCTATGCATAGATTTTACAGATCTGAATGCAGCATGCCCGAAGGACAACATTCCTCTCCCATACATTGATCAATTGGTAGACAGCACTGCTGGACATGAAATGTTAACATTCATGGACGCCTTTGCCGGATATCATCAAATCCCAATGCATCTGGACGATCAAGAAAACACAACATTTTATACAAATAAAAACTTTATGTGCTGGAAAAGAATGTCGTTCGGCCTCATCAACGCGGGAGCAACATATCAGAGGTTGGTAAACAAGATGTTCGATGAACAAATTGGAGATATTGCGGAAGTCTATGTAGACGATATCGTGGTCAAAAGCCCCCGAAAAGAAGATCATCTCCAACATTTAACCCAGGTGTTCAAAATTCTTCGACACTACAACATGAAGTTGAACCCAAAGAAGATCAGCTTTAGAGTTCATTCAGGGAAGTTCCTGGGCCATTTTGTTAGCCAATGGGGAATTGAGGCCAACCCAACAAAAGTCAAAGCCATAGTGAATATGCAACCTCCACGTTCAATAAAAGAGGTGTAAAGACTTACAGGATGCCTAGCAGCATTGAACCGGTTCATATCCCGATCAGGAGACAAATTCCGTCCATTCTTCTAAGCCGTTAAGAAAGGAAAATTTACATGGACGAACAACTGCCAGAGTGCGTTCGAACAACTTAAAGACTACCTGGGAGATGTCAAAATTCTATCAAAGCCCATCTCAGGTGAAAAGCTCTATTTGTATCTAGCAGTATCGGAAGTGGCAATCAGCTCTGTTCTGGTGCGGGAGGACAATAAATTTCATCAACCAATCTACTACGTCAGCAGAGCTTTACATGAAGCGGAGATCAAATATTCTCCAACCGAAAAGTTGGCGTATGCACTTGTTATGAGTGTAAGAAAGTTACGACTATATTTCTTCGACCATCAAGTTGAGGTGCTAACAACTTTCCCACTCAGACAAATTCTCCATCGCCCAGACACATCTGGTCATCTATTGAGATGCTCACTGGAGATCAGCCAGTTTGGGGTGACCTATGCTCCTCGAACAGCGATCAAAGGGCAAGCTTTGGCCGACTTTATTGTCGAACTAACTTTCCCTCCAGATTCGATGAGAGGACTAGATCATCCCTGACATCTCTATATCGACGGGTCTTCTACCAACATGGCCTCGGGGGTAGGAGTGGTTCTTATTAGCCCTGACAGACAAGTTTTCACCTCGACAATCAAATTTGGTTTCATGACTACCAACAATGAAGCTGAGTATGAAGCTCTTATTGCTGGTCTCCACTTATCCCTTGCAGTAGGTGTCAGATGTTTACAAATATTCGGCGACTCACAATTGATCGTGAACCAAGTCCGAGGTGAATACGAGGAAAAAGACGATCACATGATCGAATATCAGCAAATTGTTGCTCACTAATGTCCTTACTGGATCAAGTTTTCATTGAACAAATTCCAAGGACAAGAAACACTCAAGCAGATGCATTGACTCGACTAGCAACAAGCGAAGGACCTGCAGAGTTGGCAAATAGTATAATCACAAAGATGAACAACCCGTCAATGATAAGCTATAATGTTAACCAGCTAGACGAACAAACTAATGAAGAAGAAGACTGGAGAACAAACATAGTCAAATATTTGAAAAGTGGAGAAAAACCAAACAACTCTTTTGAAGTTGTCAAGCTAACAAAGCAAGCCGCCAAATATACTCTGGTAGGTGAGCAGCTTTACAAAAGGGGAATATCAATTCCACTTCTCAAATGTTTGTCTAGGGGGCAAGGACGAGCAATACTCGAAGAAATACATGCCGGAGTATGCGGAAATCACACTGGAGGGCAAGCCTTAGCATACAAAACTATCAGACAAGGTTATTATTGGCCGACTTTACGTCAGGATGCAATCAAGAAAGCAAAAACTTGTCACCAATGCCAGATTTTTGCCCCGAACATTCAAACCCTGGCTCAGGAGCTCATATCAGTTTACAGCCCATGGTCATTTGCAAGATGGGGGATGGACATTATTGGTCCTTTTCCAATGGGAGTTGAAAATGTTCGATTTGCCGTCGTGGCAGACGATTATTATACGAGATGGGCAGAAGCAGAAGCCATGGTGAAAATCACACAACAGAAGATGATCAACTTTATATGGAAGAATATTGTCTGTCGTTTTGGAGTTCCGCAAATAATTGTGACAGACAATGGTCCACAGTTCGATGGGAAAGAATTGAGAGACTGCTACACAAAGTGGGGAATAAAAAAGCATTACTCTACTCCCTATCATCCCCAGTCTAATGGACAAGTCGAAGCTGTTAATAAGATTATCAAGCATACATTAAAAGTACGATTGACAGAAAGCAAAAGTAGTTGGTCTGAAGAACTTTCGGAAGTCTTGTGGGCATAGAGAGTTTCTCCCAGGTCGAGCACCGGAGAAATACCTTTTGCAATGGCTTTCGGAACAGAAGCCGTAATACCAATTGAGTTAAAGGCCAATACAATCAGGACGACCAACTTTGATGAACAGGCGAACAACTCTGCTTTAGCTACTAAAATGGATTTGCTCGAGGAAAAAAGATTAAATGTCGAGCTAAAAAATGCTACGTACAAACAGCGAGCAGAACGTTATTATAATTCCCATGTCAAAATTAGGGAATTTAGAGTTGGAGAATTAGTTATAAGAAAGTTGCTTGCCCAACCTCCAGGTGTTTTGGGACCGACTTGGGAGGGCCCGTATCATATAACGGACAAATTCCTTAATGGTGTATACGATATTGGAGATATGGAAGGCAAACCTGCCCAATACTCCTGGAATGTGGTATATCTAAAGAAGTATTATCAATAGGACGAACAAGTTCAGTTCTTGGGCGAGCAAATATTGTGGGGGCAAGTGAACCAAATGAACCAAAAACTTGCCTAATTTTTTGAAAATTTTATTAAGTATAGAATTAAAGGTTGTTCGGCACATTGTATAGTTTGGTTCTGATTCATACATTTTGGTTTTAGATAGAATTGCTCGGCAAAAATATTATAAGCGAACATAAGGTTTTTGTTAGTGTTCAAAGTTGTTCGTCAGATTGTACATGTTAATGATGAACATTCTTAAAACACTTGTAAATTTTCATGATGTAAATATAGTTGTTCATTGGAAGATAAGTCCAAAGCTCAAGGTATAAGTCCAATCTTAAGGACCAAGGCCACTTAAAGGTTGTTCGTTTTTTTTAAGATGAACAGAACCTAAGGCTAAACCCGTATTCTACTATAAGGTAAAGTTCAAATCGAACAAAGCCCAATTTTATATGTTATAATTGCAAAAGCATTAAATAATAATGTAAAGGCAATTAACATATAAGAAGAAAATGAGTGAGCAAATAACATTTTCATCTATACTATATTAAAAAGTCACAAACATATGAGAAATATTTTTGGACCAGAATACTCTCAACATATTTTCCTGCGAGCAAATAACCCCCCCCCCCCAAATGACCCCAAACTCACCCACACGTGCTCAACCCATCTCCCCATTCCACCTCCCCCACCAACCCCCCCTTCTCAGTCTCTTCGGCTCAGGCCAAGCGCCGCGCCCTCCATCTCTTCGGCTCAGACCAAGCGTCGTGCGATTTCAACCCTCCCAAAACCTGATAATCAAGCCCTCCCCAAAATCGAGGGTAAGAGATCTCCATAAGTCTGGAAACCAGCGAAGAGATCTCCATAGGGTTGGATTGAGAATAAGACAATCAAGAGCCGATCGACGAAGTGTCCTCCCCTCCCAAGGTTGCAGTAATTTTTTCAAACCATCTCTCAAACTACTCACATGTTTTCATTAGATTCCAATAACCCAGAAGTATTACACAAAGTGTATTTTAGAAAATTGAACTCCATTGCTTGCATTTTGTTTACTAATTACTACTGCAGAGCATCATATGTTTACTGGATTTTGGCTTTTTCATTGATTTACTCTGCTAACATTTACAAAATTTAAGTGGTATAAAAAAATTGGCGAGCTATTTACTATCCGATCACTGCATAGATGGAGCCCGTTGATGTCAGTAGCAAGAACGAGACCTTACTTGAATGTTATTTGGCATTATAAACACGAATTGCAACTGCACATTAAAGTTGGAAACTATTAAAATTACATTTGTGCCTACAGTGATCTTGGATGTTTATGTTTTATTGTCTCATATATGTAGGATAGTGAGATTTTACTGAAGAATTACATCAATGATTTTTCAGGATGGTTCTTATTCGAGAAAGACGCTGGATATCCCAATTGGTGCATCGATGGATGAGTCTCAATATTCCCTTTCCCCGACATTCAAGCTTGAACAAGTATGTTTCATTTTGGCTAGAGTTTGCCTGTGTAGCTTGATTCTAACAGTACCATTTTTGTTCAGTATTTTGTTGGCTAGAATTGACTTCCTTTAGTACGCAGTAATACCTGAAGCAGACAAGTAAAATCAAGTTACATGATCTTTGCAACGAAATATCACTTTGAAACTAACTACTTCTTCTCTTTAATAACATAGAAGCTGAATGTATGAAATCCCCTTTTGTATTTGTTATATCATGTGTGATATTTCAAGAATATGCCATTTGTTGTAATCTCTGACTACTACTATGCTTCTGGCACAGTTACGTGAGTTCAATTTTCCAATTGGAAAAAAGTTTTGCCAAAATCGAGGGCAAGAGATCTCCAGATTACTGGAATCAATCAACAGATCAAGTTACATCGTAACCAGCAATGCCCATTCATACCAATGGTAAAACCAAGCACCGAGCGTCGTCTTCCAGCGCCGAGAGATACGCTTCAGTCAAAATCTCCAAAAAGAATGAAGCATCCTCTCCTCTCCTCTCATGGCCGCGGTAATCATTTCAAACCTCCACTCAAACGCACCATCTTTCATTCGCATTTGTACACATATTTCCTCTTTTGTTCCTTTACAGAGCAGCGGTATCAAAAATTAAAAGATAGGTTGCCGCCTTGGCTTTTGGTGAGAAACTGCCTTAAAAACTCCCGATATGCGCCGAGCCTTTCATAGCCGACAACCGTTACTCCAACGGTTTGTGCTACCTTCGCGTTTGGTTGCAATTGGTATCTTTTTCTTTCCTGTGTTGATAGATTTTTTATACATTTTATCTTCCATTATTGTTCGGCTAAAATGTGGTTTGATTTGTGTATCAAGTTAAAATATGTGCCTTTATATTGTATTGTTTCCAATGAATTTGAATAAGGAAGTGTAGAGCTATCTAAATTTATTCAATTGTAGTTTAGCATACAAAGATTCACAGACAAAAGTTAGATAAGCTTAACATTATCAAAACATGGTGAGATTTCCATCCATGGTTTTTCAGATAAATCGTATTATTTTACAAATATGTAGTTCATTAATTAGAATTCTCCCATCCCCATGAGGTTTTGATTGCATATTTTAAGACTTTGTGAATTTGTACTTTTTTCTTGGACTCTTGTGGAAATTGAATAGAATATTCTGATTATTCGGAGAAAAAGGGTAGGGGGGGGGGGGGGTTGGCCGTCTTCTTCTTGGTTTTTTTTTAATTATTTTACTTTTTGATTTTTTTTAGCTGGACCGTTTGGCAAGTTTGATTTTCAGATGGAAAAAGGAAAAAAGGGGTTTATTTTTCATGCAGTAAGTGGTGGAGTGTTTGTAAATTAAGATTCGGGAAGTATTGGTGAGGAAACATGGCTGGCAGTTGCCTGCTCACACCTTCCAGGTATTTTTCTCAGCTCATTTTCTTTAAGTTTTATGTGTTTTTGCAGAGTGGTATCTGAGATTTGTTGTTTGTTAATTGTGTGATTGAATTGCTGTTGAGGTATGAACTAAAATTTTCTCTGAATTTGGGAGTAGGGGGGCAAGCCCTAGATGGATAAGCAGAAATCTTGAGAAATTTTTATTCCTTTAGAATTGTTTTGAAGGGTAAAGTGAAAATGAAATTCCAATTGTGGGAGAGAGAGAGTTGGGATGGGAGAATATCTGGTGTCTTCCTTCTTTTGTTCATTAACTTGAAAAAATAAGAAGTTAAAGTTGCTTAAAATAAACATATGAGCCCTTTGTTGATAGGCGAACAGTCGAGCAACAAGATTAGAAATAAAAAATATTAAAATAATGAGATTAAGAGATCCAGAATGAAAATAATAAATGAAGAGGACAACCAGCAGGGACTTCACACCTTAGGAGGCGAGCAGCTGGGTTTGAAGACCAAGATCAAGTAGGCGAGCAGTTGGTCATAGAGGCTAGGAGGCGAGCAGCTGGTCATGAAAGGCACAAGGAGGTGGCAAACAGCCAGACCAAGAAGATACAAAGACCCAACCAGAGGCGAGCAGGCGAGCAAGAGGTCACCTCGGAAGATCATCAGAAATCCCAATAATTAGGCATTACATTAGTAACAAACAAGTGTCTTAACACTTGTTATTATGTAAAGATGTAATAGCTTAGGAGATGACAAGTGTCTTAACACTTGTCACAATGTAAATAAGGATGATTAGGGAGGTGACACCTCCTACTTGCTTGTACCTCTATAAATACCCCTTCATGGGATAATAAGAATAGGTTCACTTAATTCAAAAATAGGCAAAACTCTTGCAAATTTCTTCCTCAAATCCTCCTTATAAAAATTCAGTTTGAATCTGAGTTAAATTCTTGTTTGATGATCTTATTAGAGTAGAACAACCACTAATTATAAATTTGGAAGCAAGGTCATCAACAATTGGTGCTAGAATGAGGGTTCGAACCTCCGTCGGTTGAAGAATTGAAGGAATTTCTGGGAAATTCGCCGGAAACTGCAAAAATTCTGCAATAAGTCACCGGAAACTGGAGTTGGGAAGAAGGTTTGAGTGTTTTAGGTGGTGTTACACAAGACCTACAAATTTGAATGCATGCATGTATGGATAAAGGTGTGTAAACAACCAAATCCTTACATGCAAGGCTAGTTGTTTCTAGGTCAAAACATCCACAAAAACAAGATCTCCATCAAAGAAACATCAATGTTCAGAAAATGGTACGATCACAAGATCATCAAGAATCAAGCAACCACCCGGCGAGCAAATCACGAACTAGGGTATCGTCAACGGGTGACCATACAAGAACGGTGCGAGCCACGTCCCGGCAAAACGTCCAAGTCACTATCGATGCTTTTCCTCCGGAGGTAGAAGTATTGGCTCAGAATCTGGAAGAATTAGCAAAAACAATCGCAGTTTTGCAATCACTGCAACGACGACAGGAAGCTGCCGGACCGTCGAGAGCCCGAGAGGCGAGCAACCGGGCAGCAGGACACAAATCCTCTAAGACCCCGGAGGCGACAGAGCAAAGAGCTAAACAAAGGGAAGACATAAGGGTGGAAGAGGTAAATAGTGGTCAGGCAAGGAGAACCAAAGGCAAAGCGCCAATACGTGAGCGACTTGGGAGCCGAGGTGAGTCCACACCAGGAGGGGACAGAGAGTAGAGCAGCAGGGGCACAAGGAACCAAAATGAACTCAGGAGGGAAGTCTCACAGAGGAGTGAAGAGCGAGCATACCCTGCTGCTCGCCCCTCAGTACATGATAGACTAAGAAGGCTAACCTTCAGCCGGTTAGGTCCCAACGGGGCGAGTAATGTGGCCCGACGAGTCACACAGGAGAAACGTCCCGTTAGCAAGGGACTGCACCGTGGGGAAGGCCTCGAGCCAAACCACGATGAACAGCCTTCTAATGGAGGAGCGCCTCCAAATGAGTGGCTTGACCTCAAAAGAATGATCGAGGAGATGAAGAAGCAGTTAGATGCTCAGAATGGTGGTGGGACCACAGTACTTCCATCATCACCGTTGTCCCCGACAATATTGAACGCACTAGTTCAGAAAAAGGTACAATCCCCAGCTGTTAGCTTATATGAAGGGACGTCAGACCCGAAGGTGCATTTGTCCAAATACACCGACTACATGATATCTGTGAAAGCGTTTGACGCAACGCAATGCCGCAACTTTCCGTTAACTTTGGGCGACGGCCCTCACAGATGGTTCTCCGCACTTGCTCCTGGCTCTATAAGCTCATTCATGCAACTCAGTAAGGAGTTCCTGTCACATTTCTCCACAGTCGGATCTTACCTAACACAGAGACATAGGCTGGCAGATCTAAAACAAGGAGACGAGGAGTCTGATAGGGCTTTCCTTGAAAGGTTCGATAAAGTTCTACTGGAAGGAGAACCAGTGAGTGAAGACACTAAGATAGTGGCAGTGATGGCAGGACTCAGGAAGGGAACAGATTTATGGAAGGAAATGCACCTGGCTTTCCCCGAAACATACTCTAAATTCAGACACAAGGCTGGGGTATACATTTCGATGCAAGAAACCCTGCATAGAGAGCTAGGAGACAAGGCTGATACCAAGAAGTCGGGAAAGAAGTCAAGAGGGGAGTATAAAGCCCCTAAGAACATGAAAGCTTTCAATGAAGGTTCTGAGCTGAAGGAGAAATTGAACCATGTCTTGTCCACATCAATATAAGTTGTATACAACAATGTAAAGGATAAAGACATGTTGTCAGAGCCCCGAAAAATACGACAAGAGCGAGGAAAGATGAACCCCAACAAGTACTGCGCATATCACCAAACCATAGGTCACTTCACAAGTGAGTGCCGAGACCTCTTGAAGTAGTTATGGAGGTTCTACGAAGAAGGAAAGCTATCAGAGTTCGTGAAACGACAACCATGAAAGAAACCAAGAGTGGCAATATCCTCTGGCTTGGAAGATGAGGAGAGTGACGAACAGCCGAGCAGGAGGGATCAAAAGAGGAAAAAGACAATGACAGCGCCAGACGAGCCCGTTCGAAAAATCCTAATGCTTGAGCAATCCGGACCGGTAGGGGGCTGTTTTGACGGAAGGCCACCGGTTTCCAAGAGAAAGAGAAAGGCACACTTGAGAGCAGTGGCTCAGGTCAGAGAGGTCGGGATAAATCAGGCAACAAAGAAAACTGGGGATCTGATATTTTCTGAGAAAGATCTAGACGGGGTACTCACTCCACACAATGATTCACTAATCATCTGTGCTAATGTCATGGGGGTCCGAGTCCACCGTCTGCTTGTGGACACCGGATCCTACACAAATATCATATTCAAAAGCACACTAGATCAGTTAGGTGATTGCAATGAATATGTAAAAGAATGCGACCATAAGATAGTAGGGTTCGTAGATGTTGTAACCATTCCCTTAGGACTAGTTACGTTGTCAGTCGAGCTTGTATCAATCGAGAATCCCGAAAGGAGACTGACTAGAATGATAGAATTTTTAGTTGTAAATCAGCAGTCTGCCTACAACGGGTTTCTCGGCCGACCTTTTATAAATGAATTCAAAGCGGCTATTTCAACGTATTATTACTGTCTTAAATTCCCAACTTCAAAAGGTTCAGGAACAGTTAAAGGTGATCAGAAGAAAGCTCGAGAGTGCCTCCTGCAACTCCAACCTAAGGATAACAGTGTGTCTGTCATGGACGAGCAGCCGAGCAGCAGGGCTGAGGATGAACCTTCCATGTTGGACGAAATCATGGAGTCCATCGATATGGAAATGATGGAGGTGGACGACCAGCAGGGCGAGGACGAGCAGGAGGGCCTGGGCGAGCAACAGGGAAAAGAAGTTGTACCTGAACCAGAGGGAGTAAACGATATTGAGCCAAGATTGGAGGCGGAACCCATAATCGAAGATGAACTCAACTTGGAAGGTCTGATAATTGATCCTCGGTGGAAGAGCCAAAAGAGGAAAGCAACTCCGGTTGAGGAGTTGGAAACAATAAAAGTCGACCCGAATAGAGAAGACTTGGAATTGTTCATTGGATCTGAGCTCCCAGAGCCATACAGATCTAGAATGAGCGAGTTCCTTAGGTCCAATCTCGACGTATTCGCATGGTCGCATGCAGATATGGTAGGCATTAGCCCTGAGCATGCTTGCCATAAGCTAAATATTGATCCAACTAGTAAACCGGTGAAGCAGAAGAGAAGGAAATTCGGACCTGACAAATATGAGGCGCTTGATGTCGAAGTGAAGAAATTACTTGATAATGATCTGATCAAAGAAGCTTTGTGTCCTCGATGGGTGGCAAATCTAATGTTAGTAAAAAAGTCAAATGGCACGTGGAGGTTGTGTATTGATTTTACGGACTTGAATGTTGCATATCCCAAAGATAACTTTCCGCTACCACATATTGATCAACTGGTGGATAACGCAGCAGGACACAAACTTCTTACCTTCATGGACGCGTTCGCTGGATATCACCAGATACCGATGCACCCAGACGACCATGAAAGCACGGCGTTCTACACCAATAAGAACTTACTGTGTTGGAAAAGGATATCGTTCGGGTTAATCAACGCAGGAGCCACGTACCAAAGACTTGTCAATAAAATGTTCAATGATCACATCGGCAGGACAATGGAGGTGTACATGGATGACATAGTCGTGAAAAGCTTAAGAAAGTAGGATCACTTGGAGCATCTGACACAGGCATTTGAGATTCTTCGGGAATATAACATGAAGCTAAACCCGAAGAAAAGCAGCTTCGGAGTACACTCAGGAAAGTTCCTTGGGCACCTGGTTAGTCAACGAGGCATTGAAGCAAATCCATCAAAAGTCAAAGCAATCATGGACATGCAACCACCAAGGTCGGTCAGGGAAGTCCAACGGCTAACCGGATGTTTGGCAGCTCTGAACAAATTCATTTCCAGGTCAGGAGACAAATGTCGACCTTTCTTTGACGCCATCAAGAAAGGACAGTTCCAGTGGACAAGTAATTGCCAACAAGCGTTTGAGCAGCTGAAGGAGTATCTGAGTGACACTAAGATCCTATTGAAACCTGTCTCAAGAGAAAAATTATACATGTATCTCGCCGCGTCAGAGGTGGCCATCAGTTCGGTCTTGGTTCAAGCGGAAGGAAAATTTCACTTGCCAATCTACTACGTGAGTCAGGCTTTGCATGAGGCAGAGATTAAATATTCACCTATGGAAAAGTTGGCCTACGCACTGGTGATGAGTGTAAGAAAACTAAGGCCATACTTCCTTGATGACCAAGTGGAGGTCCTGACAACTTTCCCATTAAGACAAGTCTTGCAAAGACCTGGCCCTGCTGGTCGCCTCCTCAAGTGGTCCCTCGAAATAAGCCAATTCGGAATATCCTATGCACCTCGAACAACGATCAAGGGACAAGCGTTAGCCGACTTCATAGTCGAACTAACCTTCCCTCAAGATCTGACAAGAGGTCATAACCGTCTGTGGCATATGTACGTAGACGGATCATCAAATAACACGGCAGCAGGAGCTGGGATAGTGCTAATTAGTCCAGACAGACAAGTGTTCACCTCAGCGGTCAGATTCGAGTTCATGGCAACAAACAACGAAGCTGAGTACGAGGCATTGATAGCTGGACTGCGTCTGGCATTGGCTGTGGGAGTCCGAAGAGTCCAAATCTACAGAGATTCCCAGTTGATAGTCAACCAAGTCCGTGGGGAGTATGAAGCCAAAGATAAGAACATGGCACTGTACCAAAAGATTGTCGCTTACTTGGCCTCACTATTCGAACAAATTTACATCGAACAAGTGCCAAGGGACAACAATGCACAAACAGATGTTGTTGGTCCCAAAATGGTTATCCAGCGGAAAGCGTTTTTAAGTTTATTTTAATGAAAACCCGTTTACAAAATAAAGTGCTAGAATTGAAATGCAGAAATTTAAATTGCAGAAAAGTAGAGAACACCGGATTTATAGTGGTTCGGACCAACTTGTCCTACGTCCACTCTCCCTTTCTTCAAAGGGGTCTTTCTCACTCTCCAACTTACTTACTCACTTACTTACTGGAATTGCGAAGTACCAGCTCCTTCGTACAACTTACAACAACCTTATCTAACAAGATGAACAGGTTGAGTAATAATCCAACTAAACTCCTAATAGAGTGTATATAAACTAGAAAGGACAAAGGTGAGTGATTGGAAGAGTTCGTATGTTCTTGTTGTGCTCTCGCGCGACTCTTATATGTTGAACTAATCCAAGCACTCCTATTTATAGTTGAGGAATAAACTAGCCGTTGGAAGCTAGAAATTCGAACAACCATAATTGGAGGAATATAATCAATCAAAGATTGATTATATTGATTGATTAGTTGACTTTAATCAAGCAATCAATCAATCAGATCCTCCATCAGTTGATTCTCTAGATTGCCTTCTTCTCCATCATGAATTTCCAAAGTCTTCTTGTCTCCAGATTACTAAGATGCTTCTGGTAGGTGAACTAATCCGTCTCTCTCATCTGGCCTGGTCTCGTCTGGTCTGGGGTCTTCTGGTCCTCATCTGGGAGAGGTCTTCTGGGGAGTCCTCTGGTGAAGTCCTCTGGTGGGGTCTTCTGGTCCTCATCTGGTCAGGCTCCTCTGGTCCAAGCTCATCTGGTCAGACTCCTCTGGACCTCATCTGCTCTGGTGACTCTTCTGCTCTGGTGACTCCTCTGCTCTGGACATCTCATCTGGTCACCTCTCATCTGGTCACCTTCTCTGGTCACCTTCTCTGGTACCTTCTCTGGTCACCTTCTCTGGTCTGCACAGATTTCTTCCCCCTTAACCAAAGACCTATTCTAGACCAAGACTAATCTGTAGCTGACTAACAGGTTCAGCTAGTCCTATTACAAGTTCTTGTTTTAACATCTTCAAAACATCTAATCTATATCCTAACAATTTCCCCCTTTTTGATGATGTTAAAACTGGAAGAACTTTAAATAAAACAAGACAAGAAAATATTGAAATAACAAATAGAGATTCTAGCAGGCTGGGTCAACTGATCTTCCCCCTCAAAGTATGCTCAGATGATATTGGGGCAAAACATCAGCTGGTCTTCTTGTGTATCTGCAGGCAATCAACTTTTTGGTACCCTACTGGGTCCAGGGGGGTTAGCACAATATTTAGGAAGCCACAAGAATAGATCATCCCTTTTTGGATCAGGTGATCTTATCTTTCTTCCATACATATCAACAAAAACACACTGAACATAAGAAGCTTCGACATGGTTATTTCTTCTAGAGGCTCTTCTTCTCTTATGAGCTTGTCCAGTAGAAGGAATAACTTGTCTTAAAGCAACAGACTTGAAATTCTTTTGATAAGGATAAGTCTTACTAGAACCATCAAAGGTTCCAGCTGGTCTGGCAGATGACTTAAAAGTCTTCTGCAGCTGAGTAGGAGTCATCTGGTTCTGCCTCTTTTGAGAAGATCCAGATTGTCTTCTACTCTGCTGGCCTGGCTGAGGTCTTTTATTCTGGGTATAGCCCTTCTTAAAATTCCTCCTCTGCCTTTTGGGTTTTTGAGTTTTAGGACTCATCTGCCCATTAGGCTGAGTTGCCTGGTCAGCTGGCCTTTTACCCTTATCAATAAAATTACTAGTCTGTTCTTCTTTCTGAACATGTGAGGATTCAGGTTTGGAATAACCAAGGCCTGTTTTATCATGCTCTCTTTGAGATGAGGCAGCTATGTGTGACACAACATTGTTTGCTGTAGTCAGCTGCTCCAGTCTCATCTTGAGTTTGTCCTCACTTTCTTTTACAATTTTGTTTTGATGGAAGAGTTCATCGAACTTAGCTTCCAGCAGAGTATATTCATTATCTTTCTCAATGTTTTCAGCAAGTAACTTTTCTATTAGCTTAGTTTGTTCATCACATCTGGTTTTCAAGTCAGTGGACTCTTCTACCAGAGTTTGAACTTGTTCAGCTGGTAGATCAGTTGGGTTGCTAAAACATTGTGAAAGCTTCTAATTTTCTGCTTTCAACTTTGTGTTCTCTTCTTCCAACTTTTGACAAAGTTGTTTAGAAGTTTGGAGATCTAATAGCATCTTCTGCATATCAGACTCCTCTGATTGTTCAGAAAACGAAGAATAAGAAGAAGAAGAGGGAGTTCGATTGCATACCTCGTCTGTCATAAGACAAACCTCTTCGTCTAGTCCAAAATTAGATGATGAACCAGAAGTGGATACCTCATCTTCCTCATCTGCTATGCTTCTTTTGGAGTATCTCCTGGTGTCTCCTCTAATGCCTCTCTTTGAGCCCATTTCTGCAAAATTTGTTAGCACAACAAATATTTGGGATTTCAAAAAAATGGATCTGCCCTGGTGACCACCAAAATAAATTCAAAACAGTGGTCTGTAGGACACACTGCTCTGATACCACTTGTTGGTCCCAAAATGGTTATCCAGCGGAAAGCGTTTTTAAGTTTATTTTAATGAAAACCCGTTTACAAAATAAAGTGCTAGAATTGAAATGCAGAAATTTAAATTGCAGAAAAGTAGAGAACACCGGATTTATAGTGGTTCTGGTCCTCATCTGGTCAGGCTCCTCTGGTCCAAGCTCATCTGGTCAGACTCCTCTGGACCTCATCTGCTCTGGTGACTCTTCTGCTCTGGTGACTCCTCTGCTCTGGACATCTCATCTGGTCACCTCTCATCTGGTCACCTTCTCTGGTCACCTTCTCTGGTACCTTCTCTGGTCACCTTCTCTGGTCTGCACAGATTTCTTCCCCCTTAACCAAAGACCTATTCTAGACCAAGACTAATCTGTAGCTGACTAACAGGTTCAGCTAGTCCTATTACAAGTTCTTGTTTTAACATCTTCAAAACATCTAATCTATATCCTAACAGATGCACTTGCTCGATTGGCTACTAGTACGGGACCAGCAGAGCTTACGGAGGTCACAATAACAAGAATTTCTAATCCATCCACCAGTGACTACAAGATCAACCAAGTTGAAGAAGAGTTAACAGAAGAAGATTGGAGAACGCCAATATACAAATATCTCAAGGACAATGAGACACCCGAAGACCCCCAAGAAGCGGCCAAATTAGTCAAACGAGCAGCAAGATTCACGATCATGGAGGGTCAGCTCTACAAGAGAGGATTTTCACTGCCCCTACTAAAGTGTGTGGCAAGGGGGCAAGGCCAAGAAGTATTGAGAGAGATCCACGAAGGAGTGTGTGGAAATCATGCAGGAGGGCGAGCCCTGACATACAAAACAGTAAGGCAAGGTTACTACTGGCCAACTCTGTTACAAGATGCGATCAAAATTGCCAAAACATGCCACATGTGCCAACTATTCGCTCCCAACATTCACAAGCCACCAACAGAACTGATCTCAGTAAATAGTCCCTGGCCATTCGCAAAGTGGGGGATAGACATCATAGGACCTTTCCCAACGGGGAAGGGGAATGTAAGATTTGCGGTAGTGGCAGTGGACTATTACACAAAATGGGCTGAAGCTGAAGCACTAGTAACAATAACACAAGAAAAAATGATCAATTTTATCTGGAAGAGTATAGTGTGCCGATTCAGGGTTCCACGAGCAATATTGACAGACAATGGAAGACAGTTCGAAGGAAAAAAGATAAAAAATTTCTGCAAAAAAATGGGGAATCAAGAAGCATTTTTCGACACCCTATCACCCTCAATCTAATGACCAAGTCGAAGCAGTTAACAAGATAATCAAGCATATCTTAAAAATTCGGCTGGTGGACAAAAAAGGCAAATGGTCAGAAGAACAACCCGAAGTACTTTGGGCATATAGGATATCACATAGAACGAGTACGGGAGAAACACCGTTTTCCATGGCATTTGGTACGGAAGCAGTTATACCTATAGAGCTCAAAGTACCAACTGAAAGGATAGCCGAGTTCAATGAACAAGAAAACAACAAAGCATTAGCTGCGGAGATGGATATGATCGACGAAAAAAGAATCTTGGCAGAAATAAAAAAACGAGATATACAAAAGAAGGATCGCAAAGTACTACAACTCGCAAGTAAAAATCAGGGAATTTGAAGTCGGAGATCTGGTACTTCGAAAAATTCTAGCAACACCTCCAGGTGTATTTGGACCGACTTGGGAGGGCCCGTTCAGGATAACCCACAAGTGGTGCAACGACACGTAAGATCTTGAAGATATGAAAGGCAACTCGGCCCAATACACCTGGAACGCAGCTTTATTGAAGAAATATTATCAGTAGCTAGGAGGCTAGTGTAAAGTTTTCTATATAGATTATCATGTGTATCATATCATTTGTATTGTTGTATTGTAGTAAGATTGATAAAATTTTCAAACTTTTTTGACAAAAGCCTGTAAAAGCAGAGATGATTATTCGTTGAATTGTATAACTAAAGAAACAAAAAGGCATTAAAGCCCAGTTGTTCGCCTAGCAGGAAAGCTGCTCGCCGGAAGACAAGCAAGTGTTGTAGGCACAAGTCCAGAAGGAGGCGAGCAGCAGGGTTCTTGAAGCCCAGAAGCCCAGTTGATCGCCCAAGAGACTAAATGTATAAGCACATATATAGTGGAGGTGAGCAACAGGGCATTAAAGACAAAAAGGTCAAGTCCTCAAGGACCAAAGTGACCCATGTATAACTAATAAACAAAAATTTGCAAGAAAAGTATTGAACTTTCATTTACGAAAGAAGATACTTAATCAAAAATAAACAAAAGGCAAACAAAAGGCGAACGAGTAAAGTAAGAAAGTACGATTTCATTCATTAACACAAAAATTACAAGAGAGGAACGTACAATCATCGTCCTACTACATCAAATTAGAAAAGCAGAAAAACAAAAAGTATCTTTTAAGACTCAGGAGTCGGAGGAGCTGGTGGTGCTGGGAAACTTTCAGTTGGTGGCGGAGGAGGAGCATCTTGGTCAGTGGTCACTGGGACCTGCTGCTCGCCTACAGTGGCAGAAGTGCTTGTCTCACCAAGAAGATTTGGAAGAAGGGGACTTAAAGCATAAAAAACTGTGGCATTCTTGCTCACCTCAACCTTCTCCTTCGGAGCTACAACTTGGACATCGTCTTTAAAACTGCCCAAGTCTAACCCCATTTCCCCCAAGTCAGCAACAGGGATCTCAAAGCCAGTAGCAGGCGGGTTCTCGAGGACATAATCCGCAAAGTCCTTGACGGTACTGGTCATGACGTCGAGACCGTTGTCCAAGGCATACTTCACGGACCGTACACAATCTGTGTACGCACAGATGTAACCGAGATTAGTGTTATCAGTTACATCCTGCACGTACGTGTTATACGAGATGGCCCGTTTCTTTTCCTTCTCCAGCTGGTCGACATGGACTTTCAAAGACTCGACCCACTCCACCAGGCCAACCCGCTCAGTTTCCAAGACTTTGAAACGGTCAGTAGCAACGCCCAAGTCCAACTTAAGCTTCTCCGAAGAATTGGACGCTACCATCTCCCGGTCCTCCGCAGCTTTCACTTCCCGCTCCCATGTGAGTTTGGCTCTGTCAAAATCGGCTTTCAGCTTAGCCAGTTCTTCATCCTTCCTCTTCAGCTGAGCATCCCAGTCTGCCTCAAGCTGTTCTATTTTCCGTCCCAAGCTCCGGTTTGTCCTCTCAAGCTCGATGGCTTGGTCAACGACTCTCTGGGCGGCGATAGCTTGGTGACTGGTGTTATAACCCAGGAGGCGAGCGTTGTCGCTAAGAGACTGGTTTTGAAGGATTTCTTCACCTATCTTCGTCCAGGAATGGGGAATAGTCTCTGTAGCCCGCCGAACATGGGACTCTTTGATGTCGGGATAGGCAGGAGCTGACTTCACACAACTAAGTAGGTGAAGTACCCTAGAACGACTGGGATAGTCATCTCTCCGGTACCTGTAAAAAAAAGGGTTAAGAAATTTGAAACATATGCAGGGAGGCGATCAGCCGAGCAGGAGGGAGGTTACTTACTCCCTCATCTTCACTAGGTCATAGCCCAGGTAGGAGCCGTCAGGTGAAGAACCCCTTCGACCGGCGACCATGGCATCTGTGACCTGCTGCTCGGTCACCTCCTCTATGGGCGAGGAGCGAGCAGCAGATTTGCTCGCATGGGAGGAACCTTGCCCCTTGGCCCGTTTGGAACGGTCATCCTCCATTCTGGGGTCCGTCTCATTTGTCAACCTCTTTTTTCCCCGGGTATCTCTGGGAGGCGAGGAGCGGGGAGGAGGTCGAGGAACGGGGGCAGGTGCTGGAGGAGCCTCCTCCTCATCAAGAGCTCCCGCCCTTAGTCTAATCAAAGAAGTGCAGGGATCGAACTTCTTTTTCCTCGAGGGCTGGTTAGCCGCCATCTGCTTCACTCGACGGGCGAGAAGATGATAACTTTCAGGGATTTGTGGGATGGCTACCGTAACCCTTTGAGCTGAAAATAAAAGTATAAAAAGGGGGGTGAGCAACAGGTAAGACGACGACCAACAGGGGGTAGGCGACCAACAGGGAAAAAGAACTTGTAAAATCTAGGTGCATAAGGAAAAGTTACCTTCTGGGACCTCCGTTTGTGCTTCCAAGTGGTGAGCACTAGTGGTAAGTTGAGCAAGTTTACGGCAATGCGCTTGGGAGAGATGGTTGATACTCCGATCCTTAACGTCCCGCAGAGAGATCAGAGCAAGAACGTATAGAAACTCTTCGCTAAGCTCGGGATGTCCCCACTTCAAGATGCACGGACCTACAAAAAGAGAAGAAAGATTAAAATTAGTTCACCCTAGAAATAATGAACTAAGAAACGGGACCTACGCTGAATCTCCCCAAAATGTGTAGGGGAATTTACACGCCCCGGTCCTCCCGAAAAGTCGGAAGATGCCCGCCAATCGCCGCCAATAAAGAAGAATTGCTTGTGCCAGCTTTTAACCTTGTTAAGCACTCCCTCAATCAGTTTAACACCACTACGGGCTTTGATGTAATACCACCCGAGCCCCTCTTCATTGACAGCTGAGGAGATCGTCATTGCATAATGAATCTCTACCGTGCTGATCTTGTTTCTATAGCCTTCCAATCCAAAGAGAGTAATGAAGGCTAATAAATTACTCCATCCGTTTGGAGTAATCTGGGTGATCGCCAAATTGGTATCCTCCAAAAATCGACCAATCACCGGATGCAAAGGAAGGGGGAATCCCGTGTTGAGAACATCCAAGTTAATGGCAGTACATCCAGGAGGCAGATTGTCAGTAGTTTCTCCCTTCTGTGGAGCGTACAAGTGGATGTCGTACGGGATGTGATAGGAAGAACGGGTCCAAGCTAGGTCATCTTCCGTGACTACACTTGCCACCTTGCTTGCAGTATACACAGATTCCCGAGCGTCCATGATAGGCCTTGGCGGAATAGGAAACGTGTTGTGATATTTGTTGGCATAATCAATCCACTCTTGCCTCCGGACTACGGCCTTAGGAATGAGAGATTCGGGAGTTGGCCTTGAGACAGGGAAGTTTATTTCTCGAAGAAATTCCCATGTCACGCCCACCTGCTCGCTCCCAGAGTAGACCACCTGCTCGCTCCTGGCCTGTTGCCCACTGCTCGCTCCCGCATCTCCAGGAAGACTCATCTCTTCTATCTCAGCAGCAACTTCAGCGGAGTCCTCGCCCAAATCCGAAGAACTACCTTCGGGAGGCGATGAGCGAGCAACAGGACCTTGGACGTCCTGCTCGCCCGAGCTGTCCACAGCATAGAAGCCGTTGACGGAGCGAACAACAGAGCTAGCCTCGGAGCCTGTATCTTCGTCGACGAGCAGGGTCCTAGGGTTTTGCCCAACTGCTCGCCGGAGAGAGCGGCGAGGAGCAGGGTGTAATGGTTTAGCTTCCAGTGGTCTTTTTCCCGGGTCTCGTCCAACAAATTCAATGGATTGGGTATTACTCGATGAAGGGGATGGCATTTCGGAAAATTTTTAGAATCAATAAAAAGGATACACTTTAGAGGCGGCGCCAATGGTGGCGTATTTCAAACAAAAGAAAACAGCGGCGATGCGGCGGTGATGCGGCGGCGATGGCGGAATAGTAGAAAGAAGAACAAAAATTGTAAAATTGAAAGTAGAAATGCAAGCAATGACAAGGATAAACAAGAAAAATCAAAGGATTTACCTTCGATTTAGAAGAAATCGACTGAAGATTCAAAGAAAACGAAGGAGAAAAATCTTGAAAACTCGTCAATGGGGTTTCTCGCATGCAAGAATCGAAAAATAGAAAAGGAAGAAAGAAGGAGCTATTTATAGATATGGATTCGGGGGCGAAATTAAGAGAAGTGAAAAATTGAGGCCCCTATACCCAATTTTAGGGGCGCACGCGTGGGCGGCCACGCCGCTTTGTATTCCGTGCCTCGAGAAACGAAACGACGCTAGACTAAGCGTCGTTCCTTGTTGCTCGCCTCCAGAAGTTCTCGCCCAAAAATTCAAAAACCTGTTGCTCGCTCCCTACAGAAATGAAGGACAATTTCTCTGTTGCTCGCCTCATGTTGAATAATATAGCCTATCCTATAGTTTGACAAAAAAGGATAAAATCTATCCTTATATGCCAAACTAGGGGGCATTGTTGATAGGCGAACAACCGAGCAACAAGATTAGAAATAAAAAAATATTAAAATAATGAGATTAAGAGATCCAGAATGAAAATAATAAATGAGAGGACGACCAGCAGGGACTTCACACCTTAGGAGGCGAGTAGCTGGGTTTGAAGACCAAGATCAAGTAGGCGAGCAACTGGTCATAGAGGCTAGGAAGCGAGCAGCTAGTCATGAAAGGCACAAGGAGGTGGCGAACAGCCAGACCAAGAAGACACAAAGACCCAACCAGAGGCGAGCAGGCGAGCAAGAGGGAACCTCGGAAGATCATCAGAAATCCCAATAATTAGGAACAAACAAGTGTCTTAATACTTGTTATTGTGTAAAGATGTAATAGCTTAGGAGATGACAAGTGTCTTAACACTTGTCACAATGTAAATAAGGATGATTAGGAAGGTGACGCCTCCTACTTGCTTGTACCTCTATAAATACCCCTTCATGGGATAATAAGAATAGGTTCACTTAATTCAAAAATAGGCAAAACTCTTGCAAATTTCTTCCTCAAATCATCCTTATAAAAATTCAGTTTGAATCTTGAGTTAAATTCTTGTTTGATGATCTTATTAGAGTAGAACAACCACTAATTATAAATTTGGAAGCAAGGTCATCAACACCCTTACTAATTCAGATTAATTAACTTGATCTAAGTTTGGAAAGTGGTTGAACTTTTGTTGCAATGGTGTTTTATGATTAACAGTTCCACTCTATCTTTTTTTTAAGTTGGTTTTCAATTATAACGACAAAATGCAGTTCACTTTCCATAGGGATTTATTTCAAACTATTATTCAATTTGATTGATAGTTTCTACACTTTTGTATTTATGTTTCACAGGTTGTTGCTATCACGATATTTTACTTGTTGGTGGTAGCATTTTATGCCTTCTTTGCTCCATTTCTCGGAGGGCGAATTCGGGAGTATGTTCTGATTGGTGTCTATTCCCCAGTGGTATGCATATATGATGATTTTCCAGTTATAACCTTCATATTCTTTGCACACAAATTAGCACGGGAGTAATGTCGTTTGAAAAGGACTTGTGAAATTGACACACTAGATAGGCTTCGTTTTATTTAGTATAAAAAATTCAAAGCATAAGATAAATGAAGCCACTTAGAGAAGAGTAAACAATAGACCTCTTAGTTCGGTGTGTCAGTGTGTATTTAAAAAAGAAACAAAATTGAACTTAAAATTCAAGTGCATACTCAAATTTGTGTAGAAATATGTACTTCCTCCGCCCCGCTATTAACTTTCCATTTTGCTATTTTCATTTGTACCACTATTAACTTCCCATACCTTTTTCGGGTATCAACTAATAATATTATATTCATACACTTTATTCATATCCATCCATTTAATCACATTACACTTTATTCTTTTCTCTCTCCATCGCATCACGTGTACTATATTTATATTTAATTACACTTCTTTAAATTTTGTGTCCAAAAGCAACGAGAAGTTAATACCGAGACGGAAAGTATTGGGGTATTGTTGATTACTACTTAAAATATTTTTTATTATTATTTGAGGTATTGTTGATTAACACATGATATATTGTTTATAATTGCTCGTGATATTACCGATAATTGTTTAGGGTATTGTTGATTATAGTTTGAGATATTGTTAATATAAAAAACACCGTTCACGCCAAAGTTCATGTTTTTCATACATTTTGCAAGTGAGTTTTTAAAAATTAAGAGCATAGTATGCACTCGGGTGCACACTAGGACTACTCTATATCTTATGGTTTTCAATTTTTACTTAGATAGGTAACCATCTGCCTCAATAAAAGAATGTAGTTCTCTAATGAGATCGGATTAATTTTTCAGATCATTTTATCACATCTTCAGATTTTTGTATTTTGTTTGAGATACTTTTTTCGTGAAAAAATTGATTAATATAGGGGAATTTTCTTGTAAGCATTTCAAGGTTGCACAAACCAGTTGTTTTGGTAGGCTTTGATGTCCTTAAATTGCAATTTCTGTGTGTATTAATATGGGCAAACCTGAACTGAGCTTGGTTAAAACTGCACTTCTTTAGTTTGTTGAATGGAGCAGAGTGATTAAATTATATTTAGCAGTGATGCACCAGTTTATTGAGTAGTATATACAGATTTATGAATTCATGGCACTGATGTGTATTATTAAGTCATCATAGTAACAAAATTTTGTGCAAACAAACAAAATATATTTACTTAGAGATGAGAGAGAACTAAAGTTAGATATCCTGGGTGATTTTACTACAAATGAGTTTCAGAGCATTAATTTTCCGTTTTCAGTTAGCCCACTCGCATATATAAATTAAGAGTAGGTCTTGTATGAGACCGTCTCATGGCATGTTAATTTAGGCATTGACGCATTAACACTTTGGTAGGGGAGGGTGTTAATTTGTGTTGTCTCATGCCATGAAACGGTCTGTCCTACTCATTGTTTAAAATCACTAGGCCTGAACGACATATAACATTTGAAACCTCATAGTATATCCTCAATACATGTTCTAATAAATCCTGCCTGATGTGCATTCATTAGATTCATTATATTGAGATTCTCAAGTCTCAAACATCCATGACATTTCTTTGAAAACTGAATGTTCTGCTTAATCTAAATTGGAGGATTTCTTCTAATGCAGGCACTGTTAGTTTTCATTCTTTATGTTCGGTCTACTGCAATTAACCCGGCAGACCCTGGTATCATGTCTAAGTTTTTCCCATGGAATGAGCAGAAAATTTGAAGAAGTTAGCAACATAACTCATTCATGTGTTTCCTCTCCTTCACAAAGTTCCTTTGCAAGCGCAAATTCTAGCAAGAAAGGTTCGGTTGAGTCTGAAATCCAATGCTGAAGTCATCGCTCCAAGAAGGAATTCCTGTTGCTATTATTTTGGGGGATTTTTTGTGCAATCTTTGTTCTTGAAGATTGTCGTAAACAAGATGAAGCAGCTGATTAAGGCACTGTTGAAGATGCCCTATTTTGCAATCTGTGCAATGCTGAGGTAGGTTATTAGTTTTCATGATTTGTATTGATTCTTACTCTTGCAACATTACGTAAATTATTTACCACCCAAAATGTTTTCATTTGCTTTAAAAGCTTTGGTTTTTACTCTTTACTTCTAGAAGTTAAGATGAGTGTTTTCTAAAAAACCAACTTTTGGCTAAAAATAGAAGCACATTTTAAAGCAATTTTACCCTCAAATACCATCTACTTTTGAGTATACTCCCTCGGTCCCACAATAGATTGCCCGCTTATCGAACACGTCCGTCGAACAATAGATTGTCCATACCATAAATAGTCATAACGATTAACCACAATGCAACTAAGTAGTATCTTTGTTCCGTTTCTTACATGCTTATGATTTTTGTTCTTTAAACTAATTAGTCCTCTCTCTTCAGTAATGCATCATATGTTGTCGCAATTAAAAAGTATTATTTAGTTTTTTAAGCAAACCCAATAAGGCTTTAGAGGCCCTTCAATAATTTGGAGCTATAAGACCTTTTGTCAGACTATTTTGTTATTCAACCACTTTTGCAACCTTCGTATACTATGCTTTTAATTATTTATATTGAACAAAAACAAATGGGAGAGTTTCCTTTATCATGATGATTTTCTCTGCTCCTTCTCCAACGATAAACTATTCAACTCATTTAAGCTGATTGATAATTAAGTAATTTGACCTTAGCAGATTTGGTAGCGGACATATAGTTTGGCGCACTCATGAAATTTTACAATATATTCTCTTTTGGAATTTGTAATTTTCTTTTCAACCTGTTCTTCCTTAGAGCTCAACTTCTAACACACAGGAAATTCATTAAATAACTTGAATAAAATACATGTACGAAATAAATTTTATCGAAAGAAACAATACAAACATATTTTAGGTTTCTTCCTAACAAATTAATAACGTGCAACGCACGTGTTAATAACTAGTTAATACTAAAAGGCACTAAGCCTAAAAAATAGTACAAAAGGAAGTACAAAAGCAAAACGAGCAACTATTACAAAGATGGAGGGGAAGTTCTAAGTCCTATCCTTGATGCTGCTCGTTTTGGGAAGGGTCTTGGACTTGCTCGGCAGGAGGATCGACGATCATGTCACTCACGAGATCATCTGCAGCTTTCTTCTCCCTCTCGGCCACTTCTTGCTCGTCGGCCGCAACCTGCTCATGTTCAACGGGAGCCGGAGGCCGAGTAACAATGATACTGGAGTCAAGCTTATCAATCTTGATCCCATAATCAATCATATCCCCCAATTGAATTTCAATGTTATTGGGAGGGAAATAGTTCTCTACAAATTCGGCCAAGTCCCTCCCCATTTTTTCGATCATGTCGGGGTGTTCGTACGCGCCGGCCATGCGGATGCAATCGGCATACGTGCAGATATACTCCAAGTTAGAAATAGGATCGGACCGGACTTGTAGCTCAGCATCCATTTGTTCCCGGGTGAACTTGCCTCTTATGATCTCATTGAGGCGAGCAACCTCAGCCTCAGATTCAGCTAGCTTCTGCTCGGCAGCAGATTTTCCCTTCTTCTCCTTCTCAAGCTCAACATCCTTGCTTTTGAGCTCGGCCGACAACAGTTGATAATCTTCAACATATTTTTCTCTACGTCATCGGCATGCTTGAGTTGGTTATTGAGACGAGAAATCTTGGCCTTGTACTGACCAACTATGCCATCTTTTTCCTCGGTGAGCTGCCGAGCAGTATTCAAGTAACGCCGAGCAGCATCTTCCAGCTCGGCCAGTTGGCCCATTGCTCTCTGGGCAGTCACTAGGGAGTTGGCGGCTTGCATCATCAAGTAGTGGAAGTTGTCTGCCACGCCTTGCATGGAGATGGTTTTCTCCATAGGCCTAGTCCACGCCCGGGCGATCAACTCTGTGGCTCTGCGGACATGCTCGCCTGGGATCTCCCAAATATTCACCGGAGTTTTAGAACAAGCATATTGGTGAACGTGATTAGCTCGTCCGGGATGGTCCTCTGCCCGATATCTGCGAACAAAAATAGCGATTATACTTGGACATATTTCAAGATTTATAAAACTTGTTCGACAGAATTAAATCAGTGTAAACTTACTCAACAAATTTCCGATCATCCCAACCCAGATGGGTGATATCTTCTAGACCACGGGAAGGAATAACGTCCTTCCCCGCCTTGCTTGCCTTTTCAACCAGCTCGATTGAAGTGTGGCGAGCAATTTCTTCTTCAAAGTGGGGGCGAGCATGACTTTTCTCCATTTTTTCCTTCCCCTTATTGCCGGCATGGACCAGTTGCGCCACAGGGGTCCCGTCGCCCCTCTTTAGGCGTTTGGCTCCGGGCGGTAATAAGGCGGGAGGAGGAGATGGTGGGAGGTTGGAGGTGGGCGCGGCCTGGCGAGCAACTTTGGCCCCCTCGGGTTTGTTCGTCATCGCCAACACTTTGGAGGACGTATCTCATTTTACTTTTCGTCCCTTGGGAGACGGCATCTTGTGAACTCTTTGCTCAAGGAGTCCAAAGCAGGAGGGAACAACAACTGTAACTTGTTCGGCTAAAAAAAAGTGAAAAAGAAAAGGAATATGTTAAAGCTGAGCAAGAATAGTAAATGGCGAACAAGAATAGTTTGGGGAGTTAGAAATTTTTCGTATACCTGGGGGCACCTCAATCTGAGCTTCTAAATGATGAGGATAAGTAAGGAGACGAGCAGTTTTTTTACACCTCTCTTCGTTCACATATTGTATGGTCTTATCAGCTTTGTTTCGAAGACCGACCAAGCAAGAGGTAAAGAGGAACTCCGAGCCGATTTTCTCTTCCTCGGTATTCCACTTAAGCAATCGAGGACCTGTGAGCAAATAAGAAAAGTTAAATTAGAACGACACAATTAAAAAACGAACAGAAATAAGCTTACGTCTAATTTTTCCGTAAGGGGCAGGGGAATTTATTCGCCCAACACCACCGTGTGGTCCAGAAGATACTCGCCAATCACCCCCTATGAAGAAGAAGTATCGCTTCCAATCTTTGATCTTGTTTGGTACTCCTTCAACCATCTTAAGCCCAGTTCGAGCCTTCAAGTAATAATACCCTTTCTCGCCTATTGGACATTTGGTGATCGTCATAAGGTAGTTGATCTCCTCAGCAGTAATCCGATTAACGTATCCTTCAAGCGCAAATAGGCCCATGACGCCGAGCAAGTTCATCCACCCGATCGGGGTAATCTGGGTAATAGCAAGGTTGCTCGCCTCTAGAAAGCGGCCAACAATTGGAGGCAAAGACAACCTTAACCCAGCCATCAGGGTGTCAATATTGATCGCGGCACATCTGGGTGGAGGGCAATCAGCTCTTTCTTTCCTCTTTGGAGCCCTCATGTGGATATCAAAGGGAATTCGATACGTCTCCCGGATCAAATCGAGGTATTTCTTGCGACAACACTCTTGATTTTGCACGCCTGGAACTCAGTTTTCTCCAATTTTAAAACTTGGCGCTCGGGGCTAGGAAAGTTGTTCACAAACTCGTTCGCATATGCTCGCCAGTTAAATGGGCGAGCAACTCCAGAGGGGATTTCGTTCTCGAGCATCTCAGGGTTTGGAAAATTTATCCCCTCTAGAAATTCGTGAGTCAGTTCGTCAAATTCAGGGTCTTCTTCCTCAGATCCGGAGCTCGACGAGGAGTTTTCGTCGGAATCCCTGCTCGCCTCCTCAACAATCTCCTCGCCAGAGGGCGAGCACCAGTATCAACCACGGATCGAACTACAGAAGCAACATCAGGGTTTGATTCTGATGATATCTCAAAGGGTGCTTGGTTTTCAAAGGTCACAATCGGAAAAAGAGGGTCTAAAGTCTCCTCTGAGCTTTGGTTACTCGAATGAGAGGACATGGAATTAGAAATGAGTAAATTTGGGTTTTAAAGAGTTTCTTAGAAATTTTGGTGAGGAATTCCAATGGAAGTTCTTTGGAGACGACGGCGGCGATGGACTCCCACGGTGGTGGTAAAGCGAAATTCGAAAAGAAAAAAGAATTAAATAAGTAATACAATGAAATAACTACCTTGGGAGTGAGACGAGGGCTGGAAATCGAAAGAATTACGCCGAAAAAGCTTGGGAATCGCCGGTAATGGAGTTTCGACGCCGGAGGTCTCTATAGCAAATGAAGAAGAGTGGGAAAATTTTGTTTCCCACTCGTTTATATACATAAGCAAAAAACAGGGTAAAACCCGTATAATAAAAAAATTATGGGGCTAAAATGAAAGAAAATGGGGTCCCTTATGCATAATTGAAAGAGATGGAGGATCTGCGAGCAAATACAGGGGCGCGTCACCTTGAAGAAATGCGCATGTGGGTGGCGTCTCATCATGCCGCCCACGTCATCCTCGTTATCCTCCAACAACCTTGGAATACGGAACGACACTAGTAAAGTTGCTCGACAAGGTCAAAGCCATTCGTCTACCCTTACCACCAGAATAATATCCTGACCACAGTTGCTCAATGCAGAGTTGCTCGCTCAAAGTAACATTTGGCCAGGATATAGGGCAATTGTTGATAGACGAACATCAGTAAGAGCTCAGCGAGCAAGAGTTAAGGCCTAAGTGAAGATTATGAAGCCAAATAATCAAACTAGAAATGATTAAGCAAAAGGGAGTGCATAAACTAATCCAGGTAGTGCACTTTGTGACGAACAACATAGTTGACGAACAACTTTTATGCGAACAAGTCCAAAAACTTGAGACCAAATATGAATACACCAAGTCATAAATGACGAACAATATTGTCAAGAGAAGGTGTATTTACCAGCTTAAGAGGTGTATAACACCAGATCACATAACGGACCAACTAGGTGTAGGACGAACAAAGGACAAAGAACACAAAGCCCATCTACAAGGAACCTAACGACGAGCAACTTATGAACCACACTTTCAAGAGGCGAACAACTTTTATTCAAAGAGTACTGGACTACCCAAGCCAACAAGAACGAACAACAATGAATCCGAGATAAGACCAAAAACAAGACTTTGTAACTAAGTTTCAGCTTAGATAAGGTCAAAGGACACATGTCAAGCATACAAGCTTGAAAGTCCAAGAGTCATGTACACCACCTACTTGGTGGTTAGTATAAATAGTTGTTCTCCAGTAATAAATTTCACAAACACTCCAAATACACACACTCATACACCTAAACGTGCACACACACAAAATACATACGAATTCGTTACTCGTATTTACGATTTTATAACCCGAACAATCGAATTTACCATTTACGGTGGTAATCAATCACACGTTCTTTTTTCATGATCCCAAAATCGGTTAAAACATCCACTAATCCATGTTATTAGAATCGATCACCAACAAGACGCTCGAGCTCGGCCCATGTGGTTACACCTCCCCTTGGGAGCGTGTTATCATACCACTCCTTCGCGATTCCAGTTAAAGAGAACTGGAACAACCTGAGCCTCTTGGCATCTTCAGACATGCCGTTATAGTTGAAAGTTGAGGCAATCATCAGAAAATTCCTCAAGTGAGCATGAGGATTATCCTTCCCGACCTCCCCCTTGAATTGATTCTCAGTAAGTATCTTCAGGATTCCTGGGGAGATAGAGAAGTTGTTTGCCTCTACTGCAGGCAATGTTACTCCATCGTAATACTGTTGCGGCTGTGCCGCAAAACCTTCCTCGGATTGCTATATCATGATCAACATTCTGAGGAACATGATGAGGATAGACGGATGGTAGAGGTACCTGCGGAACTGGAGGTTGGTTATAAGTAGGACGTGGAGGATAAGAGTATGGTGGGTATGGGTAAGGATTAGGTGGGTTGTTTTATGGGTAGACAGGGTTGTTTAGATGATGTTGAACTAGGTTTTGAGCTGGATTGTTTTGATTCTGTGGAGCCGGGTTTTGGCTCTGGGGTTCCCCTGACGGGACTTGATTCTGGCTGTCATTCCCTCCAGTTCCCTCAACTCGTTCCACTTCCTGATTGTACTTTGCCACAACATCATCCAACTCATTAATGATGTTCATGTTGTCATTCTCTCAACCGGCAGTGTTCATTCTTCTATTAAATGCTTTGTTTCTTCTTGCGATTATCTCAGGGTCTAACTTTGTTCGGTCTTCGCTCGATTCTCCTTGTGAGCGAGTTTTTATAAACCTGAGATCATAAAAGAAATATCAAAATGCAACTGACTGATGTCTACTAATAAAATAGAGAAATAAAAGCACTCACTACTAACTACTAAACTATCTTCAAGTCCTACTCAATGGACATACATCGCCATCCCCGACAACTGCGCCATTGACTTGACCGCAAAATACTAGTTATACTAGTAGTTACCCCACAAGAGTATGAGATCAAGTATTGGCAAGTATAGGGACCAAGTATTATCGAACCCAAGGGAAAGTGTGTATGCGAATAGAGCCCTGGAGATCTACGCGTCGTAGTTAATATGAGTGTATTTTTGGCTTTTTAAGAAATTAATTCTACACTAAATTATACTAATTATGCTAAAGAAAGAATGAAACTAATTAACTAAGGGTTGTTTGCAAATATGAGATAATGATGCTCTGGATAGGAATTCCTAAGTATACTAACAGAGTTAGTACGATAATTAAAACAACCGTGATGTGCAAGTATTAATCCTAAGTGTACTAAAACTAGGCAATCAACTTTCCTAATCTAGCACCAGATTGAAAGACTAAAAGCTCAAGAATTAACCCTAATACTTCGTCATATCAACCTACTTCACAACCCACTAAACAAGTTATATGGATTATGCTTAATTAATGAGACCCTTATTTACTCAAGGTGATGCGGTTGTCCTCCCTAGATAAACCGGTAAATTATAAACCCCTTCTATAACCCTATCGTTAAGTCTAATCGTTATTAAAGAGTGATAAAATCATCCTCTCTCTAATAATTTCCGCACTCAATTCCAAGATAATTTTAGGGTTTATTTTAAGAATTCAATTAATTAAGAGAACTAGCACTAAACATCACATGTTATCCAAATTACGTACCAACATCCTACTTCTACGAGTTCATCCTACCACAAGCATACAAGGGTTTTACCCTGGCATGGTTTTGACGATAATAATAGCAATTAAATAAGAAACGAACATAAACATGACGAATTGAATTGAAAAACTAAAGAACAAAAACTAGGGTTTTGAAGAAAGAAGTTTAATCTAGGAACGAATATCAAATAAAGAAGAAATACAAGGTCTCACGTAACAAGTGTTGAACAAAAGAAAGAAAATCAAAATCTAAATGTAAACTATGAATTCATAATGTTAAAACCTCAATTACACGTAAATTATGCTTGCTCAAACTCTCGGTGCTCTTCTCATTCCAAAAACTATCTCTATGCGTCAAGTGGTAGTAAAAAACGTGCTTGAATATGGTATAAATAGGCAACGGGTCTAATTGGGCGTTCATGGGCCGAAATCCACGTTCACTCGAGTATAGCTTGAGTAGATAGTACTCTAGCAATGTAGCTCGAGCACTAAAATCTTCAAGAGGCTGAAAAGTACTCGACCATACACGCTCGAGTAGTGACTACCGACCACCTTCAACTCGAGTTCGATACTCGAGTGCTCGAGTAGTGAGTGTTGGGAAAAAAAGGGTGCTCGGAATCTATTCGGGATGATAATTAAATAACGAATTTAAATTCAATTATTACTAGCATGAATTAATCCTAATTAATTCAAATAATAATTCCAACAACAATTTTATCATCATGCATGTTGAATTAATTCACATAAAATCTATGGCGGAAAACTAAGAGATTATGTGACTATGTACCTCTTGTAGATGTGGCCTTTGATAACAACATGACTATCACGATCGTGCTATCAACCAAAAGATCTTCTCAAGTATGTCTCTTTCGCCTTGCTTGTTCACCGGTGGGAAGTGCTCACAAGCAATTAGAATAACAAGGAAGAAAGAAAAAATATTGTCGCTAATTTTTTTTCAACGCTGTGAAACTGTGAACTGGAGATGAAATAATTATCCCCTATATATAGATGAGGGGATTTCGAAATTTTCACATGGAATAGGGGAGAGAAAATCTTTTTCTTGGCCTCCAAGAAATCTTGAATATATTCCATATATTTTTTTCTTCATAATAAAATATTCCATAAAAATCTCACATGCTCATATAAGCTTATTTTCGAAAATATTAAAGAAAGAATCTAAGATTTGGATCTTCTTGAATATATGAGATAATCTTGTATTCTGAGAATACTTATCTTTCATAATATCTTTCCAAGAAAATCAACAAGATATTTTCTTTCTCCTAATATATCCTTTTCGAAAAATGCAAGAAAAATCAGCAAATTATATTTTCATTTATGTTAATCACCTTATCATTATTGAGCTACTTAATGGGCTATTTGAGGGGCCTTTAGGAGAATTAAGATTGGACCTCCAATGGGCTTCTGAATTTCAATATTGAGCCCCAATATAATTCAGCCCATTAATATTAATTAGTACCACTAATAAATTAATATTGCATTATCCATCTTAATCCATATTACGATAATATGGGCTCCCGGTTATTATTTCCCGCGTTTAAGATTATCAAGTTCATTAATTAATTAAGCTTCTGAATAGCTCTAAATTAATTAACATCTTTCACCTTGGAGTAAAGACAGCTCAACATTATTATCCGTACCGAAGAAACTAATTCTTCACTTGCAAGATTTGGTACAGTAAAATTTCTGAGCCCACCAAGGGGACAAATCACACGAGCCGTACTCGCACGCGTTTCTCCGTATTAAATCTTAGCAACCGTCGTATGATTAATATTACTGCCCAAAGTACAAGGTTCGAAGTCACGATGATTCTCACCCAACATGAATCAAAGCAGTAACCATTAAGCACACACGGTCCTATTTAAGTGACGGAGATTAAGAAATCAATAACCACTGAGGTCTAATTCTTCATATTTCAGACCAGAAGAATTTATCCTCGCTATAGGTCCTCTCCAACACATACTAAATGTGCTAGTGCAATCTCTTAGTCAAGACAGACCAATCTGAGATATACACATTAACCTTTCACGGTGATTTGTTCAATTCCACCTAGGTCGTGAATTTGTACGTTTAGTTACAAGGAAGTCGTTAATGTGATCTTCCGTGATCGGGTATCACCACATTAACTACAATGTAACATGTACCATTTATAATGAACTGGTTGAAATAAATATTCAACATTCAATTATATCTAAAGTAAATGTGATAAAAGATTTATTCTCATAAATAAGTGTTTAATACATGAGTTATACAAAGTAAAAGCATACTTTCATGTATAACTCCAACAATGAGTACTCGACCAAGTATTCCTCGAGCACAACACTCGAGTGCTTGAGTACCAAGTACTCGAGTACTCCTTGCTTGAGTACTCCAGTGACATTTTTCCTCCCTCGAACTAATACTTTTCGTATTTCTTCTGTATCTTCTCATCCGGGTATCCGTTTGAGTCGATTCAAAGTCCTACGAACTCCATTTTCCGCCCTCTATCTATCTATGAGCATTAAAGGGGCAAATTCATCAGTTCATAAAAATAGTACTCAATTGACTCTAAATACTCATCGAAATCAATCAAAACACGGGCAAATCGAGCTATAAAACCTAACAATTTCATGCCTAATCAATTATTGGGAGATTGAATTTAAGAGAGGAGCAGCTAATGCCCTATTGATGCCTATAAAAAAGAAGTCAAAGGTGATAAAGGATGCCCATATCCCTAAACCTATACCTGTTCAACAAAAGGCTAAGCCAAAGACCTCAAGGAAACTAATTCTGAATGATGAAGATGATGACACTATCATTTTGAACAATAAGAGGATTGCAAAAGAACAAAGGAGAAAGAAGAAACATTCTAAAGAAAGATTAGAGAAAGAAAAGGATTCAAATCTTAAAGCTACAATTGCTAAATCTACAATTGTAGAGTTGAAAACTACAACTGACAGAAGTTGAAGACTTCCAAACTGCTTCTCCTGAAAATGAGACTGTGATATATCACAAGGATGTCCTATCACCCACAACTATTTCCTTCAGACTAGTAACTGAAGAGTTACAAGTTGCTAGGCAAGCAGTTTCTGAAAAGAGAGAGAAAATTGTTGTAATTTCTACTAACTCTACAGATGTAGAAATTGAGGAAGAGGTTCTTTCAGAAGAACATGCCAATGAAATTTTCAGGTATGAGACATGGAAAGACATCAGAGCTAAAGTTGAGTACTTGAAGAAAGAGGAGACTTAGTTTACCTGGATAATGGAGTGGAGTGATGGAGCTAGCATGAATGAACTTCTTGTAACAACTTCATCTTTAAGAAGATCACAATCTGTAAAAGAAACAAGTTGAATCAAGGAAGTTGTCCTTGGTTAGAGTGGACAAGGGTAAGGAGATTGTTGTTGATAAAGAAAAAGAGAAACCACCTAGCAAAGCTACAGCTGAAGCTTTGAAAATTGTAATGGGAAATGAAAATGACCCAAATGCATGCTGACAAACTGCCCAAACTTCTTATAGTTTATAGAGTTATTACTAAATGGTTCATCCCTAGTTAATATTATTTTAAAGGAATAATGTCAATCCAAGGTTTGAAAGATGGTAAAACTATCAATTTAAGACCTAAAAGATTTTTCCTATCGATTTAAAACCTGAAAGATAGAAAACTATCAATCCAGGACCAGAAAGATAGAACCTATCAATTTAAGACTATGTTTGACATAATATAATTTATATTCTTATTTTATTTACATATATATTTTTTTATTAATTCTTTTGTTTCTTATTTTTTCAATCGCATGAAATTAATATATTTTTATATTTTTGGAAATATGATTTATAAAAATATTATCGAATAATAAAAAATTATTAAAGACCAAACACAGTCTTAAAATTAGTAAGTCTTAGATTAATAGTTAATTTTTCAGGTCCTGGATCGATAGTTTTCAATCTTCCAAGCCCTGGGTCGATAGGAAAAAAAATTTAGACCTTAAATTGATAATTTTACTATCTTTCAGGCCCTATATTGATAAAACTCCTATTTTAAAATATCACAGTCCACATTATAAAACTATTATGAATATTAATATATAAAAATAATAATATTATTCAATGAATGTTATAAGAGTACTACTACTCATATCCCAAAAATATCTATACTCACCCCACTTATTAAACATACACCAAGAAAATTTAAAATTTTAATGTATTATTAAATAGGGAGAATAATTATTTAGTGCATTATGTGTAGAGACATTAGTATTTAGTACTATGAATTTTTTTTAATTACTATTTATAGTGTTATTATTGTTATGTCTTTAGGTGTGTCGGTTATTTTTGTCTATCTAATATGGTGGGTTTGTTTGCATAGTAATTGTTAATATGGTGGGAGTTATTGTATTACGAATGATTGTAACGGTTTTTGGGATGAATGAGTCTTTTTCCTTTAATATTTTTAATGAGTTCCCGTGGTCAATGATATTTTTCTTAAATTTCTCATGAGTTGATCTCTTGTCATATTATTTTCACACGTTTTATTTTTTTTGGGGGTGATTCTTGTTTACTTTGATTGTTGTTGTCAATCTCTGATGAAAAATTAATTCGGGTTCATCGTCAATAGTTGTTTGTCAGCCATCGACGGAAAATGACGTTAGGTATGTTCTATTTCTATATTGAATGACGTTAGTGTATTTTTGTCTTTTTTTTTTTTTTTTTTTTTGTAAATGTCATTGACCACACCTTTTATCAATTTGGGATGAGAATGATTTGCAGTGATATGCTAGTGTGATTTGTGGTTTTTTTTCTAAGGTGGATTACCACATCCAATATCATATGGGGTTGAAAAAGTTTTGTAATTTTATTTCATTTTGGTATTTATTGGTAAGTTGCACTGGAGATTGTTGATATATATGGTGAGCGTAATCATGTTTGTATATTGTGTAAAAGTATATTAATGGCTGTAAATTATAAAAAAATTAATGTTTTAGTTCTGAGACAATATTAATGTTTATGCGCATTTGTTTGTTTAACTGAACATATGCAACTTTTTGTACAACAGAAATGCACATTAATTTGCTAATTGTCTTTTTTGGCTTTAGCATTGTAATTTAAAGGGTCAAGTGTGTTGCTGAAGTTGCACATGTTGTTGTGCATTGCATGTTTGAGGTTTATTTTTTCCCCCATGGTTAAATGTTGTCCATGTGCATTTTTCTAGTTTTTTTAAAAATGTATATGTGCAACTTTTTAAAGGTGAAGGTTATACACAATTATATCAAACATGTTTGTGTGTTATGCGTTGGAGTTTTGTACTCTTCCCCCACCCCACCCCCCCGTTTTAAATGTTGACTATGTGCATTTGTTAGAATTTTTTTAAGTATATGTGCAACTATTTAAGGGTGAAGTTACTTTGTGGGGGTATTTTTTTTTACTTGTTTGTTTTTTTGGAATTTTGGAGATTGTGTATGTGCGAGATGAGTGGAGAAATTATGGATGTTGAATACCACGTTGGGTTTGGAGGAATGCTAGTTTAATTGTATATCTCGTATGAGTTAATTTCATACTTCACACGTGATGCTATTTTTTTGTCTGTTTACTTGGGTCATTTAATGTGTTGATTTGAATTATTTTAATGATGGATATTTGAATCTTTTTAGGTTTAGTTTTGTAGTTTTTACTAATGCAGATTTTTAGTGGAAATAATGAGTAATTTGTGGTCTCATATTGCACCTTAAATTAATCTCCCCCTATTAAATATACCCCACTTTATTCCTATAATATCTTTACTCCATTAAAAAAATAATTACACTTCCCTACCATTTCATATTCTCATGAATGTCTTTCTCATCAAGAAAAAAAAGATTTTTTTAATTCCTTCTTATTCTTTAACTTAATCGAAAAATGATCTCAAAAAATTAAGTATATATTAAAAAATATTATTAAACAATAAACTAAATCTTCAAATATATATAAATTATAAAAAATAATTAATAAAATAAAAATCTTCAAAAATATAAAAAAACTAAATAAAATATAAATAATGTTATAAAAAAATCAATTAAATTCTAAAAAATATTTAAATTAAAAATAAAAATGTGAAAATAAAAAATAGATAAATTTATAAATAATTTTAAAATAAAATTAATACTAAATAAATAATACTCACTCCGTCCCCAAACACTTTTCACAGTTGACCTTTTCTCGTGTTTTAGCGAGCAAGTTGTTTATTAGTATTTGAAATGATAAAGTGGTTTTTAAGGTCGGGTATGATAGATCTATCTCTCCTTTATTGTAAAATAACTTCAAAATTACTTTATTATTTTAAATACTAATAAAAATCTCACTTACAAAAATACGAGAAAAAGTTAACTGTGAAGAGTGTTTGGGCACGGAGGTAGTATAATAAAAAATTATTTTTTTTAAAATCATTTAAACCTAAATAAATTTTGGCAAAAATAAATAAATAAAATAAATTTTAAAAATCATTTAAAAAGAAAATTTTGAAAAAAAAATACTACATAAAATAAAATAATACTCCCTCCGTCCCGAGAATTTGTTCACACTTGTCTTATATGGACGTTCCGGGAATTTGTTCACACCTTAAAAAAAGGAAATAATTCTCTCTCATAAAAGTCAATAAAACATAAAATTATCATTATTTTATTCAACTCCACACTCACAAACTCTCATTTTTCTTAAAAAATGTGTCAAACCCTAGTGTGAACAAATTCCCGGGACGGAGGGAGTATACAAGAAAAATTAACTAACTCTTGAAAAAAAAATCAAAATTCAAAAGGTAAAAGTTAAAGTCAAATAAAATCAGAAAAATATTTTATAGTCATTTTAATCATCATAAATAATTACACTTAAAAATTAAATTAGTTTTAATTAAATTTTATAGGCTTTTTAATTTAGTGATTTTGTGAAGATTTAGTTGATTTTTAATAAGGGACATTCTCATATGCACCTAGTGCACGATGAACTCATTCAACAGTTGAGGTTGTTTATACTTTAAAGTGTTGGCTGGTTATACTGAAAAGTGTGGTTAAATTACACTGAAAAGTTTATACCGAAAATTGACTATCAGTATAAACTTTTCAGTATAATCTAATCACACTTTTCAATGTTATTAAATCATACTTTTCAGTGTAATCAGTCTCAATTGTTGAGTGAGTGTAGGTGCTGTTCGGTACGGTATACCGTAGTTTTTTGTTTATACCTTATACCGTACCGAAAATATCGGTATGTAAAAAATCATACCGTTATTGTACCGAAAATTTCAGTATACCGTAGTTCAGTATACTGATTAGGCGTGAAATTGTCATGATTCGTCGTTAGAAATGCCCTAGTTTTGGTCGATTTTGTTTAGTATTTAGAGTCAATTGAGTACTATTACTATACATTGATGAATTTGTCTCTTTGATGCTCATACGTGAATCGAGGGCGAAAAACGAAGTTTGTAGGACTTTGAATCGACTCAAACGGATGCCCGGATGAGAATATATCGAAGAAATATGATTGGTATTAGTGCGGAAGAAGAAAAGTATCAGTTGAAGAAGAGGGAGAGCCATTCGAGTGGACCAAATCGAGCAATAACGCTCGAGCATGATGCTCGAGCGCCTAAAACTTACGGAGAATTTCTCACATTCGAGTTACTCGAACGCCCCCGCTCGAGCTGGTGCTGCTCGAGCACTATCCTATCTTTACCTCCGGATGCGTTTATTTTGAGTGTTTTCGATGAGTATTTGGAGTCAAATGAGTATCAGTTTTATAAAATCATCAATTTGTCTCTTTTAATTTCATAGATGGATAGAGGGAGAAAAGAGGAGTTCGTAGGACTTTGAATCGGCCAAAACGGACTCCTGGTTGAGAAGATATGAAGATTTTACGAACAAGTGTACAGAAGCCGAAAACCACTCGAGCAACTCGAGCGCCACCGCTCGAGCATGTTGCTCGAACGCCCAAAAACTTACAGAAAAATATCGGCACTCGACCAGCTCGAGCACTAGTGCTCAACCCCTTGCACCATTCGACCTATCATGCTCGAACGCCCCCGCTCGAGTTGGTGCTGCTCGAGCACTATCCTATTTTTGCCTCCAGATGCGTTTTTTTGGCCCATGAGTTCCTGATTCGGTCCGACGCTTATATATACTCATTCCAAACTCGTTTTGGAGGAATCACAGAATACCACGACAGACCACCTGATACCATATCACTTTTAGAGTTAGTTTTTGGAGAGAGGAAGAGAAGAAGAGACGAGCAAGCTTTAGTTTTACGTATTCGAGGTTTTATTTACGAATTTATAGTTCGGTTTTGATTTTTAGTTTCTTTACTTTAGATCTTTGTTCTTGAATACATTGAGATTTTATTTTATTAATTTAATTTGAGTTCTTAGCATTTATTTTCTTTAAACCCTAGTTAATGTTTTGTAATTTATTAGTTAAAATCATTATGTTCATGTTCGTTACTTCGTCAATTGTTCTTGTTTCCGTAAAAATCATGTCTAGCTAAAACCCTTGCATGCTTGGGGTAGGATGAACTCGTAGAAGTAGGTTGTGGGTATGTAATTAGGGTAATTCATGACGTTTAGTTTTAATTCTCTTAATTAATGAATTCTTAAAATCAATCTTAACTTCACTTTTGAATTTAGTTCGAAAAGTGTTCGAGAGAGGACGATCTTATCACTCTTTAACAATTAGTAGACTTAATGAGAGGGTTTAGAAAGGGTTAATTAATCTACCGGTTTATCTAAGGAGGACGACCGCATCACCTTAGTTTAAATTAGGGTCTCGTTAATTAAGCACGATCTATTAATTCGTTAGTGGATTAGTGAAGTCGATTGCTAGGATAAAGTATTAGGGTTTTAATTCTTGAGCTTTCATCTTACAATCTTTAACTTAGGTTATTTCTTGTGCATCACGGTTATCTTGATTTTGTACCTGCTCCGCTAGTATTGGTAGGAATTCCTATCCTGAGCATCATCATCTTATATTTGAAAACACACTTTTACGTTCTTAGTTTAATTTTCCTTTTTTCATTCATAGAGTAATTTAGTTTAGATTATATTTTCTTCTAAAAAACCTAAAAACATACACTCATATTAGCTACGACGCGTAGATCTTCAGGGATCTGTTCGCATACATCCCTTCTCTTGGGTACGATATACTTGGTCGATATACTTGCTTATACTACAGTGAACCCGTACGCTTGCGGGAAAACTACTAGTAGAAAGTTAGTATTTTCGGTTCAAGTCAATGACGCCGTTGTCGGGGATGGCGTTGTATGTCTTTTGAATAGGACTTGTAGATAGCTTAGTAGTTAGTAGTGAGTGCTTTATTTTTCTGTTTAAGTCTTACGTGTTTGGCAGTTGCGTTTTTATTCTTTTGTTAGTGTTTCAGGTTTATGAAATCACGCTCGCAAGGTGATACGAGCGAAGAGAGACTACAGCTAGATCCTGAGACAATAGCAAGAAGAAACCGAGCCTTTTTAAGAAGGATGAATGCTGCCGGAGGAGAGAACGATAACATGGACATCAGTAATGAGTTGGATGATGCTGCTAATGAGTTTAATCAGACAGTGGACCGGGTTGAGGGCACTGGAGGGAATGGCAGTCAGAACCAAGTCCCATTAGGGGAAAGCTAGAGCCAAAACCCGGGTACACAGAACGTAAACAATCCAGCTCATAACCTTGTCCAATATCCACAGAACAATTTCCCACAAAACAACTTACCTTACCCTTACTCATACCCACCATATCGGTATCCACCATACCCGTACCCTCCACCTCCTGTTTACAACCAACCACCAGTCTATCAACCACCACCAGTTCAACAAGCACCCGTACCACCTGTTATTCCTCAGCCCGTTCCTCAGAACGCCGATCAGAACATGGCTATCCGAGGAAGATTTGCGGCGCAGCCGCAACGGTACTATGATGGAGTGGCATTACCTCCTGTAGAGGCAAACAACTTCTCAATTTCCCCTGGAATTCTAAAGCTGCTTACTGAGAATCAATTTAAGGGGGAGGTTGGGAAGGAAAATCCTCATACACATCTGAGGAGTTTTCTAATGATCGCATCCACGTTCAATTATAACGGTATGTCTAAAGATGCCAAGAGGCTCAGGCTGTTCCCATTCTCTTTAACGGGAATAGCAAAGGAGTGGTACGATAACACGCTCCCACGGGGAGGTGTAACCACATGGGCCGAGCTCAAGCGTCTGTTCCTCGAGCGATTCTACCCTCCATCTAGAACCATTAGAGTAAGGATAGAGATCTCTTCTTTCTGCCAGAAGCCAGGAGAGGACTTACGTCAGGCGTGGGAGAGATACTCTAACATGTTAATTGAGTGCCCGCAGCACGGGTACAATGAGGGAGATATCATGGCATTCTTCTATAGTGGAGCCAGCAAGGCTGGTCAAGCCCATCTTCACGCGTGTGCTAATGGAGCGTTTCTGAACCATGGTACAGCTAGATGCAGAGAGATCGTTGACAATATTGTCACGAATGCCGGGCAGTGGAATGAGGACCCATAATTTCAGAGGGCATATCAGAATTAGGAGAGTGAAGGGACGAGGAAGCTGTTGATGGCTATGATGGAGAAGATAAGTAACATTGAGGTTGGGCAGAATTTGGTTGGAGGGAATGTAGCAGTGAGTGAGAAAGTGGACCAGCCCCCAGTTCAACAAGAGGTAGCCAACTATATGGGAGGACCTTACTACAATCAAGGCGGGCATCCACAAGGTGGCAATCAATTTGGAAGACCTTCTTATGGCCAACCATTTGTACCACCTGGTCCACAACCTCCTCAAAATCAATGGAGGAAGAATCAAGGCTATCAAGGAGGCCAGCAGCCTCAACAAAGCCAATGGAGGAAGAACGAGAATTTTTCATATGCTAATCCGAAGGCCGGAATTACAGTTCCTCCAGGTGTTGATCCATGTTCAAAACCTCCGGGTGGAGAAGGTTGTGCCTCAACTGAGGAAATATTGAGAGCTATCCTTCAAAAGGTGGAGGAAGGAAGCAAAAGATTGTCCTCTTTGGAGTATGATGTTAAAGAGTTGCATAAGAAAGGTGATCAGCGTGATCAAGAACTCCAGAAGAGAAATGTAGAGCTGAATCGAATTCAGCAAGAGAATAATAGGCGGTTCTGTTGGTCCCGGTACAAGACTGAGGAATACGTGTATGGGGGGGGGGGGGGAAAAACACGTATACCAATTTTTAAACTTAAACTGACTGAGTCCCCTTCACTCAGAGTGGTAAAGAACTAGGAGCTGATAATACACCCACTGACTACACTTGGTGCGGGTCAGTTGGCTAACTATCAGTTCAAGTTCAATGCGGAAATGTTTGAGCCCTGATAGTTTAAAGTCCTGTTTAGTTTGCTTTCTGAAAACTTGTTATACTCAAAACTTAGAAGTGTTTAGTAAGGCAGTGTTCTTTTGAAGGTCAGGTTGATTGATTCAGACCGGATAAGCTTGAATGCAATGAATGAACAAGTAATATGGCAGGTATGCACAATGTCAAAGCAGTAAGAACACAAGGAGTTTAACGTGGTTCAGAGTCTCAAGCTCCTACGTCCACGGCCTGACTTAACAGGAAATCCACTCAAGGGATTCTTGTTTTTAACGTGCCAAGGTGCACCAAGACCAGTTACCTCACTGATCTATACAAACTCCTCTTACTATCACACTAACCGACTTACTCCCAACAAGCCTAACTTAGGGTTTTGGTTTCAGTTTGGATTCCAACTAAGTTGAGATTATCCTTACAAGGCAAAGCTGTGCTAAGGATTGGATAATCTCTCTAAGCTTAAGATAATTCTAATTAGCTCTTGGAATACAGAATAGCTCTCAGTTGCTAAGAAACACTTGGGAAATTTAGAAGGTTTCGAGTGTTTCTCTTAAAGGCTGAATGCTTTGATTGCTTGAGAGTTTTGAGTAATTTCTGGCTTGGAAATTTCCCGTAACCTTGAATGGGTTCAAGGCCTTCTGTATTTATAGGTGGTTTGAAAAACTATCCGTTGGAGAGATAGCCTTCTAGCCATCTATGTAGAGGGGCTTCAAACGGACATATCTCTATGCAGCAGCCGCCTTTGCATGGATTTGGTATTTGCATTTAATGCACATTAAATGCTTGCCCGTTGAATATGCAGTCTGAATTCAGTCTATGTGTCAGGTTCCGTACGTGCGTGTCCTCCTCGGATTGGTCCACGTCATCAGGTTGGTGAGAATGTCAGAACTTATTCCAGAGCTTCAGGCTTGTCTTATTAAGTTCATTTTGTCTTGAGCTCACCGGTCTTGTCCTGACGCTGAAATTCCTTTTGCATTGCTTGGCTCTACTCCAAATCTTCCCATTTACTCAGTGACAACCTGTTCCCTTCAGGACTGAGTTAGTAATAACCTCAGGGTCATACTCTTCATCACTGACACTTACTCAGCCAGCTTAGAAGACTGCCATAAGTTCAGGATGGTGCTCTTCGTCTTCAGGCTCTGAGTCTTGATTGTCTCCAGTGAGTTCTCCTCTCACTGAGTACCTGTGAAGTGTAAAATGACTAAGTACTAATCCTAACCAAGACTAGCCTGACAAAGACAGATTAAGGCAATCATCTTTTCAGGGGCTTTTGGGATCTAAATCAAAACTGACAATGTCCTAACAATTTCCCCCTTTTTGATGATGCCAAAACACTGAAAAGATCCTCAAAACACTTAGAGGAAATAGGACAATCCTATCTATAAGATAAGACAGTGTTAGAGCAATTCTTGATAAAGTACAGAATTTAAACAAGCCAAAAAGACAATGAGTTTTTGTCTGTGGGCAAAAGTAATAGATTTCTTGATAGATGTGGAAACGATTACAATGAATCTAATCTATTACAAAGAAGCCTGTGAACACCTAGACTAATCTCATTTCAGGCTTGAGTCCATATCCTGCATAAACTCTTGCCTTTAGCTCGTCAAGTCTTCCAGGTTGGTTCACATATCCTTCAGTTCTAGCTATCTTCAAGACTTCCATCATTATGGCCTTAGTGTCATGCTTTAGAGTTCCAGGAATCAAGGGAGGAGCTCGAATGATGAACTCAGGAGCCTTCACTTGGACTTTAGCTGCCTCAGCCTCCTCCAAGATCTTCTGAAATAGCTCAGGATGATTGTCCATCATATAGTCAGTGAAGTGGGCATCAATATCGTCAGTGTCGCCCCACTTCTTCACAACAAACCATAGCCTGACAAATTCATCCCTTGCATCAGTCCAAAACTCCTTTAAAGTCTCTGAGACGAACTCATCAACAAAAGCTTCCCTTGCTCCTGATTCTGGCCTACTGACTTGAAGAATTGTTGCCTTCCTAACTGTTGGCTTCTTTCTGTACTTCCTTGGCTCAGGCTTCGCCTTCTTCCTCCTTAGCAAGCTGATCACTGCATCATCTAGTTCACGTTGTTGAAGCTCAGTGATATCCGTCAGCTTTTCAACCTTCTTCTCCAAAATGCGCATCTTCTCCTTCTGAGCAATTTCAGCTCTGCGCATAGCCTCAGTCTTTTCAGGTTGATCTCCCCATGCTTCAGCACATAGCTCCGCAACTAACTCACCTGAGTAAGTGATGGGATTCTTCCTTGAGCTCATGGGTGATGATCTTTGGACTGGCTCAGGTTGTTGCTTTGAAGGTTCATTAGCCTTTGCCTTTGTTGCCTCCTCCCTCAGCTTGGCAACTAATTGTTCTCCTTCCTTCTCCACTGCCGCTAACCTAGCTGACTTCCTTATCCTTAGAATATTTCCATCAGGATTGGCTTCAGGATCAGCTAGGACGGTCTCTACTTGACTAACTGCCTCAGATGCCTCAGGGCGGGATCTTTTCTTCTTTTCCCCCTTTTTGGCATCATCATTGGTCTCAGATGGGAATGCGTCAGATCCGCTGTTGACTATGAAGGAAGCTAGGGAATGGACATCATTGATTCCCTCCTTCAATAACTCAACTCCCATTGAAATCCCAGTCCCTGCAAAGGATACGGAACTGATGGCAGCATTGACTTTCTTCTCAAAGACCTCCATAGAGAGTTGGAGACTTTGTTCAGCCTTGGTGATCCTCTCTTCCACCTTCGAGGACTCACCGCTGACTCTGCTAACCTCAGTCAGTATCTTCACAGACTCCTCAGTGGCTTTAGCCAAAATGTCCGCCACTGATTGAGATGTGCGATCCAGCTTCCCTGACTCCAGCTCCAACTTGGACGCTGAGTCCTCCAAGGCCTGAGTGACAATAGCTCCAGTCTGGACTGCAAGCCTGTCCACTGCCTGATTCATCTTTTCGTCCCTGATCGCATCTCTCTCTTCAAGTTTCTTGAGAGTGTCCCTGAGCATCTTCTTTGTGCGCTTCCTCTCATTCTTCACTGACTTGGCCGTGTCAGTCATTGTGCGCTTTAACAAGATCAGCTCCCTGTTGGCAAGGGTGTTGTAAGCTGTCTTTGTCCACCTGATGTGTTTCGCCAGGGCCTTGGAGTCTTCATCTTTTTCAGCACGTAGCCTCATTACTTCCTCCTGAAGTTCAGCTAGATTTTCCGAGGTTTTCTCCTGTTTGACCTCCACTATGCTTGTAAACTCAGCACGGCCGACCCCGGTTATGACCACATCTTCATCATCAGCGGCCTCATCAGTGATTGGCTGCTTTCCCTTGTCAGCCCCTGCAGCATCAGTCCCTTCTTCAAGGTACACTGAAGGCAGTTGTGAAGTAGTCATAGCCGCCTCCTCAGGCTCAGCTAAGCTAACTTGAACCTTAGGAACTTGTCCTTCGGAACTGAGAGTCTTCTTGAATGCCTCAACATCATCCTCTCGTGTCTCAGGGTAGGGAATCCCTTCATCGACAGATGTCTCATTGGCAGCTGAGATGTTCACAACATCCTCAGCCACTGGTCCACCCTTGGCACCAGTGTTCTTGTCACCTTCCCCCTGAGCCTGAGGCTCAGAGTCCATCTCATCTACTTCCCTTGCAGTCTCTTCTACTGCCTTTTCCACAGCTCCACCTTGAGCATCATCATTCTCCTCATCATCCTCCTTCTCTTCAACGGAGAGAAGATCAGCCTTGCTTTTGGCCATCATTTCAGCCACAAGCTTCTTCAGGTTGTCGAAGTTCAAAAGTTGAAGCCAGCTTGTCAGGCCAAAGAATGAGCAGATCTTGGCCTCCTCCGTCTCCCAATGTTCCCAGCCGCGTGCGTCTACTAGCATATGTTGCTCCTGCATGTTTGATTGTTTAAAATCCAACCAAACTTTGAGCTCCACCACATATGCCAGTAATTCAGTGTATTTGTACAGCCCAGGCCAGCACTTCCCTGCCCACTCCGTGGCATTCCCCCTGAGTGTATTCTCCAGTATACCTCCCGCCATGTGCTCATCCAGCTCCTCCTCCTCTATTTCAAGGAACACATCCTCTTCTGTTGAAATAGATTTGGGACAGTCTTTGGGGTTGGGGTATGAGGGAAAATCTGAAGGGTTGGGAAGGTTTGGCTCAGCTAACTGGTCAGGCTCAATTGTAAGTGAGGTTGATGGCACTGACTCAGTAGGGTAATTTGGCTCTGAAGGTTGGGGGAGTTGGGGAGTTTGAGGTGTGGGATCAGGGATGGAAGGTGTTTGGGTTTCAGGATGCGGGGGTGTTTGTGTGGATGCTGTCTCAGGCTGCAATGACTCAGCCGTCTCGACAGTCTTTCTCACCTCCTCTAAGTCAGAGGCTCCAGGAGAGCTTGACTTCTCCCTCTCACTCAATTCAGGGAGTTTCTTAGCAGGAGACTTCTTTACTCCCCTCCTAAGTCTCTTCAGGGGCCTCTTTCCCTGAGCGCCCTCTATACTGACGTCATCATCAGTTCCCTCAGCCTCAGTCCCGGCCTTCTTGGGATCTGACTCAGTCCCTGTTTTCGTGCTCTTCCCTGACAGCACGATTTTCACCCTCCTCTCCTTCTTCTCAGCCGCGCCCACATCAGGATGCTCCACCTCCGCAGCAACAGCCTTCTCAGCCTCCTTACTCCTCTCAAGGAGCTCATCCACCTTTTCAATGAGGCTGGTTGCCACTCTCTTGGCCGTCCCAGCTGGCTTTCTGGCCTGACCCTTTGCTTTCGCATTGGGATCAGTCAGCCCTAGCACTGAATAGGTGTCACTCAGTGATGAAAACATGACCTTCTTTGAGGAAAGGTTGTCCTCAAAGTCAAAAGTGTACCCATGGCACGCATGAGCAATCAGCATGGACAATCTTGTGCCAAATGGCAAGATGGCACTGACAGATATGTGCTTTTTCTCCTCGTCACGCGTGATCTTGTCCAATCCTGCCTGATGGAGTTGATCGAGGAAGAACTGCTCCCAGTTCGCTTCCACTCCATCAGCGATTGCTCCCATGAGCCTCAGCTTGGGCAGACTCAACTGCTCGTGAGAGCCAGTTGCTCCCATCACCATCTTGGACACCAAGTCCACTAGAGCCCTGTACTCCGGCTTCAGAGTGCTCTTGTTCTGACGGGCCCTGAACTCCGAAGACCCTGACTTGGTCCATTTCCCAAGGAATTCTCCCTCCGAGTTTTCCTTGTAAGTCCTGGGGTTGATGCCAGAGAATGGCAGCTTGAAGACTTCCCTCACCGCCTGCCTGAGATCAATGGTGACCACCTCCGAGTCGTAGAGAGGCTCTCCGTCGCTATTCTTTTCTCCCGTCGGCTTTAGCGCAGTCACCTTGGTGCAGACTTCACCCTTCCGCAAGAACATGTTCAAATAAGCTTCCACCACTGTTCTTGGGAGCACAGAAGAGGGGCGGGTGGTGAAGTATGTTTCCAACCCGGCGTCGGAAATCCATTTAAAACGGGTTTGATTTCCTTAACCGTTAGACAGATACCTTCCATGGAGATGACTTGCTCCATGTGTACCAGCCTCTTTTCAACAACATCGACGATCTTGTCGGTTGTCCAGTCGGAATCAAGGAATGCCATTGTGTTTTGAGAAAGAGGTTTTAGAAATTCTGTGTTTGAGCGAGAGAAAACTCAGTGTGCAAATTGTGCGTTGTGTTTGCGTAAAGACCTCAAATGACACCCTTGATTGATAAGACTAAGTCAGTTACTCAAACGTGGGGTTGAGATTGATTCCTGAATTCGAAAGGTTTTAAAATGAGAGGCCAGGATTAATCTCAGTTTTAATTGAAACCCCAAGTCAGTCACATTCCGTATAACACGGACACGTATATGAAAAAGTAACTTTGACATTAAATGCTCCGTGCGCGTGGGTTTAAATATAAAAAGGCGCGCTTTTAATGATAACGGAATGCATTTAATAAAGATTTTCAGGACGAATGACTCAGGGAGACGCTTGAGATTCACAAGAGTCAGGTTAGAACCCATACCTGTCAGGGAGACATTGTAGCACCCTGATACCTCGCTGAGTCGAGTCTGGCCTGAGTTCCCTTAGAACCCTACACTGACTGCTCTCCCGGATCTAAAAGTCCCAATTCCACTGATAGTTCCATAAACCTTGCTTCAGCCAAGGGCTTAGTCAAGATGTCAGCTCTTTGCCTATCAGTGTGAATCTTTTCCATCCTAATATCTTTCTTTTCCACATGATCTCGAATGAAGTGGTGTCTAATATCCACATGCTTGCACCTTGTGTGAAGCACTGGGTTCTGAGTGATTGCTATTGCACTATTGTTATCACAATAGATTGGAACCTGATTAGCAAATACTTGGTAGTCCCTCAACTGTTGCCTCAACCATAGGATCTGAGCACAACAACTCCCTGCAGCCATATACTCAGCCTCAGTTGTGGATGTTGCCACTGAATTCTGCTTCTTACTAAACCACGAGATCAACTTACTTCCCAAAAACTGACATGTCCCTGAGGTTGATTTCCTATCAATCCTACAACCTCCATAATCTGCATCTGAATACCCTGTCAGTTCAAGGTTGTCATCTGAAGGATACCATAGTCCCATATTAACTGTCCTTTTCAAATACTTAAGTATCCTCTTAGCAGCCTCCAAATGACTTCTCTTGGGATCAGACTGATACCTAGCACACACACCAACTGCAAACGTAATGTCAGGCCTACTTGCAGTCAGGTACAGTAAAGAACCTATCAGCCCACGATACTCAGTCTGATTCACTGAAGTCCCTTCAGTGTCAGGATCCATCTTCCAATTGGTATTCATTGGGATCCTGGCTGGATTGCTGTTTTGAACACCAAACTTATGAATCAAGTCTCTTGTATACTTGGCCTGATTAATGAATATACCTTGATCAGTCTGCTTGACCTGCAATCCTAAGAAAAAGTTCATCTCTCCCATCATTGACATCTCAAATTTACCAGTCATCAGTTTAGAGAATTTCTCACATAACTGCTGATTTGGTGATCCAAATATTATGTCATCCACATAAATTTGGACCAGGAGAATGTCATCACCTTCAGTGATCCTGAACAAAGTCCTATCCACTGTTCCCTTCTTGAACCCATGATCAGTCAGGAATTGAGAGAGGGTATCATACCAAGCTCTTGGTGCTTGCTTAAGTCCATAGAGTGCTTTCTTCAAATGGTATACTCTATCTCCAACCTCAAACCCGGGAGGTTGTTCAACATATACCTCTTCATTGAGTACACCATTCAGGAATGCACTCTTGACATCCATTTGATACACCTTGAACTTCTTATATGTCGCATAGGCAAGGAACAACCTGATAGCTTCCAATCTAGCCACTGGAGCAAAAGTCTCATCATAGTCTATTCCTTCAGACTGACAATACCCTTTTGCAACCAGTCTAGCCTTGTTCCTTACCACAACACCATTCTCATCCTTCTTGTTCTTAAAGACCCACTTGGTACCAATCACACCTTGATGCCTAGGTCTATCTACCAGTTCCCAAACCTGATTCCTTGTGAACTGATTCAACTCCTCTTGCATGGCAATGATCCAGTTCGAGTCAGTGAGAGCTTCTTCAATGTTCTGAGGCTCTTGCTCAGAGAGAAAGCAACAGAACAATGCACTCTCACCATGAAACCGTCTGGTCCTGACTCCCTCAGTTGGATCACCAATAATTTGATCAATGGGATGATCTTCTAACCATGTTCTTTTGCCAGGAGTTGTTCCTGAAGTACCTGCAATGTTAGTGTCTATATGCTCATAAAATTCAGGAAATTGAACAGAAGGGGATGATCCTGAGTCTATGCCGAAGGGATTAACAAGCTCAATGTCAGGGACATTGATTCCCCCTTGATGAGGTGACTCAGGAGCCGTCTCAGCTGCAACAGCATCTTCATAGACGGTACTTACCTCAGGTTGAGCCTGTTCCTCTGTCTGAGGCTCAACCATCCCTGATGTGCTGGGTTTAGGAGTGGCACTTGGTTCATCATCCTGATCGTCATCATCATCCCATCTGGGAATTGGCACAGTCTTGATCTTGGAATCAGGTTGACTCTTCAAGCTCAGCCTTGTCACACTCCTCGTGACCTCCTCAGTGTCAGGATTCAGCACCTTTGCCCTAGACTCATTAGCAGATTCATCAAAGACAACATGAGGTGATTCTTCCACAACAAGGGTCCTACAATTGTAAACCCTGAAGGCTTTGCTAATTTCAGAATATCCCAAGAATATTCCTTCATCAGATTTGCTATCAAAAGCTTTCAACTGGGTTTTCCCATTGTTGAGGATGAAGCACTTACAACCAAACACATGAAAGTAAGAAATACGAGGTTTTCTTTTGTTCCATGTCTCATATGGGGTCTGAGCATGTTGCTTGTTCAGCATGGATCTGTTCTGAGTGTAGCATGCAGTGTTGATTGCCTCAGCCCAAAACTTCTTGGGCAATCCTGACTCAGCCAGCATGGTCCTTGCAGCTTCCTTCAGTGTCCGATTCCTCCTTTCAGCGACACCATTCTGTTGTGGGGTTCTAGCTGCAGAAGTCTCATGAGCTATACCAAGTTCATTACAAAAGTCAGAAATATATGAATTTATAAACTCAGTGCCCTTGTCAGATCTGATCTTGGTAATGGACTGATTTTTCTCATTGCTGAGTCTTCTGAGCAACTCTGGAAGCTTCACCTGTGTTTCCTTCTTATTTAACAGGAAAATAACCCAAGTATATCTAGAATAATCATCAATAACCACAAGGGTATATTTTCTACCATTCATACTCACAGGTGTTATGGGACCAAATAGATCCATGTGCAGAAGCTGAAGTATCCTGTCAGTGGAGTAAGAAGCCTTTTCTTTGAATGACGCTCTGATTTGCTTCCCTTCCTGACAGGCTTTGCACACGTGATCTTTGCTAAAAACTTCATTAGGGAGACCATCAACAAGTGACTGTCTAGAAATTTTGTTAAGAATCTTGAAGTTCAGGTGGCTTAATCTTTTATGCCATAACCAACTGAGCTCTAGAGAGCTTTTAGCAACAAGACAAGTATTAGGAAAAGTGCTGCTCCAATCAGCGAGGTAAACGTTACCTTTCCTTATACCTGATAGAAGCACTTGTGTTGATTTGTCCTTGACTGAACATTTATTAGATGAGAACTCAACACTGAACCCTTTGTCACAGAATTGACTTACTGACAGCAGGTTATGCTTTAGTCCTTCCACAAAGGACACATTTTCCACTCTTACTGTACCTATAATTAGAACACCAAAACCCTTAGTAACACCTTTTGAGTTATCACCAAAGGTTACCTGTGGACCATCTTTAGCCTGATATTCTTGGAGAAGACTCTTCATTCCAGTCATGTGCCTTGAGCAACCACTGTCTAGGTACCAAATAACTTTGATTAAGTCTTCTCTCCTCTTGTTGTGATCCACAGCCGCCTGTAAGCAAATCAGGCTTTAGGTACCCATTGGGTGTTGGGTCCTATTGTGTCAGCTGTACCTTTCGGGATCCAGACTTGCTTCACAACCCTGATTGCCTCAGAGTGGTGAATCTGTCTCCCTGAAACATCGACATACACAACTTTCTTCTTCTTAGCCTGAGAGGAAGATGGTGTATGGGTGCTAGACTTAGGCTTCGCAGGAGCCTGAGTGGATGCCTTTTGGGCTGGCCTCCTGTTCTTCCTAGGTCTGGGTGCAGCAGGTCTTGGGCCTTGTTTTTGATAAGGACCCTGATTTCTATTCCCCCTAGGCAAGTGAAGGAATGGAAAACAGTTAAAGGCCTCATGATGCCAAAACCACGGGGGTGTCATCATATTTGGCCTTCCCTGATTGTATTGCCAAGCATGATGGTACCCTCGCTGACCAGTCTGAGGGCTCTTGGCCTGAGTCTTTCTCTGCTTTCGCTGAGGTTTTCCCTGGCCTGAGCTCTCAGGGGCTTCCGCAGGTTGCTTTGCCTTTCCCTTGGGTTTTGGCTTAGCTACCTTAGGAGCAACCCTGACTGTGTCAACGGTTTCCTTGCCCTTATCAGTTTGACGGGCCTGGAGCACAACCTTAGGTGCACTCTGGCCTGTCTGAACAAATACCCTCTCAGTGTTGCTCCCTGAAGCAACATGAGACTGACCTTGTGAGGATTTCTCAGGAACATATCCAAGTCCCTTTTTCTTGTTCCCAAGTATCTGGTTGCTATTTATTTCCTCTCTAGCCACTGAGGATTTATTCATTGCTGCAACCTTTTTCTTGAGAGAGTCCTCACTCTTTTTCAGGATTTCATGTCTGGTAAAGAGGTCATCAAACTTACTCTTAAGTGCTTTCAGCTCTTCCTTCCTGACCAGCTCTTCCTCAGCCAGTTCCTTCAGAATTTTTTCTCTTGGGAGACGCTCAGAATTGATCATGTCAATTTCCTGAGTTAGTCTCACAATCTGAGCTGATTCTTTGAGATCAGACTGAGTGAGTTGTTCATTCAGGTTTTGAACTTCAGTACTCAATTTCTTGTTCTCCTCTACCAAGAAGACATTAGTTTCCTGCAGTCTGGAGAAATCAACCATCAATTGATCAAGACAGATCTGAAGGTTCATTTCTCTAACTGACTCTGAGCTGAGCTCAGGATTTTGACCAGTGTAAGAAGCACAAACAGAGTTTGATGTTACCTCAGGCTCATCCCTAGCCATTAGGCAGACATCATCGTACTCATCGTCCGAGAAGAGTTCAGGTGACCTTTCAGTGGGGCCATCAGAGTCTGTTGCATCCTCAGCCACCATAGCCCTCCGATCAGCAGATCTTAGATCCCTCGTGGCTCTCCTTTCCTCTCTCTCCCTAGCACTCAGCTCCGGGCAATCGTACTGATAGTGACCAATCTTGTTACAGTTGTAACATGCTACCTGCTCACTTATTCTTTCTTTTCTCGGTTCAGGGTTCCTCCTTGAGTCAGGTTCCCTGGTTCTTGGTGAGCTTTCAGCCTTGGTTGGATATCTATCATCGCGAGTACGTCTCTGTTCGTCTCTTCTTTCAGTTTTTGGTTCAGAATATCTCCTTTCATCACCACGTTCTCTCCTCTGGTCAGTGTTCCTTCGCTCCTCATATCTCCTCGAGCTTTGGTGGGTTCCTTCAGGTTTCCTGTCACGTGAGTCCTGATAAAACTTTTTATAGCGACCAAACCTGGAATTGAGCTTGTCAAATCGTCTGGCCATCAGGCTGTACTCCTCAGCGAGTTCTTCCCTGCTCATCTCCATCAGTGACTTTGATGAAGAATTTGATGAGGGCTCAACAGGTTCAGACCTGGCCTTGAACGCCACACTTTTCTCAGGAGTTTTCTCCTTCCCTTCCTCTTCTGACTGAACTTTCTTCTTCCTTTTGTTAAGATCAAATTCAAGCGCTTTTAGCTCTGAAAAAAGTAAAGCAGAAGTTATGTTACTCATATCCTGAGTGTTCTTAAGCATAATTACACTGTTGTCCCATCTCTCAGGAAGGGCATTCAGGATTTTTGAAGCAACATCTCTCCTTGGGACATCCTTGTCCAACATCACCAACTCATTCATCAACTTGATGAATCTAGACTCCATCTGATCTATGCTCTCATCAGGCAGCATCTCGAACGCTTCGAATTTCTGAATGGCAATATTCCTCTTGTTCTCCTTTATCTTTTCTGACCCTTCGCACATCCTGGTCAGCTCATCCCAGACCTCCTTTGCCGTTTTTAGGTTCATCAGCCTGGCTGACTCCTCGAAAGGCACCGTATGCAAGATGATGTTTCTGGCGACGTTGTCAAGCCCCACCATCTTGATTTCATCGTTGGTCATGTCTTTTCTCTCCTTAGGAACCTGCACGCCAATCACAAGATCATCGTATCCCAGTCCTCTGACGTTAGGAATAGTGATCTTGATCGGTCCTTCCCTGAGCACACGCGGCATCTGGTCATGGATGGCATCTAGATGTGCCTCTAGTCTGAACTTCCAATAGACAAAGTTAGATACAGAGAATTCAGGTAACGAAGCTTCAAGTCTCCTTGAAGTCATGATGATGATGCAAGTTTTGTGAAAAGCAAACTCAGATCTGTTCAGTGACCACCAACAGTTTCTCCTCTGAAACTATTAGTATTCAAAGTCAGTGGTCTTTCGAACCACTGCTCTGATACCACTTGTTGGTCCCGGTACAAGACTGAGGAATACGTGTATGGGGGGGGGGGGGGGAAAAACACGTATACCAATTTTTAAACTTAAACTGACTGAGTCCCCTTCACTCAGAGTGGTAAAGAACTAGGAGCTGATAATACACCCACTGACTACACTTGGTGCGGGTCAGTTGGCTAACTATCAGTTCAAGTTCAATGCGGAAATGTTTGAGCCCTGATAGTTTAAAGTCCTGTTTAGTTTGCTTTCTGAAAACTTGTTATACTCAAAACTTAGAAGTGTTTAGTAAGGCAGTGTTCTTTTGAAGGTCAGGTTGATTGATTCAGACCGGATAAGCTTGAATGCAATGAATGAACAAGTAATATGGCAGGTATGCACAATGTCAAAGCAGTAAGAACACAAGGAGTTTAACGTGGTTCAGAGTCTCAAGCTCCTACGTCCACGGCCTGACTTAACAGGAAATCCACTCAAGGGATTCTTGTTTTTAACGTGCCAAGGTGCACCAAGACCAGTTACCTCACTGATCTATACAAACTCCTCTTACTATCACACTAACCGACTTACTCCCAACAAGCCTAACTTAGGGTTTTGGTTTCAGTTTGGATTCCAACTAAGTTGAGATTATCCTTACAAGGCAAAGCTGTGCTAAGGATTGGATAATCTCTCTAAGCTTAAGATAATTCTAATTAGCTCTTGGAATACAGAATAGCTCTCAGTTGCTAAGAAACACTTGGGAAATTTAGAAGGTTTCGAGTGTTTCTCTTAAAGGCTGAATGCTTTGATTGCTTGAGAGTTTTGAGTAATTTCTGGCTTGGAAATTTCCCGTAACCTTGAATGGGTTCAAGGCCTTCTGTATTTATAGGTGGTTTGAAAAACTATCCGTTGGAGAGATAGCCTTCTAGCCATCTATGTAGAGGGGCTTCAAACGGACATATCTCTATGCAGCAGCCGCCTTTGCATGGATTTGGTATATGCATTTAATGCACATTAAATGCTTGCCCGTTGAATATGCAGTCTGAATTCAGTCTATGTGTCAGGTTCCGTACGTGCGTGTCCTCCTCGGATTGGTCCACGTCATCAGGTTGGTGAGAATGTCAGAACTTATTCCAGAGCTTCAGGCTTGTCTTATTAAGTTCATTTTGTCTTGAGCTCACCGGTCTTGTCCTGTCGCTGAAATTCCTTTTGCATTGCTTGGCTCTACTCCAAATCTTCCCATTTACTCAGTGACAACCTGTTCCCTTCAGGACTGAGTTAGTAATAACCTCAGGGTCATACTCTTCATCACTGACACTTACTCAGCCAGCTTAGAAGACTGCCATAAGTTCAGGATGGTGCTCTTCGTCTTCAGGCTCTGAGTCTTGATTGTCTCCAGTGAGTTCTCCTCTCACTGAGTACCTGTGAAGTGTAAAATGACTAAGTACTAATCCTAACCAAGACTAGCCTGACAAAGACAGATTAAGGCAATCATCTTTTCAGGGGCTTTTGGGATCTAAATCAAAACTGACAATGTCCTAACAGGTTCACTTCGATGGAGTACCAGATGAGCCAGATTGCAAAATCATTGGAAAGAGAGCCGGGTAAGTATCCTTCTATGCCGGAGGGGAATTTGAAAGAGCATTGCAAGGCGATCCAGCTTAGAAGTGGGACCAACTATGATGGTCCTCAGATGCCTGTTGATTCTGAGACGCCCAAAGTAGAGGTTGAGATAGAGGGGAAAGAGCCTAAGAAGGATACAGATGAAATTGATGAGGTAGGAGTTGAGAAAGGGGTTGAGGGTGAAGGCATTCAGAAGAGTAAAGATATGGATGAGTTCCAGAAGGACAAATGTATTGAGAAGATTGAGAGAGTTCCAAAGTGGAAGAAGGCAAAGGAAGCAAGGGAGAAAGTGAAAGAGACCGAGCATGATGAATGGGGGTAGCCAAATCTGTGATACCCGTCCCGTATCCACAACGCTTCATGAAGAAAAAGATTGATGAGAAATTTGCTAAATTCCTTGATGCTTTTAAGAAATTGCATATTAACATTCCTTTTTATGATGCTTTGGAACAGATGCCGAATTATGCCAAGTTCCTAAAGGACTTGATAGCGAAGAGACGGCGAGTGGATGAGCCCAAGTTGGTGCAGCTTAACCATGAGGTGAGTGCATTAGTGCACAAAGCACTTCCCCCAAAGTTGAAGGATCCCGGGAGTTTCACGATCTTATGTGATATCGGGAATGGAGTTAAGAAGGGAGCATTATGCGACCTTGGAGCGAGCATTAATCTGATGCCATTGTCGTTATTCAAGAAGTTGGAAGGTGGAGAACTTCAGCCGATAATGATGATGCTTCAACTTGCCGACCGGTCTATTACTCGACCTCAAGGTGTAGTTGAAGACGTCCTCGTGAAAGTTGGGGATCACATTTTTTCAGCCGACTTTGTAGTGCTCGACATGGAGGAAGATGAGCGCGTGTCTTTGATCTTGGGAAGACCATTTTTGGCAACGGCGGGGATGGTGCTAGATGTGGCAAATGGGAAGATAACATTGAAAGCTGACGATCAAGAGATAAAAATCTCCCTATACGAGGCCATGAAGTATCCGAAGGAGAATGAGAGTTGTTATTGCATGGATGCCATTGATCCTTGTGTTAAAGACACACCTCCTATCCCTAATCTTTCTATTAAGCATAATTTTAATAGTCCTTCACTTGATTGTTTAACCCATGAGCATTATGATCTTGATTATTTTGATAGGGATAAAGGAAAGAAGTCGAAGGATGAAGAAGTGAAAAGTGTAGACGTGATCCAGTTGGAAAGGAAAAGAGGAGTTAAGAAGAAAAAGTCCAAACTCAAGAAATTGCTTAGTAAGACTCCTCCAGATAAAGGTGAGAAAAATTTGAGACCCCCACCAATTGAGGTGGAGAAGGAAGCAAAGGAACTCATGATGAAGGGGCATCAAGGAAAGGAATTCAACCACCACTCTTATGAGAGTAAGGGAGGTAAATTTGAGTATCATGTCTCATAAGCTCCTTTGAGCTCGGTCCGGCATTAGGACCTTAAAAATAGTGCTGAATGGGAGGCAACCCATTTTTATTTATTTTTCAGTGTTTTTATGTTATTAAGGTGTTATTTTAAGTCGTATTTTTTAACCTTGTATTTAAGTGAGTTGCTTGTAGGATTGTCTCGAGGGAGTAAAGGTATCATGGACTTATTCAGATTGAAGGGACCAACTCGAGAGAAGGGAGTGTGCCAAGTTGTTAAGAGGAACTTAATTACTTGGATGAGGTAACCACCACCCCAAACTTAGACCGCTTCACAAGGTCGAAGTTTGGGGGGTGGAGTTTTTATATGTTTTATGGTTACATTGCACAGGCGAACACCTTCACTTTGAGTTGAGTTTGGTTATATATTGAGCCTTGAGATGCTCCTTGAGCTGATAATGTTTTGAGGTGCTACTACATATTTCATGCCTATCAATCATCTTATGCTTGTTGGTTGCTATCTTTGAGTGTGAGTATGAGTTGGTGAGTTGTGAAGTTGAGTTAGGAATTTTATTGTGTGAGTGTAGGAGTTAGAGTTGATTTGAGAGGGAACTCGTATACTTACGAATTTTCCTTTTGAGTACTTGTGTGATGAGAGTGAGAAATCACTAGGACTAGCATGGATGTGAAAGCTGTGATATTTCGAGCCTTTTGAGATTAAGATGCATTAAATTGAGCTCTTCGGTTGTGAGTGAGTCATCACCTTAGAGGATGCTAGAACTTGTGTGTGCTCTCGCTTCTTGATTGTGACTAGTTTGATATGCCGAATGTGATCTTAGACCATCTTTGTTTTGAATGAGTCACATAGCCAAAATTTTCTTTACCATTGATATTTGTCTCTTGATAGCCCCTTTGAGCCGTAAGCCTATTTTATTTGCTAGCACATTTAAACACTATTCCAAGTTCCTAAGCCTTTTTGTCTCAATTTGAGTGGAGAATAGGAAAAGTGTGAATGTGAAGGGATTGATTTGAGTTGAAAAAGGAAAATTGTGATTGCTTGAGTGATTATGAGAAGAAGGTGTGATGAGGAATATGAGTTGTGGGAAAGAACAAAAGAATTTGAGAATGAACAAAAGAAAAAAAAAATTAAGCTCATGTGTTCGTGCGAAAAAAAAAAGTGATTGAAAAGTGAAAAGAGTTGAGAAAAAAATTGAAGTGTAGAAAGTAGAGGAATTGAAAGTGTATTGATTGAAGATGTTTGAATTATTTTGTTCCTCGTCTTGAAGTACCAAAGTTTGATTTTCTATTCTCCATTCACTTTAGTCACTTACCCCATATATTTCCCCCACCTGTCCAAAGAGCCTACATTACAACCTTGATAAAGTCCTTTTTGATTCGGCATTGATTTCTAGAGTATGATCGAAGTTGAGAGTGCTTACAAGTCTATGACTGCTGATATGTGTGATTGATTGATTGAGTGAGTCCCTTATCATTGATATACACTTGTGAGGGAGTGAAACACATCGTTGAGTGCACATCCATGTTTGATCTTGGTGTTTCTTGTTGTTATTGCATGAGTATGATGAAGGGGATGAGTTTGTGTACGTGTGAATGATCTTTGAAGCTTGAGCTCTATTACTTGCATGATTTAGTTCTTGCTTCATTCCTAACAATTTCACTTGACTTATTATTTCTTTACTTGAGGATAAGCAACATGGTAAGTTTGGGGGGTTGATTAGGCGTGAAATTGTTATGTTTTGGTGCCCGATTTGCCCATGTTTTGAGTATTTTCGATGAGTATTTGGAGTCAAATGAGTATCATTTTTATAAAATCATTAATTTGTCTCTTTGGATTTCTTATATGGATAGAGGGCAAAAAGAGAAGTTCGTAGGACTTTGAATCGGCCAAAACGGACTCCCGGTTGAGAAGATATGAAGATTTTACGAACAAGTGTACAGCAGCCGAAAACACTCGAGCATGTTGCTCGAACGCCAAAAAACTTACAGAAAAATTTCGGCACTCGACCAGCTCGAGTGCTAGTGCTCGATATGTCCGACGCTTATATATACTCATTCCAAACTCGTTTTGGAGGAATCACAGAATACCACGACAAACCACTTGATACCATATCACTTTTAGAGTTAGTTTTTGGAGAGAGGAAGAGAAGAAGAGACGAGCAAGCTTTAGTTTTACGTATTCGAGGTTTTATTTACGAATTCATAGTTCGGTTTTAATTTTTAGTTTCTTTACTTTAGATCTTTATTCTTGAATACATTGAGATTTCGTTTTATTAATTTAATTTGAGTTCTTAATATTTATTTTCTTTAAACCCTAGTTAATGTTTGGTAATTTATTAGTTAAAATCATTATGTTCATGTTCGTTACTTCGTCAATTGTTCTTGTTTCCGTAAAAACCATGTCTAGCTAAAACCCTTGCATGCTTGGGGTAGGATGAACTCGTAGAAGTAGGTTGTGGGTATGTAATTAGGGTAATTCGTGACGTTTAGTTTTAATTCTCTTAATTAATGAATTCTTAAAATCAATCTTAACTTTACCTTTGAATTTAGTTCGAAAAGTGTTCGAGAGAGGACGATCTTATCACTCTTTAACAATTAGTAGACTTAATGAGAGGGTTTAGAAAGGGTTAATTAATCTACCGGTTTATCTAAGGAGGACGACCGCATCACCTTAGTTTAAATTAGGGTCTCGTTAATTAAGCACGATCTATTAACTCGTTAGTGGATTTGTGAAGTCGATTGCTAGGACAAAGTATTAGGGTTTTAATTCTTGAGCTTTCATCTTACAATCTTTAACTTAGGTTATTTGTTGTGCGTCACGGTTATCTTGATTATGTACCGGCTCCGTTAGTATACGTAGGAATTCCTATCCCGAGCATCACCATCACATATTTGAATACACACTTTTACTTTAGTAGTTTAATTTTCCTTTTTGCATTCATAGAGTAATTCAGTTTAAATTATATTTTTCTTTAAAAAACCCAAAAATATACACTCATATTAATTACGACGCGTAGATCTTCAGGGATCTGTTCGCATACACTCCTTCCCTTGGGTTCGATATACTTGGTCGCTATACTTACTTATACTACAGTGAACCCGTACGCTTGCGGGGAAACTACTAGTAGAAAGTTAGTATTTTCGGCTTCAAGTCATATACCGAAATTTCGGTATATTATCGGCATGATTTCGATATACCGTTCTTTCCCAAAAAAATTGTAAAATAAACTACTAATAAATGAAAAAAATACATCTTTGAAATCTTAACAAGCAAGAATCTCGGAGAAAATGTATGAATTATATTCTGCAAATTCAGATTTACTCCACATTTATTGTTACTATTGTCATGAATTTTATTCACTTGACAACAACTGAATAAGACTAATTTCTGGTTTAAGTAGAAATTTTCAACGTTTTGGATTCAATATTCGACTACCGGTGTCTTTTTTATTTTTCTTTTTAGCAAAATGCAATTGAGAAAGACAACCTTTGATTGAGTTAGAGGGTAGGGATTGAAGAAGGTAGGAAAGGGATAAGCATAGCGCTTGTATAAGAATGGACTATGGGCCTATGATTATATTAATTAAGAAAAATAAGTAGTTTGTGCTCTTTTTAAATAATAAGAATGATTGGGCTTCCGCATTTTTAATAATAAGACTACCATCTAATCATTTATAATGGTAAAATATTATAATAATTAAAATCATAAATTAATTTCGGTATTTCGGTATATACCTTGGTATGTCACTTTTCATATCGTTACCATACCGAAATTTTCGGTACGGCAACATACCTTAACTTTTCGGTAAATTCGGTATTTTTCGGTACGATAAGCTCGGTATACCGATTTTTTCGGTATTTTTCGGTACACATATTTACCCATATATCACTGTTTTATTCTTTTTATTAATCCATGTGTAATCTCAAGGTGTAAATTCCCTTGAGACAGGGAGTACTTTTTAATTTATTTTTGGAATCAAACTGTGGGAGGAATCAAATTCAAACATGGAAGTGATTCAATCTTCTTTCTCGTCATCTTTTGTTCAATCAATTATTACTGGTGTTCTAATCCGTAAATAAGATGGAATGGAAATTGGGTAAGGAACCCCTTTTACTCTTACCCTATGTTATACTCTCTCCGTTGCACCATAAAATACCCATTTTGCTAAAGTTACTCAATTCATTCAAATGGGCAAAATTATTCACATTAAAATTCATGAAACCATTCCTCTTTGTGAAGCACAAATTTTCATTCCATTTGCATTCTCTCACCTCCAATAGTATCAACAAAAGCACCTCGTTTTACACAAAGAGAGAATTATTACCAGGAGAGTAAGTTCTTACTGATTAAAATTTTAAACAACAGATAGAAAGTTCATATAGGAATCCCACATCAAGCCTTTTTCGGTTGTTTTAACGGCTAACATATCTACTTCAACTTAAAGCACATAGGCTTTCAACTCCCACTCCACCATAATTGTGCAATAAGTTCCACCAAAGTCAAAAAGTCGACCCATTGAAGCCGAAAAACGGCCGCTGGTAAAAGACGGAGAAAACTGAGTTAGTAAAATTTGATGGTGTATGAACCTTACACTATATTAAGGCACACAAGATCCTTTAATGGTGATTCTTCTAATATTTTGAGATAACGTACTCACATGTAGTAGTTTACATGCACGTGGCGTGTACTTAAAACAATCGGGCTATGTTATAAACACAATTTGTAATCAAGGAAACTAGTATTAAAATAAAAACTTCATAATAAGCCAAAGAAAGCTAAGCCTTTTCTCACATGCCCATATGAAAATCTTCTAAAAGGTACGTTTGTATACCTGTACATCGTAAAACTTGATGTAAAACCGGGAGCTTTGAATAGAGAGCTTGGTTTGCAGAATCTCTGCAATAGTTGCACTGAGTTTGCCATTGACGCTTGGGTTTAGACCTCCAATGGAGATCAGTTCACCATAAGCAGCTGGTTCTTCCGTCCCACCAAACGAAATTGGCACCCCTCCATTCACCAGTATCATCACATACTACAAAACGAACAAATCAATTGCATAAACAATAATCTTGAATAGGCAAAGAGTGAAATAGCGGGTGTTAAACATAGACAGCACTTAGAAGAAGGCACCATTGTCGAAACAATATAGGGCACCTTGGTTCAAAATTCTTCAAGGGAAATGGGCATATATGGGGTATCTAGGGTGATTAAAAAAATTGAAAAATGATCAATTCACATTTCTTATATATACATAGTATGGGGCAAGTAGACTCAGAATAAGTTAATAATTATCCTCAATCATTCTTGATTCCCTATTTCATCAAATAATATAAGATTGTGTTTGGATAGAGTCATTTGAAATCCAAGGGACTTTGAAAATCTATGGATTTCAAATGACATAATTTTGCTAAGTATATAAAATTTCTCCATTTTGAATTAGGATTAAAGCTAAGTATTTGAAATTCATCTATTTGAATCTTACCCAAGCATGTGGAGTGAATTTAGGTTCCATAGCCCAAATCCCTCCGTCCAAACACAACCTAAAAAAAATTGTCTCCACCTACTTCAAGATCAGAGCAAACCACTAACATTGTAACTAGCCATTACATTATTCTCAATATCATTCTCATTGAAGAATTGAACCAAACGCCCCCTAAATATTCGAGAGACTATGCTACTTTGACTGCATCTTTTGTTGAGTCATCCATGATATTGTCAATTTGGTGTACTCTTGGTCAATTTGTGAGGTGAGTGCAGATTTATTGAAGTATTAGTTTGTGATTTGTAGTATTAGATGTGTGGTTTATGTATTAATTTAGACTAATTTCACAACTTGAGCAAATTGCACTCAATTTACAAAACATTGCTAAGTTAACAATGTGATAGAATTGACCAAATTAGCATGGATATAATTTTTTTTTAATTATTAAGCCTTGGGAAAATGGTTATTCAAGATAAGACAAGCAGAAGTTGGCTTCAGAGGAATATTATCAAACACTTAACGGGCATATACAGAGCATGCAAAAAATAAAAACCAGAAGCTAAATTACATCAATCACACAGCTTCAAGAACGGAGAGAAATTGCGAAACTGGAACAATGGGTACAAAAATTGAAAAGAAAAGATTTATCAGGGATGCACAAATTCTATCATGAAATAAAAGAGGGATTTACGGATTCAGGTTTTCCGATGATTTTGGCGACAGCTTTGGTGGCGTCCTTGAGTATATCAGAAGCAACAACGCCATCAACTGGGACATTGATGAACAAATTCAATGTTGGCATTCTTTTCTTTGTTTGCTTCAAGAATGTATGAACATCTATACCAGTTGAAATTGAAATAGAACAACTAGAAATGGCTCTGCAAAGACTGAAATGGCAATGAGTGAGTGGTTTGGAAAGAATTAAAGTGGATATTATGGAGAGAGAGAGGGGAAGAACGGGAGATACGGCAAAGACTACGGTTATTTGCACTAGACTCTGTGTTAAATACACTACCTGGATAAATACACTACTTGGATAAATACACTACTTATTTTTTTCGAATATTTGCAACATTTTCGAAAAAATATTCGAAAATAAACATAAAATTCGATTTTTTTTTTTTTGAAATATTGTGCATTTTATTATGTTCGAAAAAAATATTCGGAAAAATGAAAAAAATTCGAGAAAAAATTCAGAACAAAAAATAGTGTATTCATCAGTTAGTGTCTTTATGCTAGTGCAAATAACCTGGGCCTTCGGCAAAATCCTAACCCAACTCTTCTAAGAAAATCCAATTTCAATTTGGGCCTCCTTATATCCAAAGTGGCAGACTACATACCCTCAATATTTATTAGATACAATCCACCCCATTTATATATTATTATAATATATTTATTATATAACTCTAATGCCCTTATCATTTAAAATACAAAATTTTACATATTTAATACATCAACTAAGAAACTCAAGAGTTATGATCATATATAAGAGCTACAAGAGAGTTGGAGCCAGCGTTGAAAATCTTCTTGTGGCAACACCACCATTTTGTCATTCTTATTTCTTACGAAGGTGCTGCAACCTTAAGAGTTTGATGATAAGTGAGTTATTTTTTTTTCCGCATTTTTTGAAAAAAATTCCCTACACTAATTTTTTGAACCTGATTTTTCGAAAAATGGTTTGGGTTTCGTCAAAAATTTATCCAAATGTGGTTTATGATTTCGGCAAAATCTTGTCTAAACATAGGTTTTTGAAAAAAATTTGCTGATTTTTTTATCATTTTTCGATAAGTTTTTTTCGAAAGCCAATTTTTTTTTAAATCATTGTTTGTTGAAATCTCATCGATGTCGGTGTTTCACTCCCATGAATCCAGGGTAGACGCTTCATCTCGCCACGCAGATAGAATTGGTTCGTATCGGCGTGCAGAAGGACAAAAAATTAACAAAGGGGAAGGATTTGGTTGGCTTTGTGGGATGTTTCGGTGGCTTACCGATCGTCAACGCCAGAATGGATGTCCCAAGCAGTGTAAACACAACGGTAAAGAAAAGGTTCGTGGGGGTGTATCAATTTTTTGAACAAGTATGAGAAAAGTAATAGAGAAATCAAGAGTAAGGGTAATGTAGATATATTAAGGAGGTGTATCTAATAATTATTTAAAATAAGGCGGGTAGATCAAGTAGGTAAGGTTGTGTTTACTTCTCCAGTTAAAGCCCATTTACAATATTAGTAGGGCTTTATCACATGTTTACTTTGGCTGAATACTAACCCGGGTAATCCACTGAACCTGGATTTAACCCCTACTAATGGTTGATTTTAGTCAGGCCAAATTGAGCGGTTTAATTTAGTCAGCCCAGATACTTCCCAGCCCATTTACAATTTTATCCCTAGATCTGAGTATAATAGCTGACAAAGGTCACCGCAGTGTTCGTCAAACATACAGTTTCATCTCAACAATGGAGCAGCCTTTTTTAATCACATCAATATGTTCAACAAGATCAAATATACTATAGAGATGGTGACCCTTTACTATAAGCAAATGTAAATAATACTCATATTATGTCATTCGTGATAAGCTAAAATAAATATTTAAAAAAGTCTCAACTTGAGTTATTTTTTCATAACATATTACGTCATTCATTTGTGATTAGTTACCATGGAAATCATTAGTACATGATTTACCCAAATAAAGTTTGAGAGAATTAATGAATACAAGTAAAATAATATGATCAGTAGATGATTTACCCAAAAATATTGAGAGAACTAATGAATACAAGTATATCAAATTAAAAAAATTATGAGAAGTTTCTGAAATTTAATTTGAAACAAAAATCCATCGTAAACATTACTTATTTTTAACAAGATACAAAATTTATGATTTAAAATAGAGAAATTAATGTAACTCAAATTGATCACATACTCATTTTAAATAACAATTTATTAATACTTTACATATAAACAACTATGTAAAAATAATTAATACCACTTCAACTAATATCTTCAATGAAACAACTAATACCCTTAGAAATTGATGTCTTTTATGTAATTCATTGATGTCATTAGTGTAATTTACTAATACTCTTTAAACACGTTTCAGCGTGAAATATCATTTACATAATATCTTCCCAATTTAAAATATTAATTCATCTAAAATAAAAATATATCATTTCTCTTCAATCCCGCGTGTTACGCGGGTTTTACCCTAGTAATTATTTAAAATAAGGTGGGTAGATCAAGTAGGTAAGTATAAAGGGGTATATAGTCGTGCCCATATTCAAATTAATGGTTTCTCAATTCAACCCATAACTCATAACTAATTAAGAAAAATCACATTAAATTGAAAGTATTCATTTATCTATAAGTTGGTATTGTGTGTACCACTTTCACTGTAAAAGTGGTTTACAACTCATACTTTACAATAAAACAACAAATATCATTCAAAACTAATAATAGTAAAAAAAGTTAATACCTTTTAATAAAATAGCTATTACTTTCAAAGAAAGTTTCACGATGAAACTTATTTACCCAATACTTTGCCTTTATAAAATGAAGATTATTAGTGCAAAGTTGTGTATCGATAAGTATTACAAATTTATATTGCTTTTTATATGAACTAATGATTATTATGATCATAATATGTGTGTGTGTCTGCACACACATATTTTGGCATGAGAAATGATATAAATGTTGTTAGTGGATTCATTATTATGTATAGAAACATTATAGATGTATTTTGAGAAGTTGTAATATTTGAATTTGTTGATATAATTTCACCTCTTATGTTTTATACACAAATGGTCGGCATTATATTTATATCCCGCGATGAGCTTTATATCATTTCGAATTTTATATAAGGCAAAATTCTAATGCACATAATTTTTATTTTAAAATTGTGTAGAAGTTCATGAATTTATTAAAATCTATAGGTGTCTTTGGAACCATATCAAATGATTTGAAATTCTAGAAGTGTGGAGAACACTTTAGAGCAATATAAATGCATATGGAGTACTTTAACCTTATTTTAGAATGTTAAATTATTATCTTTCGACCTAATAGATCAAATTGATCTTCACTGTCCATAGGGTAGTTGATAAGTATAAGTATGAAAAAGTAGGTCATTTGCAATCAAAACATAACTAAATAAACTCTCTCGTGTCCATTTTTACATTTTATTCATTTTCTAAGCTTTTAATTAAGACACACGACATTAATTTCTAAACATATAATATACAATTTGACTTGACCAAATTGCTAATATAGAACAATTTTATTAAAAGTTTGAACTTAAAACGCTGGTTGAGTGAGATTTGAAATAAATAATTTTTTTTTAAAATAGTGGTATATTTTCAAATTATGAATGTCTCTATTTTCTATTTAAAATTGATTAAATTAAGTTGATGAGTTTAGTGATTAATTTATACATGCATGCAAGTCTATTGCAACAACCAGTTGGTGTTTGCATTGATATGTATGGTTGTGAGCTTTAATTTTTTCATTTATGTGATTATTATTTTCATGCTTCGAACTTTGAGAAAGATTACTTCCATTGAACTATAAACTTATACAAATTACTAGAACGAGTTTGAGTATTTAATTAATAGATACAAGAAAATATAGGTGTACTTTCATCTACTTGGAGTCGTATTGGAATTAAACATACTATCTCAATCCACCAACAAACTCTCATTTCGAAGTTGAATTGACTTTCTTGGAGTGTTCTATTCCACTAAGCATTTCTCAATGACCTAGGGAATTAACCTTAGATTTCAATAGTTCAACTTTGCTAATTCAACACTAGGTTAATCCAACTCAATTCTCACATGTTGCTAGATAAACCAATCATGCAAATTTAACAATGTAAACTCAATTGAAAAATCCAATTACAAGTAATTCCAATACTTATCTTCATAGATTCAACCTTAAGCTAAGCAATTCATCAATGACTACATAAACTTCAATACTCAAGGCATAAGGAGTTTAGCCTATGAGCATCATAGCTAAACAAGCAAAATCAACAAATGAATTTATAGAGAAGATTATATTCAAGCTTAAAATAATGAAAGATAGTCACCTATATTTATGGAAATGTAGAAGAAACTTTCATTCAATACTTCAAAGCTTAATCAAAACTTCAATTACAACTATCTTCAAGATCAATTTCAGCTAAACAGGAAATCTATGGAAGGAATTTGAGTAATTTGCAATGAGTCTAAAGAAATCTAAGAATTCTTCATTAAAAAGTGAAAGGAGCTCTCTATTCTAAGGTTGCGAGTAGTTGGTAACTGTCTTCTAACCTCTGATTTTGCCCTTTTATATGTGTTCCAAAATGCCCCAAGTTCAAATTTTGCATTTAAGTCCTTGAAAAAGAAATTAATGGATAATATTATTTTTAATCGATCAAGCAATTTTTTTTAGAAGCCAATAGATGAATCACCCTCGTTAGTTTACTAAAATGACAAATAATAAACATAGTGGTGATAAAACTTGTGTACATTAATGATTAATCCATGAAGGAACTTTTTAGAAGAAACGAAATTTGAAGAAAACTATTAAAATTTTGTTACCGATCTTAACATCTCACATGTCATTATCAGAACGTGGAGTCCTCCACCATCATTTTATTTGCAAGAGAGAAAATCGAAGCTACACTTAGAAGAAGTAAAAAAATATTTTTGATCAACAATTCTCGACGTCGGATAAGAGATGCCGATCAAGAAAGTGTCAACTCCTTTTAAGATGGATGAATCGAGACAAATGAAAAGTTTGTTGTCATAGATATCAAAAATTAATTATTAAATTGTTTTCGATAAGAGGGTTTGATTTTCTGAAAACTCTAGCTATTACAATAATTCAATTTTCATGTTTCATCTATAAATATAAAGTTATGCATATTTTTAGTTGATTAATATATAATTTATTACATTCAATTATTTTTACATTTGCTTATTTTTACTTATAAATGTTTAAAAGACTCAATTGATTTCTTTCTTACATATCTTAGAGTTAAAGTCATTTAAAAATTGAAATCCAGGGATTTGGAAATCTATGGATTTCAAATGACATGGTTTTTGTTATAAATCCAGCAGATTTATTATACCAAATCTAGAAGATTTGATGTGGACATTACTAATGGACTTATAACCTAAATTGTACTCAAAATTGTTTACACGCATACACACACATATTAGTGAAACTTCTGGCTTGGTATGCCCCCAGACGTAGTCGTTATCGACGAACTGGGTGAACAAATCTCGCGTCTCTATTTTACACTCTCGATTTACAACACGTTATCAGCACGAGACTCTGTCCGAGACTAATCGGTACCATCTAAATTATTTTTCCCTATTGCTGTTGATAGGCGAACATAAATCAATGATGGGCGAACAAGGATTAAAGCCTTAAAAAGGATTATGAAGAACCAACCACAAATCAAAGATGATCAACAAAGAAAAGCAAGTCGAGGTGCATTAATCAATCCAGGGAGTGTATAAACTGACGAACAACTCTACCGACGAACAACATACTGGCGAACAGGTTTTAAGACCCGAGACCAAACATGGACCCACCACCAAGTCACTGATGACGAGCAACATTAAGAAGGATGGTGCATCTACCAGCTTAAGAGGTGCATGTCGACGAACAAAGGATCAAGATCCCAGAGCCAATCTGTGTAAAACACAAAGGCGAACAACTTCTAAGCCATGCACTCAAAAGGCGAACAACTTTGATAAAAAAAAACCATTCTGAATACACTAAGCCGACCTGGACGAACAACAATGAAGTCCGAGATAAGGCCAAAGAAGACTTTGTAACTAAGATTCAGCTTAGATAAGGTCAAACAAAGGTCAAAGGACACTTGTCAGGCATGCAAGATAGGGAGACCAAGAGTCATAGACACCTCATGCTTGCTAGTCTCTATAAATAGTTGTTCTCCAGCTTAAGAAAGACAAGTTCAAATTCACAAATACTCCAAAAAAACACACACTTAAACACCTAGACGTGCACACATACGAAATTATTACGATTTCGACTTTCACATTTACAAGTTCATAACCCGAACCCTCGATTTACCATTTACGGTGGTAACCAATCACACGTAATTGATTGATGATCTTTAAACCGAACTTAAACAGTCACTAATCCATCCGATAAAAATTGATCACCAATAATTTTGGCGCTAGAATGAGGGTTCGAACCTTCGGTTTAGTGTGATTACTCAAGAACTTCAAGTTGAAAACTTGAAGATTCAAAGGAAGCCTCAAGAAATATTTGAAGATTCAAGCAAAGGTGTTCTTGGTGTTCTTCATCATAAGAATTAAGACAAATTAATTCGGAATGCCTCAATCCAAGGAAACACAAGGATCACGCTTGTCAAGGAGACCATCTCCTACTCGAGCTTCGTCGGCCGACCACCAAGATCGTAATCACAGACATGCGAACAGATCGCAGCATACGGCCGTAACCCATAATCTCCCACCTGAAATAGAAGCCCTGGCGAACAACCCTAACGAACTGGCCAAAACCATTGCTGCTCTCCAGGCTCTACAGAGACAGCAAGATCAGAATAGGCCTTCACAAGCAAGGCCTAAGGATAGACCCGTGGAAGTGGTTAGGGCCAGGTCAGCAAGGGGCGAACAACACGAGGTAAACAGTGCCCAGGTCAGGCGGGATAAAGGCAAAGCCAAGATAGTCGAACTAAGAGAAGGACAGGCTGAATCTGCTCACGGGCGAACAACAATGTCGAGCCATGGAACTACCCATTCCAGTGCCCAAGACAGACTTGGCCAACCCCAACAACAAGAGAAAGTTGCTCGCCAGGAAGTGGAGCGTGGGCGAGCAACATTTGAGCAACCACGCCCATCATTCCATGAGAGACTCTCTCAATCTTCCTTCAGGCGTCTAGGGCCAAATGCGGCGAACAACCCTAGAAAACAGCTCCAGGATTTGCCCACTCCGAGTGAGGGACTGCGACGAGCAGAAAGGTTAGTACCTTTGCTCGCCGAACAGCCTCCAAGTCAGGGGGCATCTTTGGATGAGTTATCAAGTTTAAGAAGGGCAGTGGAGAGCATGCAGGGACAGTTGAACCAACAAAGAGGAGTGGGGACGACCAGTTTGCCATCCTCACCATTATCACCTGTTATTTTGAAAGCCCCGATTCAGAAGAAGGTCCAGTTCCCGGCAAGCATACAGTATGACGGTGTTGCTGATCCCAGAGTTCATCTGACGAAGTATTCAGATTATATGGTCTCGGTGGGAGCCAGCGATGCCACTCAATGCCGAAACTTCCCCTTAACTTTGGGGGATCGGGTGCACAAATGGTTTTCGACAATGCCACCAGCATCAATCCACTATTTCACTCAACTAAGTCGAGAGTTCCTTTCTCATTTCTCAATGGCGGGATCGTACTTGTCCCAGAAACACCGATTGTCGGACCTAAAATAAAATGACGACGAGTCAGATCGGGCATTCATGGAAAGGTTCGACAAGGTGCTGTTAGAAGGAGAACCCGTCAGTGAGGATACGAAAATCGTTGCCGTTATGGCCGGGTTGAAGAAAGGATCAAAGCTATGGAAAGAGGTATGCCTGAAGTGCCCGAGAAGTTATGCCGAATTCAGAAATCAAGTCGGCATATTCGTTTCCATGCACGAGGCCTTGCAATCAAACTTTGGGGAGAACAAAGCTGAACCCAAGGAGAATAACAAGAAACCTGGCGTAACAAACTATCGAGTCCCTAAAAACATGAAGGCATTCACTGAAGGGATAAAACTCAAGGAAAAGTTGAATCAAGTGCTAACAGTGTCAGTCGATACTGTTTATGAAAATGTGACGGATAAGGAGTTGCTCTCCCCTCCCCGGAAAATTCGCCAAGATACTGGCAAACTCAACCCTAACAAGTATTGTGCCTACCATCAAAGCGTGGGGCACTTTACGAGTGAATGTAAAGATTTGCTCAAACAGCTTTGGCGTTTCTACGAGGATGGAAAGCTCTCTGACTTTGTTAAAAGACAACCCGGGAAGAGAGTCCGGGAGAACAACTCTGAGGACGAGGATGATCAACCTTAGAAGAACAATAAACCGGCGCGACCAGTTCCTACCATTCCTACTCGTCCATTGGAAGATTTATATATGATGGAACCTGCAGGTCCCGCAGGAGGATGTTCTGATGGACGACCACCAATCTCCAATCGAAAAAGAAAAGCTGAGTTACGAGCAATCGATCAAGTCCAAGAAATGGGGGTCAAACCATCTATCATGCAGACAGCGAAATTGACCTTCACCGAAAGTGATTTGGAAGGAATATTAACTCCACACAACGATTCGCTCGTAATCTGTGCAAAGATTATGGGAACACGGGTCCACAGATTATTGGTAGACAATGGAGCCTACACCAACATCCTATTCAAAAAGACGCTCGATCATCTTGGAGATTACTCGGGCTATATCCGGGATACAACTCACAGAATAATAGGCTTCGGGAATGCTGTAACGGACCCATTGGGAATAGTTACTTTAGCAGTACAACTTGTAACGGTCAACGAACCCGAGAAAAATATTACAAGATGGTTGACTTCTTGGTTGTAGACCAGGATTCAACTTATAACGGGTTTCTTGGTCGACCCTTTTTAAATGAATTCAAAGCTTCATGTTCCACTTATCATTATTGTTTAAAATTCCTAACAGCAAGTGGAGCAGGTACTACCAAAGGAGATCAAAGAAAGGCCAGGGAATGTCTCTTACAGTTGCAGGCCAAACATGTATCAGTATCCATGATGGAAGCCACAACTAGCTATCCTGTTGATGAACCATCAATACTGGAGAACATGATGGACATAGAGGAAGACCACATGGACACTGACGAACAACATCTTGACGAGCAGGTGTTGGACGAACAACTCATTACCACCCATGAGGAACACCATCCTGACGAACAACAAAGGGATGGTGACGAGCAACATTCATCTGATAGCTTGGAGGGCCAGGTGTTGACTAACAACAACGGATCAAGGCCAACAGATGATCTAGATCCCCGCCTGGGGGCAGAGCCAGTGAACATCGAAAATGATTTCAACTCTGAGGGACCAATACTTGATCCTCGGTGGAAAGGACAAAAATAACGAGCAACTCCAGTTGAAGAGCTGGAGGCGTTCAAAGTTAATCCTGAAAACCCGGATCTCGAATTATACATAGGATCTGAGCTCCCTGAGCCTTACAGATCCCGAATGAAAGAGTTCCTCAGCAAAAATCTAGATGTTTTCGCTTGGTCTTATGCAGACATGGTGGGGATAGATCCAGAGCATGCTTGCCATAGACTTAACATCAATCAAGCAAAAAGGCCTGTCCATCAAAAACGAAGAAAATATGGCCCCGACAAGTATCAGGCCTTGAACGAAGAAGTAAAGAAGTTGTTAGACAACGACTTGATTCGACAAGCACTCTGTCCACAATGGGTAGCAAACCCAGTCCTTGTGAGGAAACCAAACGGGACCTGGAGGCTATTGATTAATGTGATAATTGCTTGAAATTCGTGCATTTATATTGCCTATTTTATTGGATTTTGTGTGATTATGTACATTAATTTATCCCATTTGTGCTTAATTGTCGAAAAAGGTATTTTTGTTCATTGTGTAGAAAAATGAGTGAAATATGGCAAAGACTAAATATGAGTCGAGCAAGGACATTCAAAGGAAGAAGAATCAAGTCAAAATACAAGTTGGAATGCAAAGAGGAAGCAAAATATGCCCAAAAAGTGTTCATACCGGTTTGCACTCATTGTACCGGTCGATACAAAGTGGCTAAACCGGTATTTTGGCTTCGGAAGATCAATACCGGTTAAGCATCCTTCAGACCGGTCGGTATCAATAGCCCCAAACCGGTATCTTTGCTTCGGCAGCATTAGACCGGTTAGTAATATTCCAGACCGGCCGGTATCAAAAGCCCCAAACCGGTACGAACCTCCTCTGCTCGCGAAAAATAAGAAATTTCAACTTTTGGAGGACTTAAATGCAATTTCGGCCAAGGGCTTTCTAACCCACACATAAATACCTTTTTTCCTGACTTTACACTCAGTTTTTCAAGGGCTTTAGAACCCTAATCCCCTAGAATAATTTTCTTTTCTTTTCTTTTCATTTTTTTTTTTTTTTTTGCATTTCTTTCAATTTCTAGTATAGATTAGCTTAGATTATGTTTTCAATTAGTAGTTTCTTTCAATTCAAGCAAGGATTCTCAAGTTTTGTAGCTAATCAACTCCATAGAGGTGACTTCTTTCCTTAATTTCATTTCCTTTGGTTTAATATTCTTGTTTATGGATTATTGTTCTTTATTTCATATGAGCTTGTTTGATATTATGCTTAGTTAATTGTATTGTGTTTGGGTGTTTGGATTTACATGGGTAATTGAGTATTTGATTTGATTTGTGATATCTATTCTAGTTGAAGGTCAATCTATTAGGAATATGGACTTTGATTGTTCGATTTCATGATTGCTCTTGTAATTCGTATTTAGATTGTGTATTTATCGCAACGAGAGTTGGGTCGATGCATGATCTTGTATGGGTGTGAGTGATTTATGTGATTTGAGTTAATATTGAGGCATCGCAATGAGAGTTGGGTATTTTCATTAGAATTACATAATTCCTACATTAGTTGCTTGATTTAGTTATTAGGTAATTAGTGAGGAGAATACAATCCAAGGGTTTGTAAAAAATTAGGTAATTGACGTGTTAGTGAGGAGAATACAATCCAAGGTTATTAGGTAATTGACGTGTTTGTCTAGGCTTATCAAGTACGATTAATGCGTAATATTTAGTGATTGCTCCTTTTTGATGACCGAAGACTAGAGTAATGATTGCTTATTGAACATGTACTTGATTCTCATGTAAGGAAGAACACCCGAACACCTTTTCACATTTGTCAAAAAAACTTAAAAATCTCTTGTTAATTGTTTTTGTTCTTGTTTACTTTCCTTATTTCATTCTAAGTTTCGTTTATTACTTTCCAAATCAAACAACCTTATCAAAAGCGATTTGCATTACAATTATGTGGCGACGTATATTCCTAGGGCTATGTTCATCAATTTAATCCCTTGGTTCGATATTAAACTTGGTCAAGTGCTTACAACAACAACGAACTCATGCACTTGCGAGTAGTTGAATTCGCGTTTAACAAATTTAGCAAACAGCTATGCATAGACTCTACAGATCTGAATGCAACATGCCCGAAGGACAACTTTCCACTCCCTCACATTGACCAGTTGGTGGACAGCACTGCAGGTCATGAAATGCTAACATTCATGGATGTCTTTGCCGGGTACCATCAAATTCCAATGCATCCAGACGATCAAGAGAACACAACATTTTATACGAACAAAAACTTGTTATATTGGAAAAGAATGCCCTTCGGCCTCATCAACGCTGGAGCAACATACCAGAGGTTGGTGAACGAGATGTTCGACGAATAAATCGGTGATACGGTAGAAGTCTATGTGGACGATATCGTAGTCAAAAGCCCCCGAAGGGAAGACCATCTTCAACATTTGACCCAGGTGTTCGAAATCCTTCGACGCTACAACATGAAGCTGAATCCGAAGAAGAGCAGTTTCGGAGTTCATTCAGGAAAATTCCTGGGCCATCTTGTTAGTCAACGAGGGATTGAAGCCAATCCAATAAAAGTTAAAGCGATCGTGGATATGCAACCTCCACATTCAATAAAAGAAGTACAAAGGCTTACGGGATGCCTAGCAGCATTGAATCGGTTCATATCCAGATCGGGGGACAAATGCCGTCCATTCTTTGAAGCCATCAAGAAAGGACAGTTCACATGGACTAACAACTGTCAGAAGGCGTTCGACCAACTCAAAGACTACCTGGGAGATGTTAAAATCCTATCAAAACCCGTCCCAGGAGAGAAGCTATATTTATACTTAGCAGCGTCAAAAGTGGCTATCAGCTCTGTTTTGGTGCGAGCAGATGGCAAATTTCATCAACCTATTTACTACGTCGGTCAAGCTTTACACGATGCGGAGATCAAATACTCTCCAACCGAGAAATTGGCGTACGCACTTGTCATGAGTGTGAGGAAATTACGACCATACTTCTTTGATCATCAAGTGGAAGTACTAACAACTTTCCCCCTCAGACAAATTCTCCATCGCCCCGACACAGCTGGTCGCCTATTAAAGTGGTCACTAGAGATCAGCCAATTTGGGGTAACCTATGCTCCTCGAACAGCGATCAAAGGGCAAGCGTTAGCCGACTTTATTGTCGAATTAACCTTCCCACCAGATCCGACGAGAGGACTTGATCACCCCTGGCATCTTTACGTTGACGGGTCTTCAACCAATATAGCCTCGGGGGCGGGAGTGGTTTTAATCAGTCCAGACAGACAAGTATTCACCTCGGCAATCAAATTTGGTTTCATGGCAACCAACAACGAAGCTGAGTACGAAGCTCTTATTGCTGGTCTCCACCTATCTCTTGCAGTAGGTGTTAGACGGCTACAAATATTTGGTGACTCACAATTGATTGTGAATCAAGTCCGAGGTGAATACGAGGCGAAAGACGATCACATGATCGAGTATCAGTGAATTGTTGCTTACCTGATGTCCTTGTTAGAACAAGTCTTCATTGAACAAATTCCAAGGACAAGCAACACACAAGCAGATGCGTTGGCCCGACTAGCAACAAGTGAGGGACCAGCAGAGTTGGCAGACATTATAATTACAAAGATGAATGATCCATCAACAAGAAGTTATAATGTCAACCAACTTGATGAACAAGCAAGTGAAGAAGAAGACTGGAGAACAAACATAGTCAAATATTTGAAAAGTGGGGAAAAACCAAACAACCATTTTGAAGCCGCCAAGCTAACAAAGCAAGCCGCCAGATATACTCTGGTGGGCGAGCAGCTTTACAAAAGGGGAATATCAATCTCACTTCTCAAATGTTTGACTAGGGGGCAAGGACGAGCAATACTCGAAGAAATACATGCCGGAGTATGCGGAAATCATACTGGAGGGCAAGCCTTGGCAAAGAAGACTATCAGACAAGGCTATTATTGGCCAACTTTACGCCAGGATGCAATCAAGAAAGCAAAGACTTGCCACCAGTGCCAGATTTTTGCACCAAACATTCATACCCCGGCTCAACAGCTCGTATCAGTTTATAGCCCGTGGCCATTTGCAAGATGGGGGATGGACATTATTGGTCCCTTCCCAGCAGAAGTTGGAGGAGTTCGATTTGCCGTTGTGGCAGTCGACTATTATACAAAGTGGGTAGAAGCAGAAGCCATGGTAAAAATCACACAGCAGAAAATGATCAACTTCATTTGGAAGAACATTGTCTGTCGCTTTGGGGTTCCGCAAACCATCGTAACAGACAATGGTCCGCAGTTTGATGGAAAAGAGTTGAGAGATTTCTGTATAAAATGGGGAATCAAAAAACATTACTCTACGCCTTATCATCCCCAGTCGAATGGACAAGTTGAAGCCGTGAACAAGATAATCAAACATACGTTAAAAGTACGGCTAGCGGAGAGCAAAAGCAGTTGGTCTAAAGAACTCCCGGAAGTCCTGTGGGCATACAGAGTTTCTCCCAGGTCAAGCACCGGAGAAACACCTTTTGCAATGGCTTTTGGAACAGAAGTTGTAATACCAATCGAGTTAAAGACCAACACATTCAGAACTACCAACTTTGATGAGCAGGCGAACAACTCTGCTCTAGCTACTGAGATGGATTTGCTCGAAGAAAAAAGACTGAATGCCGAGCTAAAAAATGCTACCTACAAGCAGCGAGCAGAACGCTATTATAATTCCCATGTTAAAATCAGGGAATTCAGAGTTGGAGATATGGTTCTAAGAAAGTTGCTCGTCCAACCTCCAGGTGTATTAGGACCAACTTGGGAGGGCCCGTATCGTATAACAGAAAAATTCGTTAATGGTGTATACGATATCGAAGATATGGAAGGCAAGCCGGCCCAATACTCCTGGAATGCTGTACATCTGAAGAAGTATTATCAATAAGACGAACAAGTTCTTATTTGGGCGAACAAATTTCTTGGGGGGCTAGTGAACCAAGTAAGGCGAACCAAAAACTTGTCTAATTTTTTGAAAATTTTGCTAAGTATAGAATTCAAAGTTGTTCGGCACACTGTATAGTTTAGTGTTGTTTCATCTTTTAATTTTAGACAGAGTTGCTCGGTAAAAATATTATAAGCGAGCATGTTTTAGTTAGTATTCAAAGTTGTTCGTCAGATTATATTTGTTAGTGACGAACAGTCTTACAACACTTGTAAATTTTTTAGTGTAAATATAGTAGTTGTTCATCAAAGAGGAAAAGTCCAAAAGCTCAAGGTACAAGTCCATTTTGAGGACCAAAGCCACTTAAAGGTTGTTCGTTTTTTAAAATGAACATAACCTAAGGCTAAACCCTGATTCCACTAAAGGCAAAGTTCAATTCGAACAAAAGCCCAACACTATATGTTATAATTGCAAAGTCATTGACAAAAATGTAAAGGCAATTAACATATAAAGAAAATGAGTGAACATAAGAAAGACATTCCATTAAACAAAAGGCTTTGAAGCCTAAAAAATAGTACAGCTTTGAAAAGCCATTACAAAGGTACTACAAAAGGAACGAACAACTATTACAAAAAGAAAAGGAAAAAAACTAAGTCCTATATCTATTGTTGCTCGGCGGGAGGAGGGTCTTGGGTTTGATCGACGGGAGGTTCAACGATCATATCTCGGGCCAGGTTTTCAGCTGCTTTCTCCTCCGCCTCTTTAGAAGCTTGCTCGTCAGCAGCGGCCGGCTCTTTCTCTTGCTCGTCCTCATTAACTTGGGGAGGAGGATGGGTAACAACGATGCTAGGGTCAAGTTTATCAATCTTGACCCCCAACTCAGCCATGTCCGCCAGCTGGATCTCAATGTTCAATAAACTCGGACAAGTCTTTACCCATTTCTTCTACCAGGTCCTTGTAATCATAAGCATCGGCCGTGCGGATGCTATCCGCGTAGGCACAAATATACCCAAGGTTAGAAATGGGGCCAGTTCGAGCCTGAACTTCGTCTTCAAGTTGCTCGCGTGTGAAGAGGTTGGCTTCCGTCTCCCGAAGACGAGCAATTTCTGCTTTGAGCTCAGCGATCTCTTGTTCAGCCGCGGACAACTTCTTCTCCCCCTCGCCGATCATTGCATCTTTGCCTCTCAATTCACTAGACAAACCTTGAATTTCTTCAAGGTATTTATTTTCAGAATCAATGTAAACATTGATTTGATTGTTGAGACGGGCAACTTTGGCCTCATACTGGCTGACCAGGCCATCCTTCTCTTCGGTCAGTTGCCGAGCTGTACCGGCCTAGCGACGAACAACATCTTCGAGCTCGGCGAGCTGGACCATTCCTTTCTGTGCAATAGCAAGGCCATTTGCGTGATGCATCATAGAAAAGTAGAAGTTGTCCGCAATGCTTTGAGCAGAAACGGTCATCTCCAGAGGCCGGGTCCACAATCGGGCGATCAATTCAGTTACCCGACGAACATGTTCGCCCGGGATCTCTAGGATGTTCACCGGGGTCTTTGAGCAGGCGTATTGGTGGACCGCGGCTGCTCGCCCAGGATGATCGTTAGGCCGTTACCTGCGAACAAAAACCCAAGTTACAAAATGTTCTTAAAAGTTGTTCGCCGGCCACAAAGTTAGACATGCTTACTCATGGAACTTTCGTTCGTCCCAACCCAGTATAGTGATGTCCTCGGGGCCACGGGTTGGGGTCACATCTTTACTGGCTTTGACCGACAGATCAGCAGGCTCAGAGGAGGGGCGACGGGCAGCTACTTCTTCTGGGCGAGCAAGATTTATGCCCACCTTTTCTTTCCCCTTGCAACCACAGGGGACATCCTAGGCCAATGGGGTCCCATCGGCTTTCTTTAAACGTTTCCCCCCATGAGGGGGAGAAATTGAAGAAGCTGGCCGAGCATGGCCAGAAGGTGCCACGAACCGAGGAACTTTGGCTCCTTCAGCCTTGTTCGTCATCGCCAGAACTTTGGTTGGCGGGTCACCCTTCTTTTTCCTACCCTTCGGTGGCGCTATTTCAAACACCCTTTGTTCGAGGAGAGCAAAGCTGGGAGGGACAGCGACAGTGACTTGTTCGGCTAAAAAAAAGAAGAAAAAAAAGAGAAGAAGTTAGACGAACAAGTTCAGAAGAAAAAAAAGACGAGCAAGTTTTCAATGGGAAGTTAGAAATTTTTTATACCTGGGGGCACCTCAGCTTGTGCTTCCAAGTGGTGGGGATAGGTAAACAAACGAGCAGCTCTTTGACGCTTCTCGTCGCTTAGATATTGGATGGTCCTGTCCGCTTTATTGCGCAAGCCGACCAAACAGGAAGTGAACAGGAACTCCACACCAATCTCCTCTTCTTCCGAATTCCACTTTGGTAGTCGAGGACCTGCGAGCAAACAAGAAAAGTTAAATTAGAACACAACAGTTCAAGAACGAACAAAGATAAACTTATGCTTAATTATTCCATAAGCAGCGGGAGAGTTTATTCGTCCAATGCCCCCATGTGGACCGGAAGATGCTCGCCAGTCACCCCCTATGAAAAAAAAGTGTTGTTTCCAGTCCTTGATCTTGTTCGGCACCCCTTCTACCATCTTGAGCCCAGTTCTGGCCTTGAGGTAGTAGTAGCCTTCTTCGCCTATGGGACACTTAGTAATTGTCATGAGATAGTTGATCTCTTCTGCAGTAAGGCAATCAACGATCCTTCGACGGCGAACAGGCACATTGCGCCAAGCAGATTCATCCATCCAATCGGCGTAATCTGTGTAATAGCAAGGTTGGTCTCCTCAAGAAAACGACCAACAACTGGAGGCAGCGGCAGCTTCAGGCCGGCCATCAAAGTATGAATGTTGATCGCCGTGCATCCTGGGGGTGGGCGATCAGCTCTCTCCTTTCTCTTGGGGGCCCACATATGAATGTCATATGGGATCTTGTATGTCTCTCGGATCGAATCAAGATCCTCCTCGAGGACGACGCTCTTAATTCTGCTCGCCTGGAATTCATTTCTTATCAAATCCATTTTTTGTCTTTTCGGACGAGCAAAGTGGTTCGCGTATTCCTCGGCATATGCTCGCCATTCGAAAGGCCGAGCAACTCCAACTGGGATCTCGTTTTCCATCATTTTCGGAGATGGGAACCCTATCCCTTCCAAAAATTCGTGGGTCAATTCGTCAAATTGGGGATCTTCCGATTCAGTATTGGTCGAGGAGCCATCGTCGGAATCTCTATTCGTAGCGACCACCACCTTCCTCCCTGACGGGCGAGCACCCGTATCTTCTACCGATCGAACAACGGAGTCCACGTGGGGATCCGAGGCCGAAGAGACTTCGAAAGGGGGTCGATTTTTGTGTGCCACAATAGGGAAGATGGGATCAAGAGTTTCCTCGGATTTGTTGCTCGAATGCTAAGACATAGGAGGAAAAGGAAGAAGAGAACCAGACGACGGTTATGGAAATTGCAGATGGCGGCGATCCTTCGTAGAAGACAGCGGCGCAAAGCCCCACACGGTGGCAATGGAGGTTTTTGAAGAAAAACAAAAGAAATGAGATGAAGAAAGAAAAGTAACTACCTGGGAAACAAGATTTGAAGCCAAATACTGGAAAAATGGATGCCGGAAAGCTTGAGATCGTCGGAAACGAGAAAAATCACCGGAGCACGAATGAAAGAAGTGGGAAAAAATTTCAGTTCCTTTCTTATTTATACCCTGAGAAAAAACGGGGTATGGAGTGTAATTTTCCAACAAAATGTGGACTAAACTGAAGAAAAAAGGGGTCAAATCCAAGCAAGGTTGAAAATCGAGGGGCCTATTTGCAAATATAGGGGCGCGTGGCCTTGGGATTGTTCGCGCGTGGGCGGCGCACAATCATGCCGCCCACGTCATCCTCGTACATCCCCCAGATCTTGAGAAGACGAACCGACGAACCCAAAGTTGATCGCCTAATTCAATGATGATCGTCCAAATCCTCACAGATATAATATCCTAACTACAGTTACTCGCCATAAAGTTGCTCGTCTGGGGCAACATGTAGTCAGGATAGGGGGCAATTGTTGATAGGCGAACATAAATCAATGATGGGCGAACAAGGATTAAAGCCTTAAAAAGGATTATGAAGAACCAACCACAAATCAAAGATGATCAACAAAGAAAAGCAAGTCGAGGTGCATTAATCAATCCAGGGAGTGTATAAACTGACGAACAACTCTACCGACGAACAACATACTGATGAACAGGTTTTAAGACCCGAGACCAAACATGGACCCACCACCAAGTCACTGATGACGAGCAACATTATGGAGGATGGTGCATCTACCAGCTTAAGAGGTGCATGTCGACGAACAAAGGATCAAGACCCCAGAGCCAATCTGTGTAAAACACAAAGGCGAACAACTTCTGAGCCATGAACTCAAAAGACGAACAAATTTGATAAAAAAACCATTTTGGATACACTAAGCCGACCTGGACGAACAACAATGAAGTCCGAGATAAGGCCAAAGAAGACTTTGTAACTAAGATTCATCTTAGATAAGGTCAAACAAAGGTCAAAGGACACTTGTCAGGCATTCAAGATAGGGAGACCAAGAGTCATAGACACCTCATGCTTGCTAGTCTCTATAAATAGTTGTTCTCCAGCTTAAGAAAGACAAGTTCAAATTCACAAATACTCCAAAAAAACACACACTTAAACACCTAGACGTGCACACATACGAAATTATTACGATTTCGACTTTCACATTTACAAGTTCATAACCCGAACCCTCGATTTACCATTTACGGTGGTAACCAATCACAAGTAATTGATTGATGATCTTTAAACCGAACTTAAACAGTCACTAATCCATCCGATAAAAATTGATCACCAACAATTTCATGATTTTTTAATCGTCGTATCGAATTATTTGATCCATGCATATTATGTTCTATATGCACTTGATTTATTGCATCAATTGTTATTTGTGTTTGCAATTAATTAAATCAAACCGAATTGAAAAAGAAAAAAACTTTTAATTTAAAACGAGCGCACAGCCGCCGCCGCCCGAAGCCGCCCCATGGCCGCCGCTGCTCGATGCCACCTCACGGCCACCGAACGCAGTGCACGAAGTGCCCGCTCGCCCGCGCCCATCGTGCACAGTGCCCACGCTGCCACCTGCCACCGTGCCTCGCGCCCTCCTGCCGCCACCAGGCGCGCCTTCCGCCGCATGGGACCGCCGCACGGTGTGCCAGCAACACCCATCGCGCGCCCGCCGCACCGCCTCGCGCCAGCTGCGCTCCACCGGCTGGAATCCGCCGCGTCACCGCCTGGAAGCCACCGCGATCGCCTCCTGAAATCCGGTTCCGTCCCTGCTATTTTGCCCTTACCACCCTTGGGCCATATTTGGCCCAAACGCAAATTGGGCCAATTAAATAAAAAAAAAATCTGATTTGGGCCTGAAGCCCGCTTTTGAAGCTGAAATTAAATTTAATTATTCTTTTGGGCCTTATATAATTTTGATAATTTTTGTGCTCTCAAATTATTTCATCAAGTTTTACGAATAATACTTGAAAAATTAAAAAGTAATAATTCTTGCATATTAATTAAGCCCGAAATTTTTTTGGAATTAATTTTAACATTAGTTCTCAATAAATTAATTATTTTATATGCTTAATTGTTATATGCGCATGTTTTTATGATTTAATTATCTTGCATGCATTATTACTTTTGCATATAGACTACTTATTATAGTCCGCATATATTGCTCGGGTAGGCGGCGCCCGGTACTTGTCGGACCGTAAATCATATTTTGGGTAGACGGCACCCAATTCTTGCTTCTATGTACTCTAGAATAATCAAATAAATTCGTATTTCTCCATTGTCAATAAATTGGTCACAACTCTTACCATGTCACTTTAAAATTGTAGTGTATAATGTATGATATTACCAAAAGAGAATTCGCTGAGCTTGCTCTTGATGGTAGTAATTACCTGACATGGGCGCTAGATGTTGAGATCCATCTAGCCTCAACTGAGTTAAATGAGGCCATTGTCTATGATTCGGAATCAACTAATGCCCAGAAGGCGAAACATTGATTTTCCTTAGATATCATCTTAATCAGGACCTAAAAAAGGAATATCTCACTGAGAAAGACCCCGGAACATTGTGGAAGTCCCTGAAGGACCGTTTCCAACAACAAAACGATATACTCATCCCTCAGGCTCAATACGATTGGTTGAACCTCCATTTCCAAGACTTTAAGTCTGTGACGGAGTACAACTCAGCTCTACATCGTATTGTATCTCAGTTAAAACTATGCAAGCAAGATATAACTGAGGCCGAGTTGATCCAGAAGATGCTATCAACTTTCCACGCTAGCAACCTTGTACTCCAACAACAATATAGGACTAAGAACTACACTGTACACTCTGAGCTAATCTCTACACTTTTAGTGGCAGAAAAGCACAACCAACTCCTTATGAAAATTATAACTCGAGACCGGTTGGCTCACAAGCAGTGCCCGAAGCACATGCTCTAGCTCAAGGTGGTACAAGTAGTCGCAAGCATGGTAGGGGGAGAGGAAGTAAACGAACTCGTAGCAAAGGCCGAGGTCATAGTAAATCCGGTGGTCCAGGTACCTCGAATGAAAATCAAGCTCAAGCTCGTGGAAAGGCTGCACCTAACATGAATCCCGCTTCTAAAAAATCTGGCACTTAAGATAAGGTTGAGCAGTCCTGCTACAGATGCGGATGCAAAAGCCATTGGTCTCGCACATGTCGCACTCCCAAGCACTTGGTTGAGGCTTATAAAAAGCAGCAGAAGGACGATAAGGAGAAGGCTCCTAAAGTCGAATCTCACCATGCCAGCCTGTCTGAAGCAGACTTTGACCATGACAACGATGATCTTTTGGGCATAGAGCTCAAAGACTATGGAGATAATGAGTGATTTGCGTATTTGATTATTTTAGTACTTTGTTTTTTGTTAAAACAATTTATATTTTGGATCCTATCTTTTGAATACTTTATTTCATTTTATGGATGATATGATATTTATGTTTTAGCTTTGATTTGTTTACCTTAACACTGTCCATTAAGTTTACTTGGATATTGCTATTCTTATACATGGCTTGTAAACATATCAGTTATTATGTTTGGACTATTTTATCTAGCATGATGGATGCAAATAGTGATTTATATTTGGTAGACAATGCCACCACATAAAATCCTAAGAGATAGGAAGTATTTTCATAACTTGATAGAAAATAAGGGGAGTGTAACTACGATAGCCAATGATAATATTATGATAGTGCGCTCCGGAAGAGCTTCCATTGTCCTCCCCATGGGTACCGAACTCATAATCGATAATGCTTTATTGTTTTCACAATCTAAGCATACCCTGCTCAGTTTTAAAGATATTAGATCTAATGGCTATCACATTGAAACTGAAAATGAGAATAATAACAAATACCTTTTGATGACTATTACTCGAGGTAGCCGTAAACAAGTTATAGAAAAGCTTCTCGCCTTCTCTTCCGAATTGTACTATTCCTACATCCGGTCGTCCAATCTCCATCTAGCTATGAGTATGAAATTTCATGACCCGAACTCTTTTAAATTATGGCATCAGCGGTTAGGTCATCCAGGACAAACTATGATATGTAGGATTCTATCTAATTCCATTGGTCATAATATTTCGAATAATAGAATCCCTCCTATTGATGAATTTATATGTGATGCATGTTCTAAGGGTAAATTAATTGTGCGCCCGTCGTGCACCAAGGTGGGACTAGAGTCTCCGGTTTTCCTTGAACGTATTCAGAGAGACATTTGTGGACCGATTCACCCAGCATCAGGACCATTTCGGTATTTCATGGTTCTAATTGATGCCTCCACCAGGTGGACATATGCATGTTTGTTGTCCACCCGCAATCAAGCTTTTGCAAAGCTCATTGCAAAAACTATCGAGCTTCGAGCTCAGTTCCCAGATTATCCAATAAAATCTATTTGAACGGATAATGCTGATGAGTTTACCTCAAAAGCCTTTACAGATTACTGTATGGCTCTGGGAATTAAGGTGGAGCATTCGGTCCCCTACGTCCACACCCAAAATGGTCTAGCTGAAGCGCTAATAAAACGTATCAAACTTATCGCTAGACCATTGCTTATGAACTCTAAATTACCCACTTCATGTTGGGGGCATGCAGTCCTACATACATCACACCTGATACAAATCCGTTCAACTGCATATAATGATCATTCCCCCCTACAGCTAGTGCATGGGAAAGAACCAAGCATTTCCCATCTGCGTATTTTTGGATGTGCGGTATATGTTCCGATAACATTACCAAAGCGGACATCTATGGGCCCACAAAGGAAGTTAGGTATTTACATAGGATTTGACTCTCCATCCATTGTGAAATACCTAGAACCTTTGTCTGGGGATCAATTAATGGCCCGGTTCGTTGACTGCACGTTCGATGAAGATCACGAGATCCGAATTCAAAATTGAATGAATGCCGGGAGCTTACGTGGAGCGTAAGTAATCTTCAGTATCTATATTCACGCACTAGTCAATCTGAACTGGAAGTTCAGAAGATCATTAATTTGCAAAATTTAGCAAACAATCTACCAGACGCATTCACTGACCATAGAAGTGTAACTAAATCGCATATACCTGCAGTAAATGCTCCCCAAAGGGTTGAGGTCCCAAGTAAATCAAGTATACATGCCCCCACACGCCAGAAGTGTAAAAGACCTACAAAAGATACAAGTACACCTAAAAGAAAGGCTAGCAAAATTGGTCAGCCGAACGTGAAATCTCTAGAAGAGATTCGTCTAGATAACTTAAAGTCTCTAGAAGAGACTCGTCTAGAAGATGAGCGTCCTAGTAATGAAGCACGTGTAAAAAATATTCAAAGCACTAGGACTGCGGAATGGCCAGATCTAGATACACTGGGAAATGAGGAAGGTCTGGTTGACATAAACGTTGAAGTCTCTATGAATTTCATAGATACGGGAAAAATATATAATAGAAATATTACTATCATCGACGACACATTTGCAACGACAATTGCTCTTTCCGTTATAAATAACGATCTAGATCCAGAACCCAAAACTATCATCGAGTGTCGGAAGCGCTCCGATTGGGTAAAATGGAAAGAGGTAATTGAAGCAGAGCTCGCATCGCTGAACAAAGTGTTTGGCTCTATCGTTCGTACACCTACGCGCGTTATCCCTGTAGGATATAAATGGGTTTTTGTACGAAAACGAAATGAGAACAATACTGTGGAGAGGTATAAAGCGAGGCTGGTAGCTCAAGGGTTTTTGCAGAGACCCGGTATTGATTTCGATCAAACCTATTCTCCCATAATGGACGCAATAACGTTCCGCTACTTAATATCTTTGGCAGTTAAATTGAATCTTTAGATGAGATTGATGGACGTAGTAACCGCATATTTATACAGATCACTAGATGCCGACATCTATATGAAAATCCCCGATGGATTTGAGATTCCCCATATGAGGAATGGAGAAATCGCAGTATGTATAGCATAAAACTGCAGAAGTCGTTGTACGCATTGACTTGAAGCGAATATATCAGCTTTCTACAAGTAGTTTCCCCGCAAGCGGACGGGTTCACTGTAGTATGAGTAAGTATAATGACCAAGTATTATCGAACCCAAGGGAAAGTGTGTAATGCGAATAGATCCCTGAAGATCTACGCGTCGTAGTTAATATGAATGTATGTTTTTGGGTTTTTAAAGAATTAATTCTAAACTAAAGTAAACTAACTTAACTAAAGAATGAAAGAAACGAATTAACGAAGGTTTGTATTCAAATAAGTGATGGTGATGCTCAGGATAGGAATCCCTACGTATACTAACGGAGTAGGTACATAATCAAAATAATTGTGACGCGCAAGAAATAATCTAAGTAAAAGATTGTAATATGAAAGCTCAAGAATTAATACCCTAATACTTTATTCTAGCAATCGACTTCACTAATCCACTAATGAGTTAATAGACCGTGCTCAATTAACGAGACCCTAATTTAAACTAAGGTGATGCAGTCGTCCTCCTTAGATAAACCGGTAGATTAATTAACCCTTTCTAAACCCTCTCAATAAGTCTACTCGTTGTCAAAGAGTGATAAGATCGTCCTCTCTCTAACACTTTTCGAACGAAATTCAAGAATAAAGTTAAGATTGATTGTAAGAATTTATTAATTAAGAGAATTAAACCCTAACGTCACGAATTACCCTAATTACGTACCCACAACCTACATCTACGAGTTCATCCTACCCTAAGCATGCAAGAGTTTTAGCTAGACATGGTTTTTACGTAAACAAAAACTATTGAATAAGTAACGAACATAAACATAATGATTATAACGAATAAATTATAAAACATAAACTAGGTTTGAAAGAAAATTAATGCTAAGAATTGAATTTAAATTAAGAAAACTAAGTTTCAAAGTATTAACGAACAAAGGTCTTAAGAAACGAAATTAAAAAGCAAAATCGTACTATGAATTCGTAAAGAAAACCTCAAAAATGTAAATCTCAAGCTTGCTCGTCTCTTCTTCTCCAAAATCTAACTCTAAAAGTAATATGGTATCAAGTGGTAAGTGGTAATCCCCAAAAACGAAGTTGGAATGAATATATATAAGCGTCGGGCCGAATCGGGAACTCGTGGGCCGAAAAAATGCATCCGGAAGCAAAATCCGAGAAGTGCTCGAGCACACATGCTCGAGCGGTGGCGCTCGAGCAGTGTAGCTCGAATGGTGCAATCGCTCGAGCGGTGGCGCTCGAGCTGGTCGAGCGCTCAAATTTCTCTGCATGTTTTGGGGCGCTCGAGCAACACGCTCGAGCGGTGGCGCTCGAGCGCAAGAAATCTTCTGTAAGTTTTGGGCGCTCGAGCAACACGCTCAAGCGCTAGTGCTCGAGCTAATCCACTCGAGTGACTCCAGAATTTCCCAAACTAATACTTTTCTTCTTCCGCACTAATACCAATCGTATTTCTTCGATATCTTCTCATCCGGTCATCCGTTTGAGTCGATTCAAAGTCCTACGAACTCCATTTTTCATCCTCGATTCACCTATGAGCATTAAAGAGACAAATTCATCAATGTATAGAAATAATGCTCAATTGACTCTAAATTCTCGACAAAACCGACCAAAACTGGGGTATTTCTAACGACGAATCATGACAATTTCACGCCTAATCATACGGCCTAAAGTAATCAGGTCTCATGTGGTACAACTGACTTAGTAAATTCCTCCAGAAAAAGGGATACACAATTGATATAGCTTTCCCATGCGTATTCACGAAGAAATCGCAAAGTGGTTTTTGCATCATATCCGTATAAGTTGATGATCTAAACATAATAAGAACATGCAAAGAGATTGAAGAAGCCAGTTCAATCTTGAAAGCTGAATTCGAAATGAAAGTCTTGGGTAAAACTAAATATTACCTCGGCCTGCAGATCGAGCATCTCCCAGAAGGAATTTTTATACATCAGTCAACCTACGTGAAGAAGGTATTGGAGAGATTTCATATGGATAAATCTCATCCACTAAGCACACCTATGGTTGTCCGATCCCTCGAAGTGGATAAGGACCCATTTAGACCAAGAGAAGATTCAGAAGAAATTCTGGGGCCAGAAGTTCCTTATCTTAGCGCTGTTGGAGCATTACTCTATCTCGCAAATTGCACTAGACCGGACATTGCATTTGAATTTAACATGCTTGCGAGATCTAGCGCTTCTCCTACAAGGAGACATTGGAATGGTGTTAATCATGTTCTACGGTACCTCCAAGGGTCTCAAGATCTTGGACTGTTTTACCGTAGGAACCAAGACAAAACCTTGGTAGGTTATGCAGATGCTAACTATTTGTCTGATCCCCACAATGCTATATCCCAGACTGATTACATTTTTATATGTGGTGGTACTGCGATCTCATGGAGATCGGTTAATTAAACCATGGTTACCACGTCTTCAAACCACTCAGAGATAATAGCTTTGTTTGAAGCCGCACGAGAATGTGTTTGGTTAAGGTCCTTGGTAAAACACATTGGTGACTCGTGTGGTATCACTAAAGGCGATACGTCCCCCACTGTTATATTTGAAGACAACGCAGCTTGCATCGCACAAATGAGTAATGAGTACGTCAAGGGAAACCTGACGAAACATATTTCACCTAAGTTTTTCTACCCATAAGAACTCTAGAAGAGTGGCGTGATTACCATTTGAAAGGTGCAATCTAGTGACAATCTAGCAGATCTGTTCACTAAGTCCTTACCTACATCTACTTTTGAAAAGTACGTTCATGGTATTGGGATGCGAAAGCTCAAAGGGTTGTTGTCTTCAGGGGGAGCGGTAACCCCGAAGTAAATCCAGAAGATTTGATCCGAAAGATCAATAAAATTACATTCCTCCTAACTAAATATTTGGTCGCTACCTAGCACGTGGAGTTTTTATGACAAGACATATATGTTATATCGTAATGTCCAAAGGGTAGTGTTATAAATCCAGCAGATTTATTATACCAAATCTAGAAGATTTGATGTGGACATTACTAATGGACTTATAACCTAAACAGGCTTTAGGTTTAGACTAGGTCTTTTCTATTATAAATAGATCATTGTACTCAGAATTGTATACACACATACACACACATATTAGTGAAACTCCTGGCTTGATACGCCTCCAGACGTAGTCGTTATCGACGAACTGGGTGAACAAATCTCGCGTCTTTATTTTATGCTCTCGATTTACAATAATTTTGCTAAATATTTGAAATTTCTCCATTTTGAATTAAGATTAAAACTCACCTAAACATGTGGAGCGAATTTAGGTTGTGGATTTAAAATCCATAGCCCAAATCCCTCCATCCAAACACAACCTAAAAAAATTATCTCCAAACTACTTCAAGATTAGAGCAAACCACTAACATTGTAATTAACCATTACTTTATTCTCAATATCATTCTCATAGAAGAACTGAACCAAGCGCCCCTTAAAATATTCGATAGATTATGCTACTTTGACTACATCCTTTGTTGATTTATCCATGATATTGTCAATTTGGTGTAATTTTGGTCAATTTGTGAGGTGAGGGCAGATTTATTGAAGTATTAGTTTGTGATTTGTAGTGTTAGATGTGTGGTTTATGTATTAATTTACACTAATTTCACAACTTGAGCAAATTGCACTCAATTTACAAAACATTTATAAGTTAACAATGTGAAAGAATTGACCAAATTAGCATGGATATAATTTTTTTTATTTTTTATTATTATTAGGCCTTGGTAAAATGGTTATTGAGTATATCAGATAATTAGCATCCTCTCCACCCAATCCTGTCGGGCCAGGGGATGGGGGCCCTGGGGGCGAGGGCTTCGCCTTTTGCTACAAGATAATTAGCATCCTTGATGAACATATTCAGTGTTGGCATTCTTTGTTTGCTTCAAGAATGTATGAGCAATACCTTGAAATAAAACAACTAGAAAAGGTTCTGCAAAGACTACAATGTCAATAAATTTGGAAAGAATTAAAGTGGATATTATGGAGAGAGAGGGAGTAGGAAGAATCGTGGATTCTTCTAGGCTCTAGCCCAACTCTTTTAAGCATTTCAATTTGGGCCTCCTTATATCAAAAGGCCAAGGTTATACATAGTTTAATTTAATACACTCCTCTGAATTTCTTTTTTTGGAAAAATGTAACAATTTTCGGAAAAAAATTCAAAAAATGCATATTTTTAGTGATTTTTTCTTTCTTTTTGCATTTGCAAATTTTTTTTTCCAAAACTTATCAAGTTCTTTGAAAAAAAAGAAAATCCAAATATTTTTGAAGTGAAGTGTATTAAAAAAAAAAGTAGTCTATTTAACCTAAGGTCATATCCAAATTTATGGCTTCTAACTTCAACCCACAACCCATAACTCATGACTAATTAAGAAAAGGGCTCTACTATATACTTCTCCATTAATAATAAATACACCTACATTTATTATTATCTACCTATTATACCCTTCTAAAAAAAATCCTAAATAATTTCCTCATCACTCTATTGTCTTCCTCTCTCGTTTGCGGTCTGTTATTTTTTTTTTTCAAAATTAGGATACAAACTCTACCGCCCCAAAGCTGCCACCCGCCGCCGCCCGCAGTGCCGCCACCACCGTGCCTGCGGCGCCGCCACCTTGCACAACCTGTTCATCCCTTTTGCTATCTGTTCTACACCGCCACCTGCAGCAACCGCCGGCAGCCGCACCCATACCGCCGCCCAACATCTACCGCAATAACAGCCAACCGCACCTACAGCACCGCCTAAATCCCACAACCCCTCTCTCTCACCGAGCGAACGCCGCCGCTTGATTTCTCTTTTATTTTTCTTGTTTTTTCTGTTTTTTCTCGATCTTTTTTCGTTTAATTTCTCTCTGCCTCCCTCTTCTTTTTTTTTTCTCAAATTTTCTGATGAGATTTAAAATGTGATGAAAGATAAACCATTTTTTTTTGGAGCAAACGCTTGTGGCATACGAGGGCAATATAGGATTTTTATATTTTTTCTATGTTTAGGGGTGTATCTCTAATTTATGGAGGTGTATTTATCCAGACCCTTAAGAAAAAAACACATTAAGTTGAAAAATATTTATTTATTAATAAGTTGGTATTGTATGTACCACTTTCACAGTAAGAGTAGTTTACAACTAATACCTTACAATAAAACAACTAATATTATTTAATAAAACAACTAATATCATTCAAAACTAGTACTACCTAAAAACAATTAATACCCTCTAACAAAATAACAATTACTCTCAATATGAAACATGTTTACACAATAATTTGCTTTTATAAAATGAAGATTATTATTGCATAAATAAAGAAGTATTAGTAGCATATTGATAAGTATTACAAACTTATATTACTCTTCATATGAACTAATGATTTTTATGATCAGAATGTGTTTGTGTGTTTGCACACGCACGCTCGCACACACATATTTTGACATGAGAATGATATAAAGTCTGTTGGTGGACACTTTATTATATGTAAAAACATTAGAGATGTATTTTGAAAAATTGTAATATTTGAATATATTAATATAGTTTTCACCTCTTATGTTTTGATACATAAACGGTGGACACAATATTTATATCCAGCAATGAACTCTATATCATTTTCGATTTTATATAAGACAAAATTTTGATGCATATATATTTTTGCTTTAAATTGTGTAGAAGATCATGAATTTATTAAAACCTATAGGTGTCTTTGGAACCATATCAAATTATTTGAAATTCTAGGAGTGTGGAGAACACTACAACAATATAAATATATATGGAGTATTTTAAAATTATTCTAGATTGGTAAAGTATTATCTCTCTGACCACTTACCTATTAGATTAGATTGATCTTCACTGTCCATAGGGTAGTTTGATTAGTATAAGTATGAGAAATGTGGTCATTCACAGTCAAATCATAACTAAATACTTGTATCAAATGTTCACAAGTTATAAATAAACTTTGTTGGGGTTTTCTTAGGTTAAACACCCTCTCGAGTTGTCTGATATCAGATATATTTTATAAACCATCAGATCTAAAATATAATAAAATCTAAGGGTTTAAATTTGATGACCTGCAACCTGTTGAGTTAATCATCTTATTTTCTATCGAGTTGCATCGAGTACTAACGAGTTGTGTCGTAATATCCCCCTAATATATTAAATATAATATTTTAAAAAAAAAGGGTTAATTACAAAATAAATCACGAACTTTGTTGTCTTTATCAATTACAACATGAACTTTTAAAGTTTGCAATTCAATGCACGAACTAATTTATTATTGCAATTCGATACATAGTGTAAATTTTCGGCGATATGTACGCTTACGTGGCAGCCGAAGCCGATACCATAGACGCGTCACATGCCATGTCAGATGTCAAATCTGTAAAATTTTATTTATTTTAATATTTCAAAAAGTTTTTTTTTAAATATATTGCTCAAACACGTATAATAATTGATTATAATTTTTTGTGTTGTCTAGTTTATGTAGAAAAAATATCTCACATCATACAAACTTATACAGATACTATAAATTTTTTTTTTACTATCTTTCACTATTATTAAACTGTGTTTGAGCAATTCTTTTATAAAAAAAATGTTTTGAAATTAAAAAAAAAAAGAAAAAGAAAAACTCTTTTAGATTTGACATTTGATATAGCGTGTGACGTAGTTTTTGTGGCAGCTTCGGCTGCTACAGAGCGTTAGTATTGCGAAAAAAATTACAACATGTATAGAGTATCCCCAGAAATTTACACCATGTATCGAATTGCAATAATAAATTAGTTCGTGTATCAAATTGCAAACTTTAAAAATTCATGTTGTAATTGATAAAAACTATAAAGTTCGTGATTTTTTTTTTGCAATTAACCCTAAAAAAAATACAATTATTTATTTTACTAAATTAATCTTATTTAATTTATAATCTTATTTAATTTACAATTAATATAGAAATTACCAAATAACGTCCTTTCTCTTCACAGTTTCACGTAGAGGTGTCAAGTGGGTCAACCCATTGCAGGCCACCAGGCCGTGAGTCTTTTTCGGGTCGGACCGGGTCGATTGTTTTCGGGCCACTGATTTTGAAGCCCGTCCTAGCACTTGGCAGGGCACCGGGCCAAACCGGCCCGCTCGAATGTTTTTTTTTAACTATTTCACTTAATTTCTATATTGATATTATTAATTAATAATTTGGTATAAAATACTGCTCATATAGACATGACATTTTATTTAATTTGTCAATAATAATTAGACAATTAAATTAAAACTCAAATTTCTAAATTAATTTCAAACAACAATAATTCAACAATTCTTAGGGTGTGTTTTAGATAAATTCCTCCGCCGTTTAGTAAGTCCCCAACCAAACTCTCGTCTGCCGTATCGGATCTCGTATCTTCCCCTCCAATTTCCCGACGGTCGCCCGCCTAACCCCGCGGAATTTATTTCCTGTTTGTCGCCACTTCATTTTCGTTTGCTTTGACAGATTATAGTAACTCTCTAATATATCGGTGTCATTCTTAAAATTATCTCCATTCTCCATTTTGATTTCATTGATATACCTTTTCACCAGACGATTTCTTCTTGATCTGTTATTTTCACTTTCGTCGTTTGAAGAATCGGTTGCATCGCATCGGTGACAAAAATGCGAACCAAATGGGGTCGTATTGAGCTTAAACCGGTGCGGTATATTTTGGTGGTGGAAGAATGGTGGATAGTAAATTTGATGGACTCTGAGATTTTTGGTTCATACTAAAAACTAGAAAAAAGTAATATTCAAATAGTGAAATTAAGTGAGAATTTTGTATAAAAATATTTGATAAAAAATTTGAGTGATGTGCAAACAAAATCAGCGAATGAAGAAGAGGTGACTAAGAAAAAAATTAAAAGAATTGTTTCACAAAAATAAAAGTCAGACTATGTATTATGTATAATCTCACATCAATTAAATTTACTAATTTTGTAATTTATTTTATAAGGGTAAAATAGTACTTGGCACAATATACTTTAAAAAATAATTTTAAAATAATATATTAACTCAACATGTAGCAAGTTAGTGCGACACAGTGCGATGACACGTGACACGATTATAGACTATTTCTGATATCAGACAACTCGATAAGGTGTCTGACCTAAGAAGAACCCAACTTTCTTTTACCTTTTACATTATATTTCTATTCAAAGGTTTTAATTAAGACACACGATTTCTAAACATATAATAACCAAATTGCACATATAGAACAATTTTATTAAAGGTTTGAACTTAAAATACGGTTGAGTAAGATTTGAAATTAATAAAAGAAATCTTTGAAAATAGTGGTATACTTTCTGTTGTAAATAAGTGCGTAAAATAAAAGACGAGATTTGTTCACCCAGTTCGTCGAGAACGACTACGTCTGGGGGCGAGCCAAGCCAGGAGTTTTCACTAATATTCTTGTGTATGAATGTATACAATTCTGAGTACAATGATATATTTATAATAGTAAAACCCTAGTCTAAGATATGAAGCCCATTGGGTTATTAGTCCATTAGTAATGTCCATATCAAATCTTCTAGATTTGGAATAATAAATCTTCTAGATTTACAACATTCCCCCTTGGACATTACGACATAACATAAATGTCTTGTCATAAAAACTCCACGTGCTAGGTATCGGCCAAATAATAAGTTAAGGAGGAATGTATTCGATCTTCTGGATCTAATCTTCTAGATTTATTTCGGGGTTATCACTCCCCTTGAAGACAACAACACTTTGAGTCTTTGCATCCCAATACCACGAACGTACTTTTCAAAAGTAGACGTAGGTAAAGACTTAGTGAATAGATCTGCTAGATTGTCACTATATTGCACCTTTGAATGGTAATTACGTCGCTCTTCTGGAGTTCGTATGGGTAGAAAAACTTAGGTGAAATATGTTTCGTCAGATTTCTCTTGACGTACCCATTACTCATTTGTGCGATGCAAGCTGCGTTGTCTTCAAATATAACGGTGGGAGGTGTATCGCCTTTAGCGATACCACACGATTCACCAATGTGTTTTACCAAGGACCTTAACCAAACACATTCTCGTGCGGCTTCAAATAAAGCTATTATCTCTGAGTGGTTTGAAGACGTGGTAACCATGGTTTGTTTAACTGATCTCCATAAGATCGCGGTATCACCACAGAGAAAAACGTAACCAATCTGGGATACGGCATTGTGGGGATCAGACAAATAGTCAGCATCCGCATAACCTACTAAGGTTTTATCTTGGTTCTTATGGTAAAACAATCCAAGATCTTGAGACCCTTGGAGGTACCGTAGAACATGCTTAACACCATTCCAATGTCTCCTTGTAGGAGAAGCGCTATATCTCGCAAGCAAATTGACAGCAAATGCAATGTCCGGCCGAGTGCAATTTGCGAGATAGAGCAATGCTCCAACAGCGCTAAGATAAGGAACTTCTGGGCCCAGAATTTCTTCTGAATATTCTCTTGGTCTAAATGGGTCCTTATCCACTTCGAGGGATCGGACAACCATAGGGGTGCTAAGTGAGATTTATTCATATGAAATCTCTCCAATACATTCTTCACGTAGGTCGACTGATGTATAAGAATTCCTTCTGGGAGATGTTCGATCTGCAAGCCGAGACAGTACTTGGTTTTACCCAAGATTTTCATTTCGAATTCAGCTTTCAAGATTGAACTGACTTCTTCAATCTCTTTACATGTTCCGATTATGTTTAGGTCATCAACATAGACGGATATGATGCAAAAACCACTTTGCGATTTCTTCATGAATGCACATGGGAAAGCTTTATCGAATGTGTATTCCTTCTTCTGGAGGAACTCACTAGGTCGGAGGCCCGATTGCTTCAGGCCGTATAACGACGTCTGCAGTTTTATGGTATTCAAACTGCAATTTTCACCATCCCTCATTTGAGGAATGTCAAATTCATCGGGGATTTTCATATAAATGTCAGCATCAAGTGATCCGTATAAGTACGCGGTTACTACGTCCATTAATCTCATTTGGAGATTCATTTTAACTGTTAAAGATATCAAGTAGCGGAACGTTATTGGGTCAATGACGGGAGAATAGGTTTGATCGAAATCGATCCCGGGTCTTTGCAAAAACCCTTGAGCTACAAGCCTCGCTTTATACCTCTCCATAGTATTGTTCTCATTTCGTTTTCGTACAAAAACCCATTTATATCCTACAGGGATAGCGCGCGCGGGTGTACGAACGAAAAAGTCAAATACTTGTCTTTTGTTAAGCGATGCGAGCTCTGCTTCAATTGCCTCTTTCCATTTTACCCAATCGGAGCACTTCCGGCACTCAACGATAGTTTTAGGTTTTGGATCCGGATCGTTAATGGATAGAGAAAATGTCGTTGCAAATGTGTCGTCGATGACATTAATATTTATATTACATGTTTCTCCCGTATCTGTGAAATTCACAGAGACTTCGACGTTTACGTCAACCAGGCCTTCCTTATTTCCCATTGTATTTGGGTCTGGTCGTTCCACGGTCCTAGTGCTTTGAATATTTTGTGCACGTGTTTCATCACTAGGACTCTCGTCTCTAAGAGACTTTGAGTTATCTAGACGAATCTCTTCTAGAGATTTTATATTCGGCTGACCAGATTTGCTAGCTTTTTGTTTAGGTGTATTACTATCTCTTGAGGGTCCTTTACGCTTTTGGCGTGTGGGAGCATGAGTACTAGTGTTGCTAGGGACCTCAACCCTTTGGGGAGCATTTACTGCAGGTATATGCGATTTAGTTACACCTCTATGGTCAGTGAACGCGTCTGACAGATTGTTTGCTAAATTTTACAAGTTAATGATCTTCTGAACTTCTAGTTCATATTGATTAGTGCGTGGATCTAGATACTGAAGATTACTTACGTTCCACATAAGCTCCCGACATTCATTCAATTTTGAATTCGGATCTCCCCCTAATGCCAGGAAGTGATCTTCATCGAACGTGCAATCAGCGAACCGGGCCGTTAATTGATCCCCAGACAAAGGCTCGAGATATTTCACGATGGATGGAGAGTCAAATCCGACGTAAATACCGAGTTTCCTTTGTGGGCCCATAGAGATCCGCTTTGGTAATGTTATCGAGACATATACCGCACATCCAAATATACGCAGATGGGAAATGCTAGGTTCTTTCCCACGCACTAACTGTAGGGGGGAATGATCATTATATGCAGTTGGACGGATTTGTATTAAGTGCGATGCATGTAGGACTGCATGCCCCCAACATGAACTAGGTAGTTTGGAGTTCATAAGCAATGGTCTCGCGATAAGTTTGATACGTTTTATTAGCGCCTCAGCAAGACCATTTTGGGTATGGACGTAGGGTCCGAATGCTCCACTTTAATTCCCAGGGGCCATACAGTAATCTGTAAAGGCCTTTGAGCTGAACTCAGCAGCATTATCCATGCGAATCGACTTGATTGGATAATCAGGGAATCGAGCTCTAAGCTCGATAGTTTTCGCAATGGGCTTCGCAAAAGCTTGATTGCGGATGGACTGCAAACAGGCATATGTCCACCTAGTGGAGGCATCAATAAGGATCATGAAATAACGAAATGGTCCTGATTTTGGGTGAATCGGTCCACAAATGTCTCATTGAATTCACTTCAAGGAAAACCGGAGACTCTAGTCCAACCTTAGTGCGCGACGGGCGCACTATTAACTTACCCTTAGAACATGCATTACAAATAAATTCATCAACAGAAAGGATTCTATTATTCGAATTATTATGACCAATTGAATTAGGTAGAATCCTACGTACCATATATTGTCCTGGATGACTTAACCGTTGATGCCATAATTTAAAGAAGTTCAGGTCATGAAATTTCATACTCATGGTTAGATGGAGATTTGACGGCCGGATGTAGGAATAGTACAATCCGGGGGAGAAGGAAGGAAGTTTTTCTATAACTTGTTTACGGCTACTTCGAATAATAGTCGTCAAAAGGTATTCGTTATTGTTCTCAGTTTCAGTTTCAATATGATAGTCATTAGTTCTAATATCTCTAAAACTGATCAGGGTACACTTAGATTGTGGAAACAATAAGGCATTATTCATTATGAGTTCGGTACCCACGGGGAGGACAATGGGAGCTCTTCTGGACCCCACTATCAACCTACTATCATTTCTATTGTAGTTATACTCCCCTTACGTTTTAACAAGTTATGAAAATACTTCCTATCTCTTAAGATTGCATGAGTGGTGGCGCTATCTACCAAACATAAATCACAATCTCAATCCATCATGCCAGAGGAAATAGACCAAACCTAATAGCTGATATGTTTACTAGCCATGAATAGCAATATCCAAGTAAATTTAATGGACAGCGTTAAGGTAAACACATCGAAGCTAAAGCATAATATCATCCATAAAGTATCCGAAATAAAGGATCTAAAACATAAATTATTTTATCCAAAAATAAAGTACTAAAACAATCAAATACGCAAATCACTCATCATCTTTAAAGCCCTTGAGCTCGATGCCCAGAGGATCGACGTTGTCTTGGTCAAAGTCTGCTTCAGGCAGGTTGGCATGGTGAGACTCGACTCTAGGGGCCTTCCCCTTGTCGTCCTTCTACTGCTATTAATTAGCCTCAACCAAGTGATTGGGAGTGCGACACGTGCGAGACCAATGGCCTCTGCATCAGCATCTGTAGCAGGACTGCTTAACCTTGCCAGATTTTGAAGAGCGAAATTCGAGGTTCTGTGACCACCGGATGTACTGCGACCTCGACCTTTAGCCTAGATCATCTTACTCTCTCTCCCCCTTCCACGTTTGCGACCAATCATATGATTGTCCCTATAATGCTGCTGGAGTATAAGGTTGCTAGCGTGGAATGTCGACAGAGTGTTCTGCATCAACAAGGTTACAATACGTTGCAAAGCAGAGTTGTACTCCGTTATAGACTTAAGGTCTTGGAAACGGAGTCTCAACTAATTGCATTGTACCGGAGGGAGGAGTATATCGTTTTGTTGTTGGAAATGGTCCTTCAGGGACTTCCACAATATTCCAGGGTCCCTGAATGAGGATCTGAAAAATGAATTCCTCACTCAGGTGATTCATGAGAAAAATCAACGCTTTCACCTACTGGGCGTTAGTGGATTTCGAACCTTCGATAATTGTTTCGCTCAACTTATTTGAGGATAGATGGATCTCGACATCTAGCGCCCATGTCAGGAAGTTATTACCATCGAGAGCAAGCTCATCGAATTCTTTCATGGTAATATCAGACATTATTCATTACAATTTTTAAAGTGACATGGTAAGAGTTGTGACCAATTTATTGACAACGGAGAAATAAGGATTTATTTGATTATTCTAGAGCACATAGAAGCAAGAATTTGGGTGCCGTCTACCCAAAGCAAAAATTACGGTCCGACAAGTATCGGGCGCCGCCTACCCGGGCATGATATGCGGACTATAAGAAATAAACTATGTGCAGGAGAAATAATGCATGTAAGATAATTAAATCATAAAGACATGCATATTAGCCAATTTAGTTTGAACGATAATCACATGAAAATAATTTCAAAGAAAATTTCAGGCTTAATAAACATGCAAAAGATTTCATGTATATTAACAAAATATTTTCAGGATTTCAAATTAATTCTAAAATTTTAGGACATTGTTAGAGTGAATTAAATTAGCAGCTAGGCACACAAGGATTTTCATATAAATCCTAATTTCTACAGCAAATAATTTACAAGCATATGTTGCGGCAAAACAAAGAGCGCAAACAGTGCAAATTGCTGGAAATATAAAAGAAAGAATTAAGCCTTTTACCAGGGGGGAACCCTATGATAAGGGTTCCTGAATATCTGTTGATGGATTCGACTAGCATCGGGCAGGCTTAGACACGTCTCAAGTGGATGGAGCTACCATACATGTATCGAGTCCAAAAGAATGCTCAACACGAAATAGGTTAGTAAATTCCAAGAGACGATTTAAATTTAATGCGCATGAATAATTATACAAGTTCTCATGCTTTATTAAAATTATTAAGAAGAAAAATTGGGCTAAAATATTTTTTTTCTTTAAAAAAAAAACAATTGAAAATCTATGTTTTCAATTACTGGCAAAACTTAATTTGTATACCATCATAAAATTATTCATATGAACCGGCATACAAAGCTATACGTGAAGGTAGGTTGTAAATGAATCAAATAATTTTGATTCGATTCGGTATTCGTATTCGAATATTGATATTCGTATTCGAATTTTTGTGATTCGAATTCGAATAAAAATATTCGATTCGATTCGATTAGTAATCAAATATGAATACAAAATTATAGTATTCGATTCGATATTCGTAAATATTCGATTAAATATATATGTATATATATACTATAGTATTTAAATATATATATAATATTATATTTAGCCAATCAAAATTAGGAAATAGTACTTTATTGGTGGCCCAAAAGATATTAATTAAATTATGCATGTGGCCCAAGATGTTGGCCCAATCCAAAAGAAATAGAATGGTGAAAAGATATAATATATTTAAAAAAGTAAAACTAAAAGTCTAAAATATTACTACGCGGATGAAAAACAAAGTGCCAAACCAAACCCTAATTTTAATTTTCAAATCTGATCGTCTCATCCGACTCCCTACTATAGTTTCCGCCTATGTCCATCGTCTATCGTCCCTGGTTGCTTCGTCCATCGTCCTTCGCCTCGCCGCATCATCCACCGCGCCGTCCATCGTCCCTCGCCTCACCGCGCCGTCCATCGTCCCTCGCCTCACCGCGCCGTCCGTCGTCTGGACTGCTGTGTCGCCCATTTTTGCACCACGACGTCGTCTTCCCGTGCCGTCCATCATCGTCTATTATTGCACCTATTTTGAATGTAATTTCACAGTTTTACTTGCTCTTGTTGTTTTCCATTTCTTTGTTAATTTCCGCGAATTTCCATCAAATTTAGAGTGTGCGACTAGCTAATCTTTTGATCTCAGAGAAATTAAATTTTATGATTTTCAGATTTGGATGTAGAGGACATATATTTTGGTACAGTGGTGGAGGTTTTACTGGAGTTTGCTTGGATGTTCAAGAGGTGCTCGTTTAATTGGGTTAGAAGAGGGTTTTTTTTTTTAAACGAAGAGGGGAAATTCAATAGCACATTAAATTTGCTAATTTTAGCTTCACTTGCTTGGACCCTTTTTATTTTGATTTGATTCCTTTGTAATGATCTTGTTACTGGTTTGAGTTGTCAATGAATTCTGTTTAATGTAAAAAAATAAAAAATTGTATCGAATAGTATAGTTTACAAGAAATTTCGAATTGTATTGAAACATATCAAATAGTGTCGAATCAAAAAATAAAATTTCGAATCGAATAGTTTCGAATCGGAGCGAATAATCATGAATCGAATCGAATATCTTCGAATCGAATAATACATTATAAAATATGTAAAAAAAAAACCGAATCGAATACTCGAATAGTTCGAATATCGAATTCGAACCGAATACGAATCTCATTTACTATTCGAAATTTTTTCGAATACGAATATTCGAATAGTTAGTCGAATACGAATCGAATACAGTAGTATTCGATCCGATTCGATTCGTTTACAACCCTACGTGAAGGTACTTGATCCAGAAACTTTGTGAATTGAACTGTGGACTCTATTCATATAATTCATGAATAGTACTTGATCCAAAAATTCCAAATCATAACATAGCTAGGCGTCAACTAATATTTGTGGCTAAAATATAATAGATAGAGTACTCTGTCCAGTTCGTCCTTTTGTAACTAAAATTGTACCAAAAAATAATAAATGTCGTGATGCTTCGGAATTATTTGGCCTAGATCAAAGAAAAAGACGGCAAGAATACCTAAGGGGTAGTTAATGTTTAGTACAATCCTAAAGCTTAAATTGCAAAATAGGGGGCAACAAATCTCAAACCCCATTTTACTACATTTTGTGGTCCCCATCTTTGAACAAAAACCTCAAATTGATACAATTTGGTGGGGTCATGTTCAGTATTTTATTTTCATAAAACTGACACTGACTGCTACTTTTTGCACATTTCCCGAGGCACTTATTCGACCAAAATATTTATTATTTCCAGATTTTTATAATTTTGAACATAGCCCTAATTTTTATGAACACACGTATAAAATATAAAATATTCGAGATTTCAAGCATATTCAAATTCAAAAACATCTCCTTTATTATTAATTTGAGAATTACACCTAAAAAAATTCAAAGTATTACATATCCAAAATTGGGCACATAATGCCCAAAAATTTATGAACATACCATAAAAAAAAAGTGCACACTCGCACAAAAATTATAAACAATCACTAAAAAAATATTGAACAGTCGCTAAAAAAATAATTGAACAATCGCTAAAAAAAATTGAACAATCACTAAATATTATGAACAAAGAGTCTTTTTTGTGTTTGAGACTACAAAAATCTTCAATTCTACTTGTATTTGGATGCCTGCAAATCAACATAACAAAAATTATGATATCACAATATGTACAACACTCATTCACATGTGAAACAAATTTAAATAAATACTTACAGTGTGAAATTTTTTTTATTTCCCCAGTTTAAATAAATACTAATTTCTGCAATGAAGATCAAACATGAGTTTGTCAAAATCCAGCATCTTCAAAAAAATCACTACAATTATTCTATATTCACTATCTAAAAAATATGCTTTCAGCATAGCATCTAATTAAATGTTACATATGTATAGATCACGCCAAAATCCCCCACCCCCACCCCCACCCCCACCCCCAACACTCACCCACACTCCAGATCCTCCTCCCCAAACTCAGGCACACAGTATACATCCCCCTCCCCACAATGCACCTACCACACACACTCACGCACACACAACCCCCACTCCACACACTCACGCGCACACACCCACAAAAATAAATACAGATCCATTAAAATACATACGATAGAGTTACCTCCATTCTTCACTATTGTGGCGGCGACGAGAGCAACTATCTGGGTGGAAAGATTTGAGGTCAGGCGGTGGTGGTCGGAGGACAGTGGTGGCGCGTCGGGCGCCGATCTGAGGCTATTAAGGTTCCTCCGATCTGTTTCCTCTGTCTTCTTCCATGGATCTGTTTCCTCCGGCGTTCTGGGTGTAGCCCGGGAATTTGGGCGGTGGTCTCCGTCGGGGCACTTTCTAGTGATGGCGGTGGACGGATTTCTTCATCAAGCTTCCATGGATTTCACCGGAATAGAGAGAGATGAGAGAGACCCGGATAGAAAGAGAGATGAGAGAGAAAGAAATGAGTGAAATGATGTATTTGAAATGAAAAATTATTACTAAAAGCTGGAGGAGAGAGATATATGGGTCCTACATTTTAAAATACAATTTAACACACAAATGTATTAATTTGGGTTTTGTGATATCCCATGTTTTATTTGGCATTTATGGGTTATGGATTGTAGTAGGATGCATTTAATCCAATACCTAATATAGCGAACAAAAAGAAAAAAAAAACCCTGCACACTCAAAGATTTAATTAGGTAGAACACTCGTGCGGATAGAGACTCGTGCTAATAATGTGTTGTAAATAAGTGCGTAATATAAAATATGAAATTTGTTCACCCAGTTCGTCGAGAACGACTACGTCTGGGAGCAAGCCAAGCCAGGAGTTTTCACTAATATTCTTGTGTATGAGTGTATACAATTTTGAGTACAATGATATATTTATAATAGTAAAACTCTAGTCTAAGATATGGAGTTCATTGGGTTATTGGTCCATTAGTAATGTCCACATCAAATTTTCTAGATTTGGAATAATAAATCTTCTAGATTTACAACACTTTCAAATTATGAATGTCTTTATTTTCTATTCAAAATTGATTAAATTAAGTTGTCAATGACAGTTTGTGTTCATTTAAAATGAATGACTGTGAGTCTTAATTACTTCATTAGTATGAATTTTCATGCTTCGGGCTTTGAGGACAATTACTTCCATTGAACCATAAACTTACAAGGGGTTTTCTACGGTCAGGAAGGCTTTCGCCCTTCCTGACGTCAGTAAACCAATAAAAACTTGACACGTCATTTAATTTCGCCATTTGCGATCTAACTTCGCCCAAAGAGAAATTATTATTTATTTTATAGAAAAAATTATAAAATTACAAAAATATCCTTATAGTGTTTTTATTTATAAAATTATCTTAGACCTTGTATATCTTTTATAATAAATCTACAAAAAAATTAATTTAAAGTTTTTAAAAGTTATTTAAATTTTGAAATTAAATCAAAACATAATTTTCATTCTAATTCATTTAAAATTTGAAATTAAATTAAAATACAATTTTGAAACTTTTGACCCTCTCTCTTCTATTTTTTTTTTCTACTCTTCTTCTTCCTTTTCTTTTTCTTGATCGTGCGTTTTTTTTTATCTACTCTTCTTCTTCCTTTTCTTTTTCTTGATCGTGCTTCTTCTTCTTCCTATTTAACCGAGTTCATCCTCATCCCCATCCTCAGTCTCTGCCTGAAGCACGTCAAAGAGCCATAGCCCCATTTGATTTCTTCTCGACTTGTCCCAGCCACTCCTCCTCCTGCCGCCATCACCGCCCTCTGATGTTCTGGGTTTCAAGGTTTCGCCGCTCCCTCTCCCACCGCCCTCTCTTGTAGTTTGGTTATTTCAATTTATATTAGGGATTTTTAATTTCTTCCTGAGAATATTGTTTTCAATCATGATGGGCAATTGATTCCATTATTAGTGGTTATGAATTTTGGGTTTTCAATTTAGTTTGTTGGAATAGATTTTACTGTCGTGGGTTAAATTTGTATTGGCATTGGTTCAATTCCTCAGTTTTTTTGGTGTCATTTTCTCAAGTTTTTTGTTGCAAGAGGTAGACAATTTCCCATAGTGATTTTATCATATTTTATTGGTTGATACATTATATGGATTAACATGGTTGTACAACATACTATGGTCAATTAATCTACTCAATATTATAATTTTTTAATAAGTTTTTCCACCAGAAATCTCAACCATGAACGAAGCTTCGAGATATAATATTTTTAAAAATACAAGTGCTCATTTATATACTTTAACTTTTGTTGTGTGTATATGCTAATTTAGCATCTGGGATGAGTGCAAACTGAAGTTCATGGAATTGAAAACCAAGCGAACACACCGCTTCATTATCTTCAAGATTGAGGACAAACAAATAATTGTGGAAAAGCTTGTAGAAACAGCTCAAACTTATGATGATTTCACTGTTGGGCTTCCTTCGAGGAGTGCATATATGCAGTTTATGACTTGACCATTTCACCAAAGATAACATTTCAAAGAGCAGGATTTTCTTCATTGCAAGGTAATTTTCTCTCTTGGTAAACACAATGAATTTAAATCTCCATTGTCTGTCTCTATCACTCCTGACTGTGTGTCCCTTTTACGCCTATTTTTGTGCTTATTAAGATCCCCAGACACTGTAAAGGTGAGGAGCAAAATGATCTACGCGAGCTCAAAGGACAGGTTCATGGATATAGGTATCACTTAATCTTTTTTTTTTTTTTTTTTTGCGATTATGTATATTTTATTGTTTCAATTTAAGTAATAGGTAAAATTACAGCTATCCTGACAGTACACCTCTTCACCTAGCTGCTCGGGGTAGGCTGTTGGACTGTGTTCATGAAATGCTTTCTTGGGGTGTTGTTCGTCTTCAAAGAGATTCTTCTAGGTGAGACTCATAACTATCTCACTAGAATTTTCACACCTCTCTTGAACATGGAGTACTTGCTCAACTTGAAATTATGGATGATATGAAATTATTGGTTAAACTCATTTTCTTGTTGCGTTCTTTAGTTCTTTCTAGATCAATAAATAGTTACATCATAGTGAATACTAGAGTGATAAGAATTTTTGCATTGTACTGAATCTTGAAAGATTAAACAGAGGTGTATACTTCAATCTAGCAATTCTCTCTTTTAGCACCCCTAGAGCAATTCTCTGCTTTTGCAGGCCATTATTTTTACCCCGGAACTTATCTTGTAAACTTTAGTTAACAGATTTTAGGCAATTTTTCTTTAAGGATCTGTAAACTAAGAACAAAATCTTTTTATTAATGATTGTTCCTTTGTTGGTTTTAGGTGTTCATTGCTTTAAATTGACTTTATAGTGGAAGTCCTGAGAATTGTGAGATTCTGGATTAGCTGTACTGAAGGAATATGAATTCGTTTTGATTGGGGTGGTTAAGTTCATGAAGCTGTTTTTTTTTTATCCTGGTTATAAGTTGTTATTGTTGCAATTAATAAATCAATAATAATATATAGAATCTACACTTTATAACCAATATTTCAAGATAGGCTTCAGTCCATTATCCTTTGTTCTAACCAGTTTTTTTTACATGTCTTATCCTACTAAACATCTGGAAAATTAAGGTACATGAGACATAGGGCCGGATGATGATTTGAGAGAGTGGAGTTCCACAGAAATTTCAAGAATAAAAGAAATCAAACTTAAAGAACTTGATCCAGGCGCTGGGATGTTGGAGGCTGAACCGTACTCTATGTTGTTGTTCGGTGATATTATCTAAATGACAAGAGTTATTAGTTGCTCTAAATTCATTTTTCTATACATAAATGCTATTAACGTTGCACACACCCTTGCACATTGTTGTAATGAGGTTGGACTCGAACAAAATTGGATTGAGATAATGCCAAATTATTTTACACAAGTTGTTGTCAATGATCTAAGGCGTGAGTCTACCGTTTAGTCGATGAATATATATTTTCCTGTAAAATAAAAATAAAAATTATCATCGCCTTTTACCAGACTTTCTAGCATTGAAGTTGCTTTTGATGAATATGCTTTAGATCGGCGTTAAAAATTATCTTGCTTATGGTATTTCTGATAACACTATTGACAATTTGGAATCGTAATTATTCAATATAAATGCTTTTGTTTCCTTTGTTTTATTTTATTTTTCCTTCAAGGGTTTTAAGCATGAGGTTTAGGGTTGTAGGTGTTAATAATTTGATATAGTATATATAATCGATAATTAAATTCTGAAAAACTAGGAACCAATGAAAAATATTATTCTAATATTAACTCTGATTTACATTTGCCTTCATTTTGTATCCGCTTGATTATTGCTTGTATTAAGTAAAAATATACAAAGGCATTTACACTTTGTTGTTTTGCATTAACCGCTGCATAAAATATCTACTTTGAAACTACATGGAAGCTATTTTTGGGATAACTTTATGTTTTTGGTTTTGCTGAATAATAGGAAAATTAGGCTCAACTTGACTAACTATAAAGAGTTAACTTTGTTTTTGAAAAAATATTAGCTAAGTGACTTAAAAATTCAAAATATTGGGTGGAGGCACTCAAATGGTCAATTTAAACATTTAGAATCGTACCTTTCCAAAAAAACATCGATTTGTGTTCCCCGTGATTCTGTCAAATTATCTCATGTAATAATACCTATGAGATACTTTGCAGTCAATTAGGTTATCTTTCAAGCATGGATAGCTACTCACCATTTGAAATCTTATGAACAAACCATTTTGCAAGCATTTTAATGAGAGTTGAATTTGAGGTAGAAAATGACACAACCTAAAATAGAAGAGGCAAGAGTATTCATTCTAAATGCTTTGTATGCAACTGTTCAATCATGAATAAAAATGAATCTGGGCAATTATGAATTGTACACAATTTGAAACGACTAATTTACTTGCCTAAAATGCTAATATCATCCAAAAGTACAAACACACTTGATACAATACATACATAACAATCATATACAACCAGTCGTAGATAAACATATGACATTTTTTTATACCGGAAACTCATTTTGGAGTATTTTTTCTATATAAACTGCTACCTGCTTCATACAACACAAATCTATAAATAACTTATATACAATGGAAAAATTGAAGTACAAAAAAATGAACCATTGAGCCATCTTCGCCTGAGCAAATCCTGACTTGGTCATATGCTACGAACTTATGACGGACCAAAATGTCATGACGAAGTAGGAGATTGTTGTAAGAAATAACGTGCAACTGTCGAAACAATAATGAAGATTAGTATATGAAACATTGACAGTTAAGTAAACGCATAATGGATTAAATGAAGAAAATTTAGACAATAAGCGTAATTTTAACAATTAAACTTCATGAAAATAAAGATGAATCCAATATCAGGGTTCACTACAAGATAAATACTATGATTCCATATTCCAATACAGTACGTGTGTTTTCATTGCCTTTAGTTTGTATCATGTATTAATTCGTTTTTTTTTATCGGTAAATGTATCATGTATTAATTCGTGACGATTGACATTATCATTTGATATAAGTGGTATGTAATGAAATATGAGATTAAACACGAAATTAGAATAGAGATCTAGCACCAAAAACAACATTTTCGAACAAAAGACAATTAATACAAAAGACCTACTTAAAAATGGAAGGCGGAAGGATCCCCCATTTCAATTTATTATTTCAATCTTATACTCCAATATCTTTAATAACACGTGTCACGCGTACTAAATAATATAATCAGTTATCACGTATGAAAGCATAAGCACTTAGTGGAGCTTAGGGGCCATTAGTTCAAAATTCTTCCATGGGAATAGTAAAGGGAAAAGAGCATGCGGTAATTGTGGTAGTTAATGAGAATAATTAAAAAATGATTAATTTAGAGTCATTATACTTCATAGGGGATAATGAGACTCAAGATCAATTAATCATTACCTCATTTTGATTAGTAACACCCCCTCCAACAATCAATCCAATATTCCTCAACCAACAATTATATTTTATTCCTACTTAAGATTAGAGCAAAATAGTAACAATGTAATCATCATTCTCATTGTAATTCACTATCTAATGATTTTCATTACCATTCTTATTGAAGAATTTGAACCAAGCCCCCCTTAAATACACCTTTTGTATAAAATAGAAGTGATTCCATGTGGTTTTAACTAATTAATAAATCACTCTCAGATTAATTATGTGAAGCACTCACAGATCGACTTAAAACTGGCTGATTTTTAGTTAGAAAATTGATGTTCAACAAACATTATTCATTTTCTATCACTTTCACAAATCACTTACCAACTCCCCTTTGAAGTATATCTAATCAAGTAAGCCATATTATTACCTAGAGAGAGAACAAACTAGACCCGCAATCTAATTATCATTTGTACATACTTGCTCATTGCAAATTCCCCTTCTAAACAACTAAATAAGGTTTACAGCAGAGCTATTCCCATTAGAAATTTCTCATTACAGTTTGAAATAATTTTTTTGGCACGTCTGGTTACGTGGCACTTGAATAACTAAAATAAATATTCAACAATTTATTGGCTAGGAAGAAATCACCGATTCAGAACATATCACAAATTAGAAAGCATAATATTATGTTAGAATTAATTAGAGGATGTATTAAAGTTAGGGCTTACTTGTTTGATGATAGAAGACTGTCAAAGACTACAAGCGCGGATGGCGGCGGGCGGACAGCGGACGGCGGGCGAACAGCGGACGGCGGCGGGCGGCAGCGGCGGACAGCAGACGGCGGAAGAGTCCCTGTATGAGAATATGGAGTGTAAAAATTGGGATTAAAAGTGAAACAAGCAGAGTTATAGTTTTGAGATATTTTATTGCTTAATATGTTATTTATAATTTTAATTTTAATAATATATAAAAGGGTTTTATTAAAATATTAAATGTTTATTAACTAATATTATAAATTATTTTAAAGTTAAAAGGGTACTTTTGTAAATTTATATTTATTAATTAAATTTATTAATAGCGCGATACAGTGCGATTGCAATATGCAGAGTGCAAATGCTTTAATGCGGAGTGCAATTCATTGAAAAAAATATTATACGTTAGATCTTTGATCCAACGGTAATCAAAGGATTTACTGACGTCAGGAAGGGCGAAACCCTTACTGACCGTAGAAAAGCCCAACTTACAATAATTACTTGAAAAAGAGTTTGAGTATTTAGTTAATGGATAAAAGGAAATTTAAATACAAATATCTGAAAAAGGAAATGATGGATAATATTGTTTTTAATAAATTGAGCGATTTTTTTTGCTTTTTTGGAAACCTATAGATAAATCACCCTCGTTCTTGCATGTGGATAAATTGTATTAAAAACTCAATTGTGAAAAGGTGGCTAATCTATATTATTTAATTGCTACAATAGATTTTGAGGAAATGACAAATTTGATTTGAAAAAAAAATATATGCGGCAGAGACAAAATAGTATTAAGGCATATTATAAAATAGTTTGCAATGACTGTGGAGATAAATTGTCTTTGGAAGGACAATATCCTTATTGCAATCAATAAGATTGTGTACTCTTTTGAGCTATAAAAGTTTTCATGGGCAAAAGACATATATTAAGAAATGAAAAAAAAAATTGTTCATAAAGACATATAGATTAAGAAAATGAAAGAATAGCAGAAATTTGAGGATAATTTCATAAGTTTTTATGAAAATGAAGTTTATGATTTTTTTTCTTTTTTAATAGTATGAAAAATATTGTGAAACAGATGAAAAAAAATAGTGAAAAGATTTTTAAAATGGTGTGAGTAGTATTTATATTTTACCAACACCATTAGGGTATGATTAATATGTCTTGAATGGAATGATACAAGAATGGTCATTCCTATGATTGGTATGGACTAGAAATGAAATGTAATTATTGTGTGTAGCTATTTAAAATTAGTATTGTTATTGGTTGTTGAAATAATTATTTAATGACAATATTAATAATGATTGTTAGAATTTATATATATATTCGCAATAACAATATTTTTAATAAAAAATATTATTATTATTAAAAAATATTTTTAATAATACTTATAATTATAAAAAATAACATTATACTACTATTATTTAATAATTTTTAAATTAATAATTTTTTTATTATTGTTGGAATTATTATTTAATACTCCCTCCGATTCGATTTTGACTTTCCATAAGAAAATGACACGAGCTTTAATAAAAAGAGTTGTTTATTAGTATTTGTGTGTATAGAGTAGATTTTTAAAAGGGGTAGTGATTGTTTATTAGTATTTGTGGGTATAAAGTTGATAAAATAGTGACATGAGTATAAATAAATGATGTTTTTTAGGAGTAAGTTAAAAGGGGTAGTGTTTGTTGTTTGCTATTTTGGGTAAGGAGAAAACAAAAAAAAAAAAAAAAAAATTTCTTCCTTTGATGGTAAAGTGGACAATCAAAATCGAATCGGTGGGAGTATTAATTTATTATTTATTTTTTAATTATTAAATTATTTTTTAATTGTATATTATTATTTTAGTAAAATTATTAGTATTATTTATTAGTATTATTTATTTTTATGTTTATTTAAGATAACTTTTATATTCAAATATTATTATTTATATTTTTATTAATATATAAGTAGTAATTACTATACATACCGTAGAAATATAATAATATCGTTGAAGATTATTATATTATTATTGAAATTATTATATTAATTAATATTATTATTATGGTTAAAATTGGTTATTATTATTTTTAATACTACTTATAATTTTACCAAGTAGAATTATTTTATAGATATTTTTATTATTGAGTATTAATAATAATGTTATTATTGTTGACATGTACGAATTATAAGATAATATTATATAAATGAAAATAAGTGTTGATATTTTTGGAAAATAATCATTCCTTAACACGTGGAATACATAGACACGTGTATTATGGAAGGAATCACTATTCTATATTATTGGAATCACCATTCCTTGTGGAATCGTTATTCCATTTTTAAAAATATATCAAGCATGGTATTTGAAATAGATTAAGGAATGATAATTCCATTTCATATCTATTATATCATACCAAGCATGCCCTTAGCACTATCTTTTGGCATGTTTTACTATACGTGTGTATATTTATGTGATCTCTCACACATATATATACACTTGAAAGAAAAATAGATTTTTTTTTCATTGCAATTTAATACAAAACTTTTTAAAATTTTGCAATTTTGAGACATCTAATAATATTTAGTAAACAATTCAGTATTAATATCCATTTAAGCGTCAACAAAAAAAATTATTATTTTTTAAAAAGAAAATAACGTCTTTGAAATACCTTTTTAAGTCACATTTCTAAAATTAGAAAAACATATTTTAAGGATGTTATTTACCATTATAAAATAATCATAATATTATTTTTTTAACATCTGCGTGATGACATATCCGATAACTATATCATTTAATTGATGACGAAAAATTATCAAATGTCTCAAATTGTAAAACTTAAAAAGGTAGTGCATTAAACTGCAAAGAAAAAAAAAACATCCTTGTAATTGATGAAAACCATAAAATTCATGATTTTTTTTCTTTTTGCAATTAACCCTAATTTTAAATAAACTATAACCCCAAAAAAATATATACTACAACTCTATAAAGAATTTAAAATTAATCATACTATTATATCAATTAGATACACTGTACAAGTTAAATACATTTAAATTTTTTATTTATTTTTATTTTTATACAACTCAAATTCATTTTTAAAAATCAATTCTTTAAAAATATAGGAATATTTAACTTTTCAGTGAAAATAGAATGACTCTTGTTCATGTTTTTTTTAACTCAAATTTACATTACACCTAGTGTGCAAGAGACTACCATAAAACTATTGATTGAATTTTTACCTCAACCCACTTTGATAGTTTTAGTTATGGACTTTTAGGATAAAATCCATAATTAAAATTTTAAGAAAGTATAATATGCACTCTATGTACTATACAACATGCACTTTATGCATTATACACCACTAAGCGATAATATTAATAATTACAGACATCAGACAAACATTATTAGTTTTTGCAATATTATACTCCCTCTGTCCCCTAATAAATTTCACATTTATTAGATGAAAATTAAATCTATCATACCCCTTTTTAAAAATCACTTTATCATTTCAGGTAATAATAAACAACTCGCTCACTAAAACACGAGAACAAAGGTAGTGTGGAAATCATTAAAAAACGGAGGGAGTAGTATTTATAATGGTGCATGTAACATCAGATACATAATCACAAGTCTAAAAAAAGCTTCATGTAATAAAGATTTATCAAATCTAAGACCAGACGAACTAGGACTAAACCAGCCAAATTGTAAAAACAACAAAAATAAAAACATTTTAACTTTACCTTTCCAATACAATGCTTACAAAACTGAATCGACTCTTGACATTAGAGCAGCTACATGAAAAGATCAATTGCCCCTATAAGTAGCTACTGCATTTTTACATGGTTAAAACTATAGCCTAAAGCTACTATTGTACCCCCCTACACCACCAGACGATCCGTAGCCACCATAAGGCGGAGCAGCAGCGAACGATGAAGACGAGTACGAGCTGCTGCTTCCTAACTGAGAGTAGGACTGCCTCAAAACTGAGTCCACATTTCCATAATTGCCTCGTGATGGCTCCCTGCTCGTAAAGTCCTGGATGTCATGAAAACAACGGAACATTAATCTCGATTCAGCTCCTTTTCAAATTTTAATCGAGCAATGAACATGAATAAGAATGTTACGATGGATGTGTGGACACGCTAAATTAGATAAAACAAGAAATGAATGCAATTGAAAGAAGACACGGGTTTCAATATACTATACTCTCTCCGTCCCTTTTTAAGGGTCCCATTTTATCTAAAATGTTGTCCCTTTTAATGGTCACTTCACTAATATCAACGCATTTTTTACCAACTTTTTCCAATAATATCCCTAATAAATTGTAAAGTTAATCATCATTTTGTAATAAATAGGAATAATAAATAAGGGTGTAAGTTTGAGAAAATTAGTTTGTGTGAATGGATAAAAGGAGACAAATAATAAGGGACGGAGGGAGTAATATATGATTCATGGGCACCAACCCAATCATTTATTAAGTGTTTTCTATTGACTTTAATTATATGATTGATTGAATTTAAATAATTTTTATTTAGACTATATAAGTTTTTTAAATGTTAAAATAATTTTATAAATTTTAGTATTTGTTGTGAATTTAGTATTTAAATAATTATAATACTCACATATATATATAATATGATCTTTACGTATTAATTGATTTATGGATAAAATAAATTTAATTTAAACTTTTCTTTTATAATCGTTCATTATACAATTTCGCGTCTAAAATTTATAATACTCTATCCGTGCATCGCACGGGAGAAATACTAGTACTCTAAAAAAGAAGAGAAAATGTAGAAGAAAGAATTTCTAGAATTATCTAGCAATTAGTAGAGCATGCTAAATTTTTTTAGAGAAAAAGAAGAAACTAGATCCTTAGAATAGAAAATTCTAGGAGATAGAAGAATGAGTATGCATGTAGAAATTATTGGAAGAATCTGAGCCATTCTAGCTAGCTAAACTAACCTACCTCATCAACTATATATTCCCTCCGTCTCAAGATTTTGTTCACACTTGCCTTAAATGGACGTCCCAAGATTTTGTTCACACCCCAAAAAAGGAAATAACTCTCTCTCACAAAAGTCAATAAAGCATAAAATTATCATTATTTTATTCAACTCCACACTCACATACTCCCATTTTTCTTAAAAAATGTGTCAAACCCAAGTGTGAACAACATCCTGGGACGGAGGGAGTAAATGGCATCAAGGCCATTTAAAGTGTAACTAAGAAGAGAAATACAACCTCAAATTTCTTTAAGTGCTCTGCCTCTACCTCCACAAATACATATACCTATACATTATCCTAATTTTCTCTCACTAAAACACCCTACTCTCACAACTATTATTCCAATAAGTACCATCAGTGGTATCATGATGGTGAGATAAGATCTATACAGCATAAACAACACAGTATTGAGGATAAGTTGATATTTTGTTAAGCTACTCCCTCCTTTCCCAAAATTTGGTCTTGTTACTTTTGCACGTTATGAAAGTTTATATAATATGTAAAAAGTAAGAATATTGTGTCACATCAAGTACAAAATAAATTATTATAATAATGCGTGTATGTAGAAAAGTATAGATAAAATTTATTATTTTCATTTTAGGCAACAAGACCATTTTTTTGGAACGGCCTAATAAGGCAACCAAGACCATTTTTTATGGACAGGGGGAGTATTAACTTTGGTTCTTTATACATTATTTAGGCAAACACAATTCTCTTACTCAATGCAGCACCATCCAAATAGATTAAAACATGTACCTGAATAAGTTGCTGAGCAATTTGAACTTGAGAGGAGGTGCCTTTGATTTCCACGGTAATTTCATCGGGTAATCCTCCAATCTCTTGGACGGTAAGAATGGCACCACTAGTACGCCTAATATACTCAATATTAGCTCCATGAACCCCGATAATATCCTCCGCATAAACCATGGGTATCTGCATAGTCTGTGCAATCTGCACAAGGCAATAAAAATGTCAGATATTTGCATGAGAGACGATAATATGATATTACATGACAAAAAAATTACACAGACCTGAGTTACAAAAGGTCCCCCAGAATGTCCCATTGTAGAGGTAAGACTCACAAGCCCTCGATCTGATCCATACAACGAGAGTCTAGAAGATGGATTGTGTAGCTCTGTATGGTTTTCCAGGTCAAGATAGGGATCCCTTTTCATAGAAACTGGGAAACCACCTCCTAATGAGGTATGTGAAGTAGCATGCACTAATGAGTTGTTAGACCGAATCTCTACGGCATGTGAAGCAGCATGCACTAATGAGTTGTTAGACCGAATCTCTACTTCTCTTTCCTGAGTAGCTGGTGCATTATACTATAAGGGAAACAGACAAAGTTACAACATCGTAACTCAAGACTATTAAATTAATCAGGTAGTAACTTACACTCTTTTCAAACAAGGGAAGGATGCTTTGATCAACCAAAAATTTTCTCAGTTGTCCCACCACGGCTTCCAACGCTTTTAGAACCTTATAACCCTCCCCTTGTAACTCAACTATCCTTTCTTCTGAACTGGCATAAATTGGCATTTCGTCTGTGAATGCCAATAAGAAGGATTATATAATTTATGAAAAGCACAAAAGTGATTCATTTGGCGCTTGATAAGAGGCTCTATGAAACAATTCCAAACATAAGGTTATAATTTTTCATGTGAAGTTTAAGACAGTCACTAGAAATATTAATTGTTTTTTCTTTTTTCTCAATTTAAACTGGATATGAAAATACTCAAGTACTACTCCCTCCGTCCCATTTTAATTTTTGTTTCTAGATCAAATTTATTGTCCCAAGAAAATTGATATTTTGCACTAATCTACTCCCTCCGTCCAACAATAATAGTCAAGATTACTATTTTGAGATGTCCCACTACATAGACTTGTTTTGCATTCCAATGAGGATTAATTACATTTTTTCCTAAAGTACCCCTATTTAATTTTATAAAGTGTCTCTATTTAATTACATAGTTTAATGTGAATAAGGGTAAAAGAGAAAGTTTACTATGAATTAAATAAGTTGACCATGAATTTTATACATACCTTAATCTATGTGTAAATAGAAACTTGTCTATTATTGTTGAAAGAAGGGGAATATAGGAATTAAATATTGAATTTGTCCGTCTACTCAGTTTCTGTGATAATACACATTAATAAAGCAAATTTACTCCGTGTAGGAAAACAAAAGGGTAAAAATGTCACAGTACATATACATTTTTTGTTATTTAATGACTTTCTTAATTTGTGTGAAATATCCTTAAACGACAATTAAAAAGGGACAAAGGGATATTAGATTGCTTTGGTAATATGCGCAGAACATTATTTTTAACTTAATCTTCTTAAAAAGCAGGCATGGGAGTTAATTCACTAGGTTATTTGACAAAAAAATAACTACACATAATTAAATACTTCACTAATTACTACACAAGAACATCATCAAATATGTAAATTGCAATTATTGACCATGCTAATGGAGAGAGATTTAATACCACTAGAAGAAAGCACTCGAACGGAAGCCCCGGAGCTTTCCTGGATGGACTTTATCACGGAACCTTGTTTTCCTATCAAGGTTATCGCCTGTGATGATGCCACCAATAATCGAATTGAACAAAATGCAGCAGCGGTGGTTTTTACATCACCGTCATTCTCAACCAGACCATTAACGCGTTTAAAGACTCTTATTATGGCATCCATAGCTGGAGACAATGCTGTTTCTGGTTCTTCTTTCCCAGATATCAAAACCTGAAAATTTCCTTAGTTCAGAAATACTGATTGGTAAGGTTAAAAGATCAGCTAAAACAAGCAATGGAAACACAAATTGCCATCATGTCATATGCTAACAACAAACTAATAGGAGCTCTTTTGGAAAGTATAATTGATGAATGTGCATTTAGAAATCAAGAAATGAGCCTCGATGCATTTGGCTAAAACAAGAATACTAGAGTTCCCGTGAACAAACGAGGAACACACTTATTACCAATTTATCATGCAAAGCCTGCTCAAGTCAAGATGTAATAAGTCTTATCACATTGATTTAAGGAAAAGAAAAAAAATTCCTTCAGTTCAGGGAAAGGTGACACTTTCTCTTAACTTGTTCCAGCGGCAGCCAGACAATTATGAACACACAATATACATATATTTATATTAGTTATCTTTGTTTCCCTTTTCTTTTCTTTTACCTCCTTTAATCTAAGAACTAAAGATTTCTCTTAGGGAAACTATCAATATTACAGAATCATGGGAAATAATCTACAATATATGAATGATAATAATTGAAGTTAATGATTCTATTTGTCTTCCATAGACCATAGTATATATGAAGATACGATTTGTTACATGTCCTAGAATATGCACATCTCTCAAGAATAGTAAAGTTAAGAGTATTCTAGAATAAGTTCAGAAAGTTCGAAACCCACACTCTCTGGTGCTTTGAACTAGAAACCAGTGATGTCAACACGTTTCCTTGTGCGTTGCGAACAGTGAACATTCCATTCTGTCCAAACTACGACCTAACGGAATTAGGTGTGCATATAACGGCGTCATTGTTACACGTGTCATATTTTAGCCTTAAATTTTAGGCATAATATATCAAAAGACTCCCAAACTATCAAATTTTGTTTTAAAAGGCCTCTGAACTAATTTTTGTTTTAAAAAGCCCTTAAACTATACATTTTTGTTTCAAAAAGCCCTTGAAGTATATAATTCTTGTTTTATAAGGTCCCTACTGAAAATCCGTTAGAGACACATTTTTTGTTGAAATTCGGTGTTAATAACATTCAATTTGGTTGATTAGTCACATTTTAATGAAAAACATTATAATAACTCAGCAAATTTTTTTAATTTTCGTTACCAGGGGTCTCGTGAAACAAGAATAAATAGTTTAGGGGTCTTTCAAAACATAATGTGATAGTTCAGGGGCCTTCTAATGTATTACGCCTAAATTTTAGGGGGAAATCGACAACAATCACAAGCATTTACTTAAGCTCCCATAGAACCCTAACTGATAGCTTCATAAAAAGAAAGCATAAAAATTGAAAGCTACAAAACTCAAAAATCAATTGTCAAAAGGTAATTAAGAAATGAAGCCATTGTTTTGTTTCAAAAAACCCTTAAAGTATATAATTCTTGTTTCATAAGGCCCCTATTGAAAATCATTAGAGACACATTTCTTGTTGAAATTCGATGGTAGTAGCATTCAATTCGGTTGATTTGTCATATTTTAATCAAAAATATTAAAACAACTTAGCAAAATTTATTAATTTCCGTTACCAGGGGTCTCGTGAAACAAAAATTAATAGTTTAGGGGTCTTTCAAAACAAAATGTGATAGTTCAGGGCCTTCTAATGTATTATGCCTAAATTTTATGGGGAAAAATCTTCCACAATCACAAGCATTTACTTAAGCTCCCATAGAACCCTAACTGATAGCTCCAAAACAAGAAAGCATAAGAAATTTAAAGCTACAAAACTCAAATTAAGAAATGAAATCTTTCAGGGAAATTAGAGAGACTTACAATGCGATCGGGAGAATTGGTGGGGCCATCAAGCACACGAACCCTAGCGCGCGTTTCTTCAACGAGCTTTTTAATGAGATCTCCTTTACGGCCAATAATGCTCCCAACTTTGAGCACCGGCACAACTATCCGGAACACACAGTACCCGGGCCAACCCGGCCATTTCGCCGCCTCTTTTTTCTCCGCCGACGGAGCTTCCACTTCGTCCTCCGCCGATTGCTCAGTCGCCACGATGGCGGTGGCGGCGCCCTTTACGGCGGAGGGCTGAGTGGAGGCCATGTGATTGAGGGGCGGTGGGTCGGAAAGGGAAATAGGGAATGGAGGGTTTATTAACTTAATGTTGAAAGTTACCGGGCGATGCGAGGGGATGAAAATATATACACATTGTGTCGGAAAATTACAAAATAAATTTATATTCTAGTCTCAAAAGATAAAAATAAATATTTGATTCACATGTACATTCACAAAAATATGTACTCCCTCCATGGCTCCGTCCCAATTGAGATTGCTCATTTTTAAATGATATAATTTTTAAGAAAAGAGTTGTTTATTCGTACTTTTGAGTGTAAAGTAACTTTTTAGAAATTGTTTATTAATATTTTTTAGTATAAAGTAGCTTTTTGAAGGTTGAGTTTGAAAATGTGGTATTGTTTTTTGTCATTTTAGGAAATGGGTAAACAAAAAAAAACCTTCATTTTTTGGGTTTTGAGTAAACAAAATTGGGACGGAGAGAGTATGTATTTATTTGTATATCATTATTTTTATTAAAAAGTGATTTTATTTTAAATATATCCAATGAAATGTGTAAATTCTTTCTTAGATTAAGGGAGTAAATAGAATATGTCTTGCACGTAATTAGTATAATTTGAAATTTATTGATTTAACTTTATAAGGTACGAGTGTTAATTTATTTTAGTTTATCGTTTTATTGTAAAATCTGTACAAGTTTTTATCACTCATATAATATTAATCAAGTGATTGGAGTAGATAATTTGTTTGCATTGGTAAAATGCCAAAAAAAAAAAAAAAATCAATTTATGATGGATTAAATTTTGTATACATTTCCATGTATCTTTGTGTGTTTACTTTTGACCGACCTCTCGTTCAATATAATGTCTATGGAAGATTTTCGCAATAGTCTCAATATTCACTGATCTCCCATTTCGACCATGGAGGCGTGATAAAATATACATACATAAACTTGAGAATTTGGATGAAATGATTTAATTGGTTTGGAATCTCTACAGTTTTACACTCTCGAGGTAAGGTTGAGAGAAAGGTTTCTACTACTGCCTGACTTTGTGTGGCTTGGAGATTATGGAAAAGAAGGAACAAGTCAATTTTCAATGGTGTTGTTTTTTCAATAGACAAAATTGTGGAGGATATTAAGGCAAGACTTTAGAGTTGCCTCTCAGTTAGAAATATAGGTTATCATATTTCATTTTTTAATGACTAATGGGTTAACCTTTGTGCAGTGTTAAATTGTTGATTTGAACTCTTTGTAAACATCTTGGGTATATCTTATACATAAATATTGATTCACTTTAGATAATATATTTATACATAAATATCTTATACCCTGGTTGAATGAATTTCACTTTAGATAAAAAAAAAACACATAAATATGAGAATAGGTGTGTATGGTCGTAATTATTGATTCATTAATCATAGTCTATAATCATGTTTTGTAACCTTGATCATAGCCTAAAATCATATTTTGTAACTTGTATATATTGTACTTTTTAAGGTTTTACACTCAAACAAAACATATTTTTACATTAACAACGTATCAAAAGTGAAATTGATGTTCGTAAAATCCATTTTATTCACGAAGAACATCCACATCCCATTAAAAAGTACCAATGATTTAAACCTCTTGTTCAACTTAATTTAGAAAGCTTCTTACTCCTCTACCAGAGATTCTCCTATAAATACTAGTGTCTAATGACGACTAATAACTACCAAACAGGGACCTTTGGGATCTAAATTTTATGCATTATATATCTTGAATTAATAAAATTTTATCATTTTGTATCCTTTGAATTTTTTTTTACCCCATATACATTTTACTTCCGGGATGAAATCCTAGATTTGTCCTTGACTACAAATCTAAATTTATTGTAACTGTAACAATAATTAAGTTTTCCCTCCGTCCACTAATTTTTTACCTTTTTATTGTTGGGCACAAAATTTAATGAAAATTAACATTTTATTAAAAAAATAGATAAAGTAAGAGTATTGTGAGACTTATCTATTTTCACTTTATTTGTGAGTGTTGTTTATTTATTACTCCCTCCGTCCATGAGTAAACTTCCCACTTTCCTTTTCGGGTCGTCCACGAGTAAGTTTCTCATTCCATAAATGGAAATAACAACACTCTATTATATATAAACTTTAACCTTCAAACTCACACAATATTACCAAAAATGTCACTCATTCACTTTACTTTTCAACACTATTCATTACTTTATCTCAAAAGTCAACATGTGGCCCACCATATATTAATAAATAAATACACTTTCTTAAACCATTCAACAAAAAGAAGTGGGAAACTTACTCGTGGACGGAGGGAGTATATTTTAAAAAAATGGGTAAAACATTGATGGAAAAAAAAAGTTTCAAAAATTGGTGGATGAAAAGTGTAGTAAAATACTCTCTCCGTCCCAATTTTGTTTTCCCGTTTGACTGTGCGGCGCGGAGTTTAATGCGAGAGTTGAAATTTAATATTTATATGAATAAAGTAGTATTGAGAATGATGAATGATGAACAAAATAGTATTTAAATGAATAAAATAGTATTGAGAATGATGAATGGTAAATAAAGTATTATTTAAATGAATAAAGTTATTTCCATTTTATGGATGAGAAAACAAAATTGGGACGGACCTTTTTGGCAAATGGAAAAACAAAATTGGGATGGAGGGAGTATAATTTAAGTAATGGAATTATATGTATCATAAAATAATCTCGAAAGTAAAAGCAATTACCATCAGAAGTTTGTGGTTGCTTTTAGACTTCAAAGAATTGAAAGAGCACATTAAAATTGCTATTTGTGATATTAATTTTTTTTTTCTTTGGCTATAAGCATAAAGAGCCTCTAACTCATTTTTACCTACTTTCGGTTAAAAGAAGTTTTACTCTAAGAAACCATATTTTTATGAAATACTCGTATTCTCACACCCTCCAAATCTAATCACTTCTCAAAAGTAAAAACACTCTTTTAACAGAGACACATCTAAAGTAGTTGAAATGAAGTTTCATTAATAGAAACTTGCTTATGACATAAGAAAGAGTTGGTACTTAGTAGGAATTTGTTCAAGTAGCTAATGTGATGGGCTCACAACCATCATGCACACAAGCTAAAACATCCCTATAATCCCTTGAGATGGTGAAGGAATCGTACACCTTTCCATCACTACTCTTCTTGTACTCAAATAGAAGGTAGCTATGGTTGAACGCCGTCATCTTCGCGAATCCATAGTCGTAGTCCTTGTAAATACTCCAAATAGTATCGATACTTGTGAACTCCGATAAGTGGCTTCCTCCTCCTCCGACCACCACGTGGATCGTCCCATTCACCGTCCCCGAATAATGTGACTTTTCCGAGTTCACACATTGGTTCTACATTCCAAAGGAAATAACTTTTAAGTCATTTCTCATCTTCTACGTGCAGTAAAACCTCCATAAATTAATAATATTGGGATTGAAAAAACTTACTTCTTCTGTCCAATATTAGTAATTTTGTTCTTTGGGCTGTTATTTTTTGTCCAACTTATGATAAAAATGACAGCCCAAAAAACAGGACTACTAATATTGAACGAAATGAGTATTATTTTAGAGAGGAATTCATTTATCTATAAATTAATTAATGAGTCACTGAATTAATATATGCATTATATTCATTGAACTACTAATATAATAAATATATTCATCATACATAACATAAATCATACTCCCCCCGTCCACAAAAAATTTATCCGTTTACTGTTGGGCACAGTGTTTAATGAAAATTGGTATTTTATTGAAAATGTGGATAAAGTAGATAAAGTAAGAGTATTGTGGTGGGTATTATGGGACTCATTTATTTGTTTATGAGTGTAGTTTATTTCCAAAAGAAGAATGAGTAAAAATTTGGTGGACGGAGGGAGTATATATTCATCAATATATGCATGAAGTAGAAAGTCATTGCATTTAGTTAGTATACACTACATATCAATCACCCAAGGAAAATATATATAAACAAAATTAAAATTCTTAAAAATCATAAAAAAATACAATGACTTCTCATTTAAAAGGTGTTTCAAAATCAACAATATAACATATCAAATTCGTAAAACACTGTGTGAGTACAAAAGAGATCATTTCGCTCATACTAAAAAAGATTTGATACCGTAACTCGATGAAAAATATTATTAGGAAGGTAGTCAAACTGCAATTATTAATACACTCAGCAATAGATTTTTATTTATTAAATTATCCTAGTTATTTTTGTAATTTGAAGAAATTATTAATTTATGAAATTGATGAGACCATTAATGTATATAGGGGTTTTTTGAAAAATTATTATTTTATCGAAATTGATAAATTTTTAATTGACTCAAGCTGGGACCAGAAAAAAATTATTATTTTAGAGAATTTATTAATTTATAGAGGTTTTAATGTATTCCTATGAGTCATTTAATGTGTCGTCTAGTTACATACCTGGTAAATCGGACAAACTCTTTCGTAGTTGTGCACGTGACCAAAGAATGCAATGTCAACTTTGTACTTCTGCCACAACTTTTCCAAACTTTCCCTTCCCATGGGTTCTTGAAAAGATCCTTCTGTAGCATACCTGTTAGATTATGGTTTCTGGTTAGATATATGTCTTATTCTTTATTTTCTATTTTCCCTGTACACTTTTTATTTTATATCATGACATAGTATTAGCTAGGGAAATTGATTTTTTTCGTCATGTAACTTTACCTTTTTTTAAATTTTCGTCCTACTAACTTTCAAACTTTGATTTTAGTCCTATAACTTACATATTTTTTTTTATTTTTGACCTGCTGACTTTTAAATTTTAATTTTAGTTTTGTAACTTTACCGCTTTTTTATTTTAGCATGTATTTTACTTTTTTTTATTTTAGTCCTATAAGAGTTAGTAAGTTGTAGGACCAAAATAAAAAAAATATGTAAGTTACAGGACGAAAATAAAAAAGAGGTGAAGTTACAAGACTAAAATCAAAATTTAAAAGACCAGCATGATGAAAATGAAAAATAGGTAAAGCTACAGGACAAAAAATATATTTTTGCCCATAGTACGATGAATGTTTAATTTGTGTGTCTACAATACCAGCTATTAGACGAGTAGCCAAGCACACGATGAGCCATAAATATCAACCAAGGTTGTTTTTGCCTATCGGCTGACGCAAAACAATCCTCGATGAATTTATATTGTTCGGATCCCTCCCGCCAATCGTGCTCTGAATCCGCAACGCAGAAATGAAACATACCATAGTCCGTCGAGTACCTACATATGTAGCATGAATACCAAGAAAACAATCTTTCATGACTAAGAGCCCGTTTGGCTGAGCTTGTTTGTAACATTTTATAAGTTGTTTTAAGAGCTTATATGATGTAATTTTTTAGTAACTTATAAGTTGTTGAAGTGTTTGGCTAATACAACTTATAAGATCTTTGAAAAATTATAATAAATAATTTTAAAATTTTAATATAAAATAATTTTTTTTTATATTTTTATATTGAGGTAGGGTTGTGGGGGGTGGGGGAGGGGTAAGCTCTTAAACATCTTATTTTGTCAAACATATTGATAGTGCTTATAAGCTTCTAAACAATTTATAAGCGGTTAGACAAGCTATAAACTGTTTTAAAGAGCTTATAAGCTCTTAGACAACTTAAATTGTTTTATAGAGTTTATAAGTTTAGCCAAACACTTAGAAAAGAGGAGAAAAAAATTGTGTATTGATTTGCATACCAAAACTTGGCTCTATTCTCTGCAGGAACATAGTACATTAACTCAGCAGGCACACCACATTCTCCGCCCGAATCTGGTGTGTTATAAAACGACCCCGAGTTTGGCCAATCGCGCTCGTGATTCCCACTGCAAGCAGAAACACACGTGCTTTCCATTACCAAAAGACGGACAAAGTTAAAAAAAAGGGGAAGATGATATTATAACATATCAAATAAACCTTGAAATCATATAAGGCACAACAGATGTTATGGGTGCAACTTGTTCAGTAAATTGATCCCACTGTGAGATGTAACCATTTGCGTATGGGAGATCTCCATTATGGAAAACTATGTCGTAGTTATCGAGATCCTCAATCAGTCGATCCGTAGTATTTAGAGACCCCGGTTGGTAATTTGCATATTCATTCGAACCGTCGCGTTCCGCCTGAAAATTCCAACCACCATTAGTTCTTGAAGCTACTTACATACCCAAATATTTACCAATTGAACTATAGAAGTTAGAATTTAATGTAACCTTTGCATGAGAATTTTAAGAGTTGGTCTTGTATGAGACCGTCTCATGCCATGAGACAATGGAAATGAGTGTAACTAGGGCATTGACTCATTAACACTTTGGTAGGGGTAGATGTTAATTGTATAGTCTCATGCCACGAGACAGTCTCATACAAGTTTTTGTCGAATTTTAAATAGCAAATTATCTACTACAGTAAAACTTCTATAAATTAATACTCTATATAAATTAATAAACTTTTTAAAATAATAATTTTTCTGATTTCGATTTGGACCAGTTCATGAATTTACAAAATTCGATAAAATATTAAGATAATAATTTTTCAGAAAAGCACTATATAAATTAGTGGTTCATCAATATGATCATAAGTTAATATTTTCGTCAGATTACAAAGATAACTAGTAAAATATGAATATATTGTTGATTGTTTTTAATTAAACTTCAAACTTACTTGGATCTTATCTCTAACTTTTCTTATTTATACAATAGTTCTAGTGTAATTTTCTTAAATTGCATCATAATGTTGTAAAATATTTTGAATGTTCTAAGTGCTATAGTGTATGTTAGTTAAATGCAATGACCTTCAATTTCATACGTACATTAATGGATATGATGCATAATGAGTATATATTTATTATGTTATGTATGATTACTATATTAATTTTATAATATTAGTTCAATGAAAATAATTAATATACTAATTAAAAACACTCGCTTATAAAAAAATTAAGTTTAATTCATGTATTGAAAAAACACTCTTTAAATTTATAGGGATTTTACTGTATTAGCTGAACTTTTTATTTTTTTATGATGGAGAATCATCATCCTTGTGATTTCAGTTTATATTATTACATGATTGAGAGGAAATTTATTACCTTTCCCATGTCTCCAAATACGATGACTCGTTGCAATGAATCTTGTCCAGGATATGGTGATGATCGAAAAGAATATCGCTTGCTCCACACATACGTACCGTTTGATAATAGGTGACCGATTTTGTACGTGTACCTAAATTATGTAAAAGTTTATGAATTAAGAAAAAGAATAATGTGATGCTTGTTAAGGACTAAAAGATGAGTGTATAGAGTGAAATTGGTTCATACATGAATGATATTAATTGTTTATACTAAAAAATATTAATTGTTTTCACTGAAAAATATTAGTTGTCAATACTAAAGAGTCTTAGGTTATTTTCAGTAAACAACTATGACTCTTCAGTATAAACAACTAATACCCTTCAATGAAAACAACTAATACTTTTTAGAGAAAACAATTAATACTCTTTAGTGAAAACAACTAATACCCTTCAATAATTAATGTATGAACCATTTCTACCCTATATTTTGTTCTGAAAAGATTTGATGAAAGAGTGATACATACATCATGTTAGGCCACAAATCCTTCAAGAAACTTGTGTGAATGAAGCCAGGATCACGCCACCCGAAAGTACGAGCAGGTTCGCCTACAAAACCAGTTTCCACGAAAATATAATGAGATGATCAGGTGGTAACTATAAGAAAATTGACATTTAGTGAAAACTTTAACTCAAAATTTTTAATGGCCAGAAACAACTTTTAATAATAGGATCCTCTCATTAAATAGTTGTTTCCCGTCATTACAAACTTTTAGCAAGAAAAGCTACACTGGCAGATTTGTTGCCACCAAAATTCAATTTTCTTGTAGGCGTATTCTCCTGAAGGTCGTAAGTTCAACCCTTGCTTATCAATTTGTACGTAAATGAAGTTAAAATATACGCGAACATACCACACATGCTTCCTCGAGAAAAGGTGAGAGTTCCGGCGGGAGAACGCTTCTGGGAGCTTCCCTTCAAACCCCATTGAACAAAAGGGACTGCTTCATCAATATATTATACCCACTAGTCCAAGTAACTGTCATCTGCATTGCAGCACGAGAGACCACATTAAGGATTTAATATAATTTTGAACCACCCCTAAAGATGAGTAGGTCTTGTATGAGACCGTCTCATGACATGAAACAATGGGAATAGGTATGACTAAGGCATTGACTTATTAACACTTTGATAGAGTGGGTGTTAATTAATATTGTCTCATGTCATAAAACGGTTTCATACAAACTTTTGTCATAAAAGATTGGTTCAACCAATTATGGGCTGTGATATTACTCTTAAAGAAGTTAGAAAATTATATGAGTATAGTTAGATACAAAATTGGCTGTTAATGAGTAAATTCATCACGTACGAGTTGAAGATAGAAATTATTGTAGCAAAATCTACTTGGATCCTTTACTATACATAACTTGTGTTTTGATGTTTTTACGACACTATGTAGCAATAGATGCTACATACATTATTATAGACACTAAAAAAAATTTATGAATTTTTGTTTTATAAAAAAATTACGTAATGTAATTGCCTACGATTTGCCTATAAATTTTTTTAATCACGTAAACACCTTCATTTTTCAACCCACAATAAATTTGTTTACAAAATCAATTTATCTACGAAATAAAATTTCTAGATATTAATTACCTATAAGCAATTTGTCTACAGAAGTTTACCCACAAATAATTTGCAGGAAATAATGAAAATGTTTATATAATTAGAAACTTTCGTAATCAATTTCGTAGTTAATTAACAATTTACATAAACAATTTTATATTTTCTTGCAGTGGAAAACACAAGATATTTATCATGCATAACGAAGGTTCCAAATTCCAGATAACGAAAAGGAGGTTTTATTTAACAATTATTAGCAATATTTTTAAGGGAATTAAATATGAAAAATAGAAAGAAAAAAAAACAAGTGAGAGAGAGTGTAGATTAACTTACAATGTCCCAGGACTTGCCTTGAGCGAGGCGAGGGTAGAGAGGTGCCTTGGGATTTGCAAATGATATATGATTTGAAATTGCTACCAATTTAGGCTGCAATATATACACAATCATAAAATTCAGTAAAATGGAGGAATGTTGGAAAAAATAATTATTTTACTCTTCGAATGCAATGAACATATTTTCTAATAAAATGAACAATTATCAATTTTCACTTTCAAATTATTATTATTTTTAATTGACTTTTTTTTTTTTACGAATTTCTTTTAAGTTAAAAAGACTTTACATTGGACAATCCGCCTGTAAAAAGTGCGAAAGAAAAATCAGCACGTTGATTAATCAATCGGAACTTTAGAGATGTCCTTCCATTCGTCGAGTACTTGGGGTTGGAGTCATTTGCATATTTGTACTATAATTAACATACACAACATTTATGGTTAGAGTAATTAAATAAAGGGATTTGAATAATCTATTATTTTGCACAAAAATTGTTTGTTGGGTTTTTTGCACAATAGATGAGGAGGCAAAGACGAATCTTTGTCGATAACACTGAGTATTTTACGGGTTGTGTACTTTTGTACTCACAATCTGTGATTATAAAAAATGTGTACCTTGATTGGGGCAGTGCATATGTATGGAGTTTCAACCCATCCAACGCCATTCGGGTCTGGGTCACAAACTGATTCACTGTCATAAAATATCAAAAAAAGTGCACGGTTTTTAGAGCTGTTACACGAAACGAGCTGCTCGTGAGCTCGGCTCGGCTCGACTCGTTAAGGCTCGACTCGTTAGGTTAAACGAGCTCGAGCTCGAGCTCGAAAAATACTCGATTTCTTAACGAGCCGAACCGAGCTCGGCTCGTTAGGCTCGATAACTAAGATTTTTCGTAAAATTCCATTAGGCTCGATAGGCTCGGCTCAACTCGATGGGCTCGATAGGCTCGTTACACTCGTTAACGAGTCGAGCCGAGCTCGAATTATTACTCGTTAATGTTAACGAGCCGAGCTCGAGTATCAAGTACTCGAGCTCGCTCGGCTCGAATAACAGCACTAACGGTTTTATCATATTAACGTTGATCGATAGGTTTGAATTTGAATCATGTGTTGTATGGAATCATCCTGTGCAACATAAATACATGACGAGTATGTAGAGAGTGAAATTGGTTCATACATGAATTATTGGAGGTTATTAGTTGTTTTCACTGAAAAGTATTAGTTGCATTTACTGAAGAGTATTATTTGTTTTCATTGAAGAGTCTTAGTTTGTTTTGCATTATACAACTAATACCTTTAAGTGAAAACAACTAATACCTTTTAGTGAAAACAACTAATATTTTTTAGTGAAAACAACTAACCAGGTGGCTTAGCCCATCTGGCCACCAGGTTCCTCACTCTAGTGAGTGACCTGGGTTCGATTCCCTTTAGAAACGAATTGGGAGGGAGTTATAAGGTAGGCTTGGAGATTTCTGGGAGTGTATGGAGACTTGGTGAACTAATCTAACTACTAACAACTAACATTTACCGATCAAAAAAAAAAAAAAAATACCCTTCAATGGTTTATATATAAACCATTTTCACTCTATATTTTGTCATACATGACACACCTAAGTGGATCTACAATGTACCTAGTTTTACGAAGTAGGCCAAATTGGATCTACAAATATTTGTGTTTTACAGGACGGTCATGTACAATACAAGATTCAAATCCAGTAGGTTCACCGTGCTCTTAATTAGGCTTATACATGCATGTTTAACTCAAACTTTTTTTTAATTTATTTTTGACATAATGTATCAAAAGGCCTCCAAACTATCCAATTTTGTTTGAAAATATCAAAAGGCCTCCAAACTATCCAATTTTGTTTGAAAAGGCCCATGAACACATTTTTGTTTTAAAAAAAACCCTTAAACTATACATTTTTGTTTCATTAGACTCCTAATTTTTTTTTTCAAAGCCCTTAAAGTATATAATTATTTTCATAAGGTCTCTACTAAAAATCAGTTAGAGAAACATTTTTTTGTTGAAAATCGATTATAATAGCATTGAATTTGGTTGGTTTGTCATATTTTAATGAAAATATTAAAATAATTTAGCGAAATTCGTATATTTTCGTTATCAAGGGCCTCATGAAACAAAAATTAATAGTTCAGGGCCTTTTTAAAACAAAAAATAGTCTAAAGAACTTTCAAAACAAAATATGATAGTTCAGGAGCCTTTTAATGTATTATGTTTTTTTTCTCTAATTTTGGACACATAAAGCATGAGTACAATTAATTTAATACAATTACAAGGATGAATATATTACTTGAATTTTGCTGGTGAAAAAACTCCAATCCAATCATCTTCAGATGGATCTGGGTTCTCAAGATCCACATCAATCCATTGAGTATCCTCACCCTAAATCATAATTGTATACAAACTTGAGATAAAGACTTGAAAATATCTCCCTAAAAGATAAAGACCTAAAAATATCTTCCTATAAAGATGAAAACATGAAGAATTAAACAATATCCATCATATCAAAATTATTTTAATGCTTTTAACATTATTTCAAATAAACCCATTTTGCACCAACACAAAAAGTAACTCATCAAAATTAGAAACACTGCTAAAACCTAAGCAAAAGAGTCCTTAATCTATGTGGAAAGGTGCCAATTATTTGTCTCTTTAGCGAATGATCTCTCATTAAAGTGTTTCACTTGAAAAACGATGTTGTCTCCAGTATTTAAAACGGCACACTTTTTAAAAAAAAATTTAGTAAAATAGTAACATATAAATAAATATGTGTATATTGATGTAGGTGTACATAAAAAATTTCATTTTTTAATGTGTGCGGTAATCACGGCACGGAAGGAGACTAAGTACGTTTTTCTCTTTTTTTTTTTTTTTTTTTTGGAATAATTACAAAATAATTAAAAAAAATGGACCATAATTACAAATTGATTCGATATATTTGCACAAACACATAAAATTATTTGCACATAAGCATAATTTTTTTTTTTTTTTGAAATATGTGTCCGAGCAAATCTCTTGAACCAATTTGTAATTATGATTCCTTTTTTGAACCAATTTGTAAATACTCCTTTCTATTTTAGTGTTTTCAAAGTATCACCTTTTTAACTTCAAACTATTTTTTATTTTTCTGAAAAGTCACTTGCAGATAATAAAAATGACAAACGGCAAAAAATATGATTTATTCGGTAACTAAATGCACTTTGAGAATCCAGCCAAACACATACTCCCTCCTATTCACACATCTTTAAATGTGTTTTATTGAGAAAAAGACCAACATTTATTAAGATTAAAATAAAAATTAAATGCTTTTTTAATAAGCGTACATTCATTCAAAGTGACATATATGTTGAACTGGAGAAAATACTAAATTTTCAAAGCGTTGAAAAAAAACATTTATAATTAATGATGATAATGCAAACGAAATTGTGGATGAAAAATTAAATGAAAAGAGACGGAAATAAGTAAAAATAAGAAATCCAAAAGTCATTAGAAAAAGAATATTTGGAAACTAAAATCGCGATTAAAAGAATTAAAGGTACAGGTAGGCACCTTGAGTCCGAGGACTAGAGGGGAGGCTTTAATGGAGACGGAATGACGGAAGGCAGCAACGGTTTTGTGGATGGCTATCTTCGACAACGGCTGTTCTCCTGCTACTACTCCGTTACCTCCGTTAGGTCCGTTACTGCTATGTAAGCGGAGAATCGAAGAAGAAGAAGAAGAAACGACGACGTTCCATGAAAGACTTAGAAGGAAGAAAAGTAGGAGTGAGATATTCATTTTTTAAAATCAGAATTTACGCACACTGCTTTGTCATCACTTGGGTCTCTATTTATATACAATCATCTATTAGTCCTATTAGCTTGTGGGACATAATTGTTTACAAAAAAATTTTATTCGTTCATCCCACGATCATTTGCACGTTTAAAAAAAAAAAATTATAAATTTTAATCTCACAGTATTTACATATTATAAATTATCATTATTTTTTGTTTTTTTTTACTCAAAACACACTCAATTTAATCAATTTCTTTATCTTATACTACCTCCGTCCCGAAACATATTGCGGAGTTCATTTTATCTTCGTGTTTTAGCGAGCGAGTTGTTTATTAGTATTTGAAATAATAAAATAATTTTTAAGGTAGTGTATGATAGATCTACCTTTTCTCTATTACAAAGTAATTTTAAAATTATTTTATCATTTTAAATACTAATAAAAAACTCACTCGCAAAAACACGAGAGGAATAGTAACCTCGCAATGTGTTGTGGGACGGAGGGAGTACTCCATAAAATACTATTCATTACACAATTTTTTTTTTTTTAAATTATGGTACAAACAAACTTGTGGAAGAGAGGGAGTAAGGTACATAGATGAAATTTAACTCGAATTGTGGCCTCATGTTTCATGCCACCACGTGCCTATACTATTTATATAATAAACTTTACTTTTCAGTACAAATAAGTAGTTGAATAAAATTAAGATGATGTGAATAAAGTTCTGATATAACATTTCCACGATTCCTCAAATTGATCACGGGTTTCTTTATTTCAAAACTCATACATTATCTCCTTCCCAAAAAATAAATTCAATACATTATTGTTTTAATTATATCATCATATCGAGTATAGCTATTTTACGGAATTATTCTAAAAATGAGAAATTATGAATTTTTATGAATCAAACCAAGAAACACAAAAATAAAGGTCAACTATAGAGTGAACAAGTTTGGAGTATATTAATAAAATTATTTTACTAGAAAATATTTATTGAAATGTATTAGTTATTTCACTAGAGAAGTATTAGTTATTCTCACTTTCCACTGATGTCTGATGGGTATTAGTTAAAAATCAGTTTAATGGTGAAACTTGTTTCCATTATGCATACTAAAAAATATAAGTTAAGTCGTACAATTTGTTTGCATTTTTTATGACCTTTTTAACAGTCCTCCTGTTACGATTTAAATTATCCTTGCCAAATAGTTTAGGTTTTATTGAAAACATTATTATTTAGTTTTAAAATGTGTAAAGTTGAGAGTTTATTAGTCCGACTTTTCTATTGAAAAGAATTTAGTTCATTGAATAAGTAATGTTTAGAAGTAATTAGTTTTAAATAGTAAAACTGTTTTTTCTTAACTCGAAATAATATAAATTGTAACAGAATGAGTACTATTAATTGTTTCATTAAAAAGAGTAGTATTAGTTTTAATAATATTAGTTGTTATATTAAAAAAATATTACAATGTTATAGTTGCAAAATTAATGAACTGTAAAATTAGTTCATATAAGAGCCACTCAAAATAAAAATATGGGAAAAGTCAAAGTTAATTATTAATTGAAAATTTTAACATTTAAAATGAAAGATGATTGAATAAGTTAAAAAAAAAAACAAATAAAGGAAAAAATGCAAGTGAATTCAAGACAATTTTTTATTCATTTGGACAAAGTATACTCGTTTACAATATTTTTTAAAAAAAAATACTTAATTTAATAATAATAATAATCATATTTAAATACATTTATATTTTACAATAAAATTTGTGTCCAAAGTATTTACACTTTATAATTAGACAAAGTATTATATGAAAATAGTTCATGATAATCTTATCATGAAATAGTTTTAAAGTATCAATAATTTCATCACTAAAATCATTAATATGGGTCAATGATATTAGATTGTAATTGATGTAAATTTTCTTGAACCCAAATTAATGATACTTCTAATGAATTTTTTAATACCCCTGATCAGATATTTGATACTTTAAAACAGTTTTACGATATTTATCGTGAGACCATTTTAATATAAAAACTCTTATTTTTAACCATTTTAGATGCAGAACGCACGTGAAAAATGAATTGCTATGCAACGACAATTACATAAACCAATTGGGAATTTTATAATTTAGTAAAATACATCTCTCTCTTTTGGGGACGAGGGAATGGCATCGTGGCCTGCGAAAGCTCCAATAAAATGTTACGAACGTATACTGTGCGCACCCAAATATTTTTTATCCTTCCAATAATTCCACAGCTTTTAATATTATTTATCTGGTTTTCCTGCTCTTTTGGATAGGCTGATTGCATCAATTATTTCATTAAAAAATAAATAAAATCCATTTCCATATCTCTGCTACTGTATCGTGTACAAACCAGTACAATTTTTTTTTTTTTGTACAATTATAATTGTACAAATCAGTACAATTATTAATTGTGGTTAATAGTCATCACATGGGAATATGCTGACTCAAAAGTCACGACAATCATTTATCAATTTTGGTTAAAGTTTTTTTTAGTCCCTCAACTTTACAGAATTTTGGTTTCAGTTCCTTTATTTTTATCACTTTGATTTGACTCCTCTAATTGCACCCCTTTTTCTTTTCTTTTTCTGTTAATGTGGAATTTCAGCGACACGGGTTTAACAAGTCTTTGGAGATTTGATTTTCTAGTTGTCTAGAATTAGAAAATTAGAATACATGAAATCGTTGTAAGTATAGAAAAAAGAAAAAAAAAATTGAGGCATTAGCCTAAAAAAATTGGTTGTCGTATAGAGAGCAAACTGAAGATATATTATTTATTAATGAATCAATATGTATACATGTTAAGTTTTCTTTAATTCTTTTTTGTTCTCATTCTCTTACGAAAATAAAAAAAATCATTATGATGAAACCATTCAAGCACGGACTGGGACGGACCCACAATGGGGCAAAGGGCGGCACTGGGCTTTTAAAAAGAAATTATAAAGTTTATACATATATTAGCACTAATGATATATGCATACTCTAATTTGATGGGTTGATGGCTCCAAAACTCATGCAATTATTATTCTGATGCATCATCGTACACAATACACTTTTTATTATCACATGGCTCCAAAACTCATGCAATTATTACTCTGATAATTTATGTTAATTGATAAAAAAATATTAATATGGCGCATCACCAACTTATCATATATGAAAAAAAAGGACGTAACATTTTATTTTATTATTATTATATAATATAAATTATACGCATATTTTTAACTCTCATTATTATTTTTATGACATATACTCTAAAATTTTAAAGAATGTAGTTATTAGGATGCAAGAATTTTCAACTCTCATTATTAGGATGCAAGAATTTTCAAACAAAATAAAATGATGTTGTTATATGATCTTCTAAATTTTTGTCATGGGTGGGGTGAAGCCACGGGAAATGATGTTGTTATATGATTTACCAATGACAACATTTATTCACTTCTTATTCACTAGCATATTTATTTTTATAACTTCTCAATTAGCAAATTCCTTTTATCTTTTCAATTTTGAGATGAGTTCTTATTATGTATCCGAGGATGTCACAAACGATTTTTTAACTCTGGCGGGGGGTTATAAAAGGAAAAGAAGCAGTGAAGTCATATGTTAAGTGGATTTGCGGGTATGCGAAACATCACCTTAGCCATTCATGATTCTAAACCACATAAATTAAGGTATGTATGTAGTCAAGGTGGACAATATAGGCCTTCAAAAACAAAAAATGAAAGAAACACGAGCGCACAAAGAAATTCGTGTGAATTTTGTTTAGTTGCTAGGGAACATGATACTGATCAAGATCTTTGACGCATCAATGTTTTGAGCGGGACACACAATCATCCTTCCCGGAATTTGCAGAGGGTTCGAGACTGGGTACCTTAACACCCAACTGTATCAATTTTATGTGTACCGAGTGATAGTAAGACATATCTTCGATCATGTATTCAGAGTTTTCCTTTTATTTTTCAACATTGATATTGATAATGACCATGGATGTAATTTTTTTTATGGAAACATGAGTTGTGATCCCTCTCCAACATAATAATGTGACATCCAATGCAGCTTAAAATAACACTTACATTGTTCTTGATTATACCAACTTTGATGAACGTGTACACAATTATTTGATTGTTCATGATTCTTTTCGTCCTAGTATAGTGCTGGTCTCACAACCACTCATAGGTACTAACTTTGTTTCATGGGATAAGTCTATGATAATTACTCTGGAAACCAAATTTAAGGTGTGTTTTGTGGATAATAGCTTAGTTGATACTTCTAAAACATCTCATATTTGTATTCTTTCAAAAAGGGGCAGATTGCATGGTAGTTTTGGGGCTTTTGAGTTCAATTTCCAAAGATATGGTCAATACTTTTAAGTCAGCAAAGATTTATGGAATGATATATATTAGATATATGGAGTGAGTAATGGTCCTAAATTGTTCAATTTATAGAAAAATATGGGTACTCTAAAGCAAGGTCATGAATCTTGTTTACCTTTGGTTTTGCCTTGTTCAAATTGTGCTGAAATATGGGCTTGTCAGTGTTCTTGCAATCAACTATTAGACAATATTCATGTGTCGTTATGCTTCGTTGCTTGATGAAACATGTGTTGAGGATGGCTTAAGGTAGCTGTTATAATCAAAATATGCCCCAAATTAGAAATGACGAATATTGTATTGCATAAGCCATTGACTCAAACAGAGACTGTCATGAAGATGAAAAGATAAAATATGATGAAGATGATTGATATCATTGATGAAATAAGTAGGAATTTGATACATTTTTCTCTGGCTACTAAATGACATTTTTTGTGGTGTTTTTCTCTAAGAGAGGAATGAATTATTGTTAATTTGTGAAAATGTGATAAAGTTTTGATCATTTTGTCCGTTTACAATTGTCCTCCCTATACACACTAGTGAGTATCCTTATGACAAGTGTAATTGGTCTTTGGAAAGTCGTGTCATCTGTTGGGAAAATAGGGGTGCCTGGAATCTATTCGGGATGAAATTTAAATATAAATTTAAATACAATTATTACTAGCATGAATTAATCCTAATTAATTCAAATAATAATTCCAACAACCAACTTAACATCATGCATGTTGAATTAATTCACATATAATCTATGACGGAATAAACAAGATAATATGCGATTAACGTACCTCTCGTAGAACTTGGCCTTTGAATAAAACGGGACTAACACGTACGCGCTTTATCAACCCAAAAGCCTTCTCAAGTATTCCCTTTCGCCTTATTCGATCACCGGTGGGAGATGCTATCGAACAATTTAAATAACTAAGGAAAAAGAAAAATATTTATGCTCTTGATTTTTCCAACACATGGAATTATGTACTTGGGGATGAAATAATCATCCCCTGTTTATAGAGGGTAATGGCCGAAAATATGAGGCTTAATGGGCTTGGAGAAAATCTTTTCTTAGTCTCTAAGAAATCTTGAATATATCTCATATATTCTTTTCTCCATAATAAAATATTCCACAAAAATCTCATTCTTATTTTCAAGGCCATATTTTCGAAATTTGTAGAGAGAAATCCAAGATTTGGATCTTCTTGAATATATGAGATAATCTTGTATTCCAAGAATACTTATCTTCCATAATATCTTTTCAAGAAAGTCAACAAAATCTTTTCTCAATCTACACCTCTAATTTTCGAAAATCACTAGAAAAATCAGCAATATATTTTCTTTTTATTTTAATCACCTTATCACTATTGGGCTACTTAATGGGCTACTTGAGGGGCCTTTAAGGAGAGTTAAGATTGGACCTCCTAATGGACTTCTGAATTTCAATATTGAGCCCCAATATAATTCAATCCATTAATATTAATTATTACCACTAATAAATTAATATTGCACTATCCATCTTAATCCATATTACGATAATATGGGCTCCCGGTTATTATTTCCCGCGTTTAAGATTATCAAGTCCATTAATTAATTAAGCTTCTAAATAGCTCTAAATTAATTAATATATTTCACCTTGGAGTAAAGACAACTCAACATTATTATCCGTACCGAAGAAACTAATTCTTCACTTGCAAGATTTGGTACGATAAAACTTCTGAGCCCAAAAAACTAATCACACGAGCCGTACTCGCACGCGTTTCTCCGTATTAAATCTTAGCAACCGTCGTATGATTAATATTACTGCCCAAGACACAAAGTTCGAAGTCACAATGATTCTCACCCAACATGAATCAAAGCATTAACCATTAAGCACACACGGTCCTATTTAAGTGACGGAGATTAAGAAATCAACAACCACTGAGGTCTAATTCTTCACCTTTCAGAACAGAAGAATTTATCCTCGCTGTAGGTCCTCTTCAACACATACTAAATGTGCTAGTGCAATCTCTTAGTCAAGACAGACCAATCTGAGCCTTACACATCGACCTTTCACGGCGGATTGTTCAATTCCACCTAGGTCGTGAAAATGTACGTTTAGTTACAAGTAAACTGTTAATGTTGTCTTCCGTGATCGGATATCACCACATTAACTACAATGTAACTAGTACCATATATTGAACGGTTTGCAATAAATATTTAACATTCAATCATATCTAAAGTAAATGCGATAAAATAATTATTCTCATAAAACAAGTGTTTGATACACGAGTTATACAAAGTAAAAGCATACTTTCACGTATAACTCCAACAATCTCCCACTTATACTTAAAGTCTGCTCTTAGTATACATCACGCATGTCTTAGTGTAGTAGCTCTACGTGACATCTCATGTCAACCTACACTAACCTAATAATTCCTCCCACTTATACTTAAAGCAGATTGACAATAGTCTTGACTCCCATTCCATCCACATGTCTCTCGAATGTACTCTGAGGCAGACCCTTTGTGAATGGATCCGCTAGGTTGTCACCCGACGCTATCTTTGCCACCTCTATATCTCCTCTCTTAACGATTTCTCGTATAAGATGGTATTTTCTTTCTATGTGTTTGCTGGCCTTGTGCGCTCTCGGTTCCTTTGAATTTGCAACTGCTCTGGCATTGTCACAAAAGACAATTATCTTGTCGGGCAAATTCGGAACAACGTCCAAGTCCACTAAGAAGTTCTTGAGTCAAACTGCCTCTTTCGCTGCTTCACAAGCAGCTACATACTCGGCTTCCATGGTCGAATCGGCGATGCATTTCTGCTTAACGCTTCTCCATGAAATGGCTCCTCCTCCCATGCAAAATACACTACCCGAGGTTGACTTTTTTGAGTCTATGTCTGATTGGAAATCCGAGTCCGTGTATCCTACGGGAACAAGACTATCTGACTGGTAAATCAGCATCCGCTCACGAGTTCTTTTCAGATACCTCAAGATGCACTTTACGACAGTCCAATGGTCTTTCCCGGGATTACTTTGATATCTTGCCACCATGCCCACGGCAAAGCAGATATCCGGTCTCGTACACAGTATTGCATACATAAGGCTTCCTACGGCTGAAGCGTACGGAACACCTTTCATGTCATCTATCTCCGCTTGCGTCTTAGGGCTCATTTCTTTCGATAGATGGATTCCGTGTCTAAAAGGTACAAAACCTTTCTTGGAATCTTGCATGCTGAAACGCTTCAAAACAATGTCAATGTATGAAGCTTGCGATAAGCCCAACATCCTCTTCTTGCGATCGCGAGTGATCTTGATCCCAAGGATGTGGCCGGATTTCCCTAAGTCCTTCATATCAAATTGTTTTGACAGCCATACCTTTACGTCTGACAATACCTTTACATTGTTTCCAATGAGCAGAATATCGTCTACGTATAATACTAAGAATACCACCGCAGTTCCGTCACACTTCTTATACACACAACTTTCGAACTCGTTTTGATCAAACCCATAAGACTTAATCACTTGATCAAAACACTGGTTCCAAGTACGCGATGCTTGCTTAAGTCCATAAATGGATCTCTTAAGCTTGCATACGAGATTCTCTTGGCCTTTTTCAATGAAACCTTTGGGCTGTTGCATATAGATATCTATCCCGTCAAGACTTTCGTTAAGGAAAGCCGTCTTGACATCCATTTGCCAGATCTCGTAATCTAGGTGCGCAGCGATCGACAAGAGAATACAGATGGACTTAAGCATAGCTACGGGTGAAAAGGTCTCCTCATAATCGATCCCTTCTTTCTGAGTATACCCTTTGGCCACAAGTCTCGCTTTGAAGGTCTCTACCCTTCCGTCCGGTCCTCTTTTCCTCTTGTACACCCACTTGCATCCAATGGGTTCTACCCCACTGGGTGGCTCGACCAACTCCCACACTTGATTATGATCCATCGAACCCATCTCGACTTCCATTGCCGTTTGCCACGACTCCGCGTCTTTGTCTTGGATTGCCTCGTCGTACGTCCATGGGTCCGATTCAATACCGGGAACCAAATCCGAAGATTCTCCTATCCCCATGAATCTCTCGGGTTGCCTAGAAACCCTCACACTACGACGGGGTTTCGGTTGTGAAGATGTGACGTGTGGTACATCATCTTGTATACTTGGTATCGAGGTCTGACCTCTCAATTCTACTAAGGTAATTTCACTTTTAGGCTTCCGATTGTTCATATAGTCTTCCTCCAAGAATTTAAAGTGTGTACTAATCACGGTCTTTTGATCCTTGGGACTATAGAACATACACCCTTTCGTTCCCGCAGGGTATCCTATAAACAGCCTTAATTCCGAACGTGGATCCAACTTACCGGCTTTCTTGTCTAGCACGTATGCCGGACAACCCCAAATCCGCAAATGTCTTAGACTGGGCTTGCGCCCGGTCCACAATTCCATTGGGGTTTTAGGAACCGATTTGGATGGCACCAAGTTTAGAATGTAAGGCGCCGTTTCCAAGGCATTACCCCAAAACGACTTGGGTAAATCTGAATAACTCATCATGGATCTGACCATCTCTAAAAGAGTCCGGTTCCTTCGTTCTGCCACACCGTTCTGTTGAGGGGTTCCCGGTGCGGTTAACTGGGATACGATCCCTTCGTCCGATAAGTAGTTCAAGAATTCATCGCTGAGGTATTCGTCTCCACGATCTGATCGTAGAAACTTGATACTCTTTTCCCTATGTTTCTCGGCTTCGGCCTTAAACTCCTTGAACTTATCAAAAGTTTCAGACTTATGCCTCATAAGGTAAATGTACCCATATCTCGAGTAATCGTCAATGAAGGTGACAAAATACTCATACCACATTCTCACTTTGATCGTCATTGGACCACACACATCGGTATGAACGAGTTCTAACACTTCCGTGGCTCTATTCCCCTTGGCTCCAAATGCCCTCTTGGTCATCTTACCCTCCAAACAGGACTCAAAGTTGGAAACGGCTCGACTTGGAATGATAACAAGGATCCGTCTTTCACCAATCTCTCTATCCGCTTTAAATTAATATGACCTAGTCTAAGATGCCATAGAAGTGTTTCGTTCATCTTCGAATAACGCTTTCTTTTATTACTTGAAATGATCGACGTGTTATTAGATTCATTATTTGAGTGGTGTGCACACTTAATCGTATAGAGATTGTTTACCAACGTTCCATGACAGATAACATCATTCTTAAAAGAAACAATAACAACTTCATTAAAAGTAACTGAATATCCATCAAAAAACAACTTAGAAACTGAAATTAAATTCTTCCTAAAGTTCGGAACGTATAAAATATCTCTTAAAATTAAAACTCTATCTTCAAAAGATAGGTGCACGACTCCCACTGCTTCGGCTGCCACCCTCGTAGCATCGCCCAAAGTGATGGTGATCTCATTCTTGCTAAGTCGTCGGGTTAGCTGGAACCCCTGAAGAGTGAAACAAATATGATCAGTTGCCCCGGTATCCACTACCCAAACGTGGACAGCATACGCCGCAACATATGTTTCAACGACTAAAGCATGAGACTTACCTTTCTTTCCCGCCTTCTTAGGCTTAGAACAGGTCGCCCTCCAATGTCCCTTCTCACCACAATTGAAGCACTTACCCTTAGCAGCTTTCTTTCCACCTCCTTCTCTCTTTGCCTTGGGTTTCGCAACGGTTGGATTTGCTTGGGTCTGGCCTTTTGTCCTCTTCCTCTTCTTCCCTCCCTTGGGACCCGAAGAGGAAGACAGACCGTTTGCCACCATAGCAACGGTTTGGTGATCCATTAGAGTCTCCGCCGATACCAAAGCTTGAAAGAGCTCGGGCAAACTATTTGCCGGTCATTCATTTGATAGTTCAACTGAAACTGCTCAAAGCTCTTCGGCAGAGAATGGAGAACGAAATCGACCTTAGTAGGGAGGTCATAATTCCGCACCAAGTACTTCCAACTTATTGAGATAACCCATCATCTCGATAACGTGATCCCTTACGGGCGTACCTTCCACCATCTTCAACGAAAGTATCTTTCGCATGGTGATTTGCCTAGCTGTACGGTTCTGATGTTTAAATATCGCTTCAAGATTGAGCATTATCTCAGAGGCGGTCTCCATGTGTTGGTGTTGGTGTTGCAACATATCTGACATTGAAGCCAGAATAGTACACCTAGCCATCTCATCGGAGTCAAACCAACTCTTATGCTCTTTCTTGACCGCCTTGCTCGCATCTTCGGCAGGCTCTTGGGGCTTAGGAGTAGTAAGTACCCATTTGTGGTGTTGAGCGGTTAGGACAATATCAAGGTTACGTTTCCAATCAACATAGTTCTCACCAACAAGTTTGTTATCTTTAAGTATACTAAACAGTGGATTAAAAGGTTGCGACATGATGAACTGAGAATAAAACATACATTCATATCAATATCTAGAAAAATACGAAATTATCACATAATTCGATCACATCAATTATATTGAAACCTTAAAACAATATAATCATGCATCAGCCAACATCTCGAAACAATTTAAATACGCCACGAGGGGTGGTCTATACATTTAAATACATTCAAGCGGATTACAAACTTAAAAGTTATAAATCCTCAATTCAAAATTAATAGTTGGCTCCCACTTTGACCACATAGAAATTGACAGGGACTCCGAGGGGAGTAAGTTAATATCAATTTCCTATGTCTAAGTAATAACCATAATTAAATACAGGATTATTATTTCGCTTTGAGCAAGCCACTCGGGGTGAGGGTCAATACCGCCACTAGTAATAATCCACAATCATCCTTTCGGAATTTATTCATGTGAAATCCGTTCTTTTGGCCGATCCGAGGGGGAAATGTATTCCAAAAGAACTTCACAAATAAATAAATTATGGAGGCCAAATTAATCCAATTTTAATATCCGAAATAAAATTGCGATTAAATAAACATACTTAGTAATTTTCGAAAGTAAGGTTTTTCTTGGAATTTTAAATTCATGCAAACACATATTAACAAATAATAATAAGTGCACGAAATAAAACATCCATCAAAACAAAATCAAACACATTGGAGCACTCAAATCCAATTGCCACGATTTTATTTCTTCACGTCTTGATGCGAAAAATCGTCCTTGTTGCTTTTCGTCGTTCGTCTCGACACGCTCCCACTCGAACATCAATACTTCATCAAAAACAACATCGTTTGGGGTTCGGGACGACGTTTAAAATCACACAAAAGAAAAAATAAGAACAAAAAAATTCCACGGCCCGAGATACGGCGCGCGTTGGCCCACGGAGTGGGCCCGCGCGCCTCTCGGCCAAGCGGCCGAGGCGCTGCATGCCGGGCGCCGAAGCGCCACACGCGAGGCACCGAGGCGCTGCAGGCCGCGCCCCGAGGCGCGCGCGCGCGCTTGCGCGACGCCGGCCACCCGTCGCGCACGGGTCGTGCGTCGGGTTTTGACGTTCGTTCTCGTTTTCGTCACCCCATGCACGATTTTACGCCTATGCATGCACCGCGCACGCATGCGTCGTCCGGGTACACCGTCTTTAATTCTTCATTCTTCGTCACGATCCGATTACAATTTATTTTACAAAAAAAATAAATACTAGATCTAGACTAGTCTATTACAATGATCGAATCAAAATAAAAACAACTAATCTACTCGTGGATTTTCTCACGAGAAAAATGAATTCGAACGAATCGAATTAAAAACAATTAATTCACACGCATGAAAAATTAACAACATTAAAAACCATGACAATTGGATACCTGCAAAAAATATCTAGCAATTCTACTATCCAATTTCAATTTAATGCTTAACAATTTAAATTCCAATTTAAAGATCAGAGCCCGAAACCGTGGCTCTGATACCAGTTGTTGGGAAAATAGGGGTGCCCGAAATCTATTCGGGATGAAATTTAAATACGAATTTAAATACAATTATTACTAGCATGAATTAATCCTAATTAATTCAAATAATAATTCCAACAACCAATTTAACATCATGCATGTTGAATTAATTCACATATAATCTATGGCGGAATAAACAAGATAATATGCGATTAACGTACCTCTCGTAGAACTTGGCCTTTGAATAAAACGGGACTAACACGTACGCGCTTTATCAACCCAAAAGCCTTCTCAAGTATTCCCTTCCGCCTTATTCGATCACCGGTTGGAGATGCTATCGAACAATTTAAATAACTAAGGAAAAAGAAAATTATCTATGCTCTTGATTTTTCCAACACATGGAATTATGTACTTGAGGATGAAATAATCATCCCCTATTTATAGAGGGTAATGACCGAAAATATGAGGCTTAATGGGCTTGGAGAAAATCTTTTCTTAGTCTCTAAGAAATCTTGAATATATCTCATATATTCTTTCCTCCATAATAAAATATTCCACAAAAATCTCATTCTTATTTTCAAGGCCATATTTTCGAAATTTGTAGAGAGAAATCCAAGATTTGGATCTTCTTGAATATATGAGATAATCTTGTATTCCAAGAATACTTATCTTCCATAATATCTTTCCAAGAAAATCAACAAAATCTTTTATCAATCTACACCTCTAATTTTCGAAAATCACTAGAAAAATTAGCAATATATTTTCTTTTTATTTTAATCACCTTATCATTATTGGGCTACTTGTGGGGCCTTTAAGGAGAATTAAGATTGGACCTCCTAATGGACTTCTGAATTTCAATATTGAGCCCCAATATAATTCAATCCATTAATATTAATTATTACCACTAATAAATTAGTATTGCACTATCCATCTTAATCCATATTACGATAATATGGGCTCCCGGTTATTATTTCTCGCGTTTAAGATTATCAAGTCCATTAATTAATTAAGCTTCTGAATAGCTCTAAATTAATTAATATATTTCACATTGGAGTAAAGACAGCTCAACATTATTATCCGTACCGAAGAAACTAATTCTTCACTTGCAAGATTTGGTACGATAAAACTTCTGAGCCCACCAAGGGGACTAATCACACGAGCCGTACTCGCACGCGTTTATCCATATTAAATCTTAACAACCGTCGTATGATTAATATTACTGCCCAAGACACAAAGTTCGAAGTCACAATGATTCTCACCCAACATGAATCAAATCAGTAACCATTAAGCACACACGGTCCTATTTAAGTGACGAAGATTAAGAAATCAACAACCACTGAGGTCTAATTCTTCACCTTTCAGAACAGAAGAATTTATCCTCGCTGTAGGTCCTCTTCAACACATACTAAATGTGCTAGTGCAATCTCTTAGTCAAGACAGACCAATCTGAGCCTTACACATCGACCTTTCACGGCGGATTGTTCAATTCCACCTAGGTCGTGAAAATGTACGTTTAGTTACAAGTAAACTGTTAATGTTGTCTTCCGTGATCGGGTATCACCACATTAACTACAATGTAACTAGTACCATATATTGAACGGTTTGCAATAAATATTCAACATTCAATCATATCTAAAGCAAATGCGATAAAATAATTATTCTCATAAAACAAGTGTTTGATACACGAGTTATACAAAGTAAAAACATACTTTCACGTATAACTCCAACATCATCTTCCAGTTAAAAATTAAATTTCGATGAGAAATTGGTTTGAGAGAAAAGGTTGCTTCAACTTAATGAGCTTGATGAGTTTTATGTGTCGGCTTATGAGAATGTCAAGATCTTTAAGGAAAAATAAGGAAGAAGGAATTCCAAGGGAATGATCAAAGTCCTTCTTTACAATTCTAGATTGAAACTCTTTCCCGGAAAGTTGAAGTCAAAGTGGAGTGGCCTGTTCATCATTTTGTAATGCTTCCCTAGTGGGTGGTTTGAGTTGAAAAATGATAAAGAGGAAAAGTTATATGCAAATGACCATCGCTTGAAGCACTATTACTTTCCTTGTCAAACAGAAGTAATTAGTAAGCTTGCCCCTCACGACGTGGAAAGGAAAGTTTGAACTCTTAGAGTTCCATCCAACATAGGATGTTAAACCTAGCGCTCGATGGGAGACAACCCATCGTGTTTTTTTTTTCATTTTTGCATAATTTTGTGTTTGTTTAATTTTTTGTTTCGTCTTGTTTTGTAAGGGATTCTAAGCTCTTTAAGGCATATGGGGATCTTTTAAGCTTGAGAAATTATTTGTTAAAGTAAGCTTAGTGCAATGTTGAGGTATATTTAACTTCGGGCTCGAACTTAGGGTTGCTTAACAATATCTAAGTTTGGGGGGATATTGATTTTACGTTGCAATGCTCAGGTGCTCTATTCATTAATGTTAGTATTTCAGTGAATTGAATTCTAGTTGGGCTTAATGGTAAAATTTGGTGTTTGATTGGTTTGGTTTGTTATTGTATTGTTTGAGTTTGTGTTTGGTGATCAATTGGTATCAAACATAAATTTTGACACTCGGTTTCCCAAACTTTCAATTGCATAGCAATGACAAAGTTTGAAGGGGATTGTTAGTTTTAAAGTTGTATTCTTACCAATTAAGTTGCCCAAAAATTTGTGCATAAAAGGCTTTATAATGAGAGTTTTGATTTTAAATGTGGCCTTAGAGTTGATTGTGAAAGCACATATTGAGATGATTTTAGTAATTTGTGGTTAGTACTAACGTTGTTTAAGGTAAATAAAATGAAATTGTTGAAAGACGGGAAAATGAGGCAAAACAGGAAATTTCAAGATTGGGCCGAGTAGAAAAAAGGCCTGGTCGTGTGAAAATACCCTTGGTCGAGTGATTTGTCTTCAGCCGAAATCACTTGATCGACCAAGGAAGATTTTTACTAGGCCGAGTGAAGACCCTTGGGTCGAGTGATAAGGGTTCGTCGCTAATCACTCGACCAAGGATAGATTTCACTCGACCGAGTGACCAACGCCCTGGTCGAGTGAGCCGCACCCAAGGTAAGTTTTTCTCCAGGTCAAATTTTTTACCCGGATTCAGTTTTATACCCATTTTCCTTCCTTTATTTATGCCCTAACCTACACATATTCAGAAAAAAAAAATCCATTATCTCTCCCTTTCTATTACTCACATACGCATAGTACTACGAAGAGAATAGAAGTCTTCACTTCTCCTCTTCAATTCTCCAATTAGGGCTTTGAAAATCTTGCATATGCTCCTCCTCTCCACTCTCTTATTTTTCAAGGTTGAAGCGTGCTTTGAATGATATTATGAATTTGTATGCTTAGGGCTTTTTGATAAAATTTTATGATTTGATGAAATTTGGTGATTCTTTGATGTTTTAGTTCATGTTTTGAATTGTTTAAGGCATATTAGTGATGGGAACTCAACACCTCTTCGATTTTGTGCCAATTAGTGGGATTATTGATGAATTGAAGATTTTCAATTTCTTGTGGTGAATAGTGACAAAAATTGGCATGAATTGTTTGATTGTGTTGATTGTTGCGAATTTCTTCCTTGAGTTAGATTGCTCAATGATTTTATGCTATGTGTAACTCATGAGCATGCTCAATTTGAATTGTTTGTGGATGAATATATTAGTGTTAGTGTCCTAGAGACAATCCATCGAAAGGACATAATACTAAGATAATATTCAGATTTGGTTTAATATTATTATTGGTTTAATATTAAATGTATGACGTTACACTTATCTGAATATGATGTTTGATTGTTTGCATATATTCTTATTTGTGTTCCCATGAATCACTACTATCATTGAGTGAGTGAAAACTCAGATGACTTAAGTATGATTCTCAAATAGCCCCGATCAAAGATCATCAAGAGTGGGATATTGATGATGCAATTGAGATTGGTGTGCGATCTGCATCATACTCTTAGAGAGTGTAGTAAGGTCTCACTTACTAAGAGATACTGGGTATCTCATGATGGATGCACATATACCTTAGAGGGCATTGGTATACCCATCCGAGAAACCGTTTGATGTAATTCCACATAATGTGTCTACGGGTGTCTCGGTTAGTGGGAGCAATGTGATACTCCTCTGACTTGAGGTCAATACGCACAACATGTGCGGAGTGATGGACTTTGACAATGACCGACGCTTGCACCCTCCAAGGGTAGATATGGCATGTATTGGGTTCATCACGAAGTACATGTGTGTGGTAGTTGAGCCAAGAATAGGATTCATTCCTCAATGTAGATTTAGATAGAATACTCATCTTCTCATCATAATTGGATCTAAGTCGTCAGCCGACGCACATCAGCTTAGACTTTGTGGCTAAGTGTGGTATAATTGATCAATTAGTGATTGAAGATAATATGATTAAGTTATTTGAATAGACACTTCATCATGTTCAAGACTTAATCGGATATTCGTAGATGAAAGAAATATATCACAATAGCCTACAATATTACAGGTAGTTGCAGATTTCCTCGCAACGTACCTCGTATATTGAGAATGTTTGATTTATTGTCTAGGGTTCAATTAAGACCGTTAGTTTGACTAATCGCTCGATATACGAGGGCCTATGGGTCACACAACAAGTAATGACAAGTTACCAATTATAGTTGGTTGATTAAATATTGTATTGGATATAATATTTAATTTATGGAGAATATAATAATAATTATATTTAGAATTAATTATTATTATTATTTAATTAAATTGGATTTAATTAAATATGAAATCCCAGTAATAATATTTTAGATATTATTATACTAGAATAATAGATATGATAAAAGATATTATTCGTAGGAACATATCTAGGGAAATATAATCCGTAGAGATTATATTTACGGGCTAGGCCCGATATCTTGCTTAGGAATTAATCCCTATAAACATGTGTCATATGGGAATTCCAAAACACACAAGAAATATAACTTCTCCATAAAATCTCTAGTCGGAATTTTCCTAGCAAATTCGTCTCGAGATTCAACGCTGGCATATCGGTGCGGGTTGGTAGAAAGTCGTTACGTGGATACCATAGTTGAGGATTCGGCGTACAAATTGCTGTAAGGATTTATATGTTATTATTTATCCTTTCTATTTTATGTTATACAACCATATGCAGATTCGTTGTTGGTGAATCGTATTCTTCCGCTGCGCCAAACATGGTGTTCGTGCTTCTAAAATCCAACAGAATAGGAAGGAATTTATGCATGTTAGGAAGAATTTTTGGTGAAAATAGTAAAAGGGGAATTTGAGGAAAATACATGAAATAATGCTCTTCTTGAGCATTGACTTGAACCGAACTTTACTAGCTTTTACTAGTAGTTACCCCACAAGAGTATGTGATCACAGTAGTATGGGCAAGTATAGGGACCAAGTAGTATCGAACCCAAGGGAAAGTGTATATGCGAATAGATCCCTGGAGATGTGCGCGTCGTAGTTAATATGAGTGTATATTTTTGGCTTTTTAAGAAAGTAATTCTAAACTAAATTATACTAATATGCTAAAGAACGAATGAAACTAATTAACTAAGGGTTTGCAAATATGAGATAATGATGCTCGGGATAGGAATTCCTACATATACTAACGGAGTTGGTACGGGAACTAAAATAATCGTGATGTGCAAGTAATAATCCTAAGCGTATTAGATTGCAAGACTAAAAGCTCAATAATTAATCCTAATACTTCATCCTATCAACCGACTTCACTAATCCACTAAACAAGTTATATGGATTGTGCTTAATTAATAAGACCCTAATTTAACTAAGGTGATGCGGTCGTCTTCCCTAGATAAACCGGTAGATGAATTAACCCCTTCTAAACCCTCTCGTTAAGCCTATTAGTTATTAAAGAGTGATAAGGTCATCCTCTCTCTAACAATTTTCGTATGAAATTCAAAGGTAAATCCGGAATTTATTTTAAGCGTTCATTAATTAAGAGAATTAAAACTAAAAATCACATGTTATCCTAATTATGTACCAACATCCTACTTTTACGAGTTCATCCTATCCTAAGCATGCAAGGGTTCTAGCCTAACATGGTGGTTTGAATAATAAAAGCAATCACAAGAACAATAAACATATGCATAATTGAATTAACTAATAAAATCAAGAACATAAACGAAAGAACAAATTAAAGTCTTCAAAGAATTCTATATAAATCTAAAAAACTAGGTTTAATCGTCTCAAGAACTCAAGAAATAAAGAGTTAAAACTAATTGGTTCAAAAGAATTAATTAATCTAAGAATTCGTATGCTAAAAACCTCGATTACACGGTGTAAAATTCTTCAAAAACTCCTTCCCAAGATCTTATCCTTCGAAAACTATGTCAAAATATGTGTTTGGTCTCCGTTGATATGCTTGGAAAGGGGTATAAATAGGCTTGGGATCGAATTTGAGCATTTTGGGCCAAAAATATGCGTCTACTCGAGTACAGCTCAAGCACTAAGTGCACGAGCAAGCGCAACTCGAGCGCACCAAACTTCCAGAACTCAAAAAGTGCACGACCTGAGCAAGCTCGTGCACAGTACACGAGCACTCGTGCACTGAGTGCACGACCACTTGAACTCGAACACTTTTCGGCAACAATACACATGTTCGTAAAATCTTCATATCTCCTCAACCGGGAGTCCGTTTTGGCCGATTCAAAGTCCTACGAACTCTTATTTCCACCCTCTATCTATCTATGAAAAACAAAGAGACAAATTGATAAGTTTATAAAAATAATACTCAATTGAGTCCAAACACTCATAAAAAATACTCAAAATATGGGCAAATCGGGCACCAAAACATAACAATTTCATGCCTAATCAAGCATGTGAACTTGTTTTGTGAATTCATGAGTAATGAGTAGAGTAAATACATGTTGGGATAGGGGAGCCTTTATTTCATTCATCATGAGCTTTGATTTCTTGATTTCCTAATAAGAATGAACATGAAGATGAGTGAGTTGCATGTTATTAATGGTGTCATTTTGCGAAAAAATAATTTTGGCCAATCAAAGTTCATGGTGAATGTATGCTCCATATTGATTGATGTTCATTATGTAATGTATGCTCCCATCACTTACATGTTTGTTACTATTGTAAAGATGAACCAGCGTAGGGGAAGTGTAAGGAGTCAAGCCCCAAGGGTAAATAATAAGGATCTGGAACGTAATTTCTTGGAAAGGTGCTAAAAGAGGCCATCCGATCTTGGGCTTTATTTCGGCGATGAGAAGAGCTATTACGCAAACTTCATCAAAGCTAGCGCCATGACATTTCATCAAACCAAGTTCTACGACTCAAGAACTATTGATATTTTGAAGATTAGAATAGATGTTGAAGAACTCTTTGATAGGATTGGATCAAAAGGGATGTTTTCTATTCACGAGTCATTTTACAAGGATTTAGCCATCAAATTTCTAAGCACGGTGAAAGTTTTAACTGATGCCAGTAGAGTGCCAGCCACAATGACTTTCAAAGCTGGGAATGAAGATCGCTTAATCACTTGTGAAAGCTTGAATCGGATTTTCCAGATGAGGACCCGTGTTCACAACAAGATCCATTACTAAAGGAAGTGTAATTGTAAGGAGCAAGAGACATGTGATGCGATCTCCACTAAAAATCCGAAGAAAAAGCGTTTTGTTTCTGGCAAGTCAAAAACAGAAAGGATTCATAATCCCATGTTCAAAATGGCGCACAGAGTAATGATGAACATTTTTTTTTGCTAGACGATGAGCTTTATTTGATATATTCCATGATCAATGAAATATCAGTCGATTTCCTGCTTCATTTCTCCAAGTAATTAAAGCTAAGTTACTCAATAGAAATCCAAGTTCTTCCTTCAATTTCACACAATACTCCTCTACCAACTCCTCTATTACTTATGTCCTCAACAAATAAGAATGTTAATGTACTCCTCATCAATCCTCTCCATTCTGTTTGGTCTCCAACCTACACTTTCAGCTATATGAGTAATCAACCCTTCTAGTGTACACTATTTGATGTTATATGAGCACTGGCTCCCTAGCTGTGCCATAAAGTAAGCACCGAAGTTGGCTGCTATTTCATTGATCATGGAATATAACAAGTAAAATTCCCCACTCCTTAAGGCCCCAGCTTCATTTCTAGCAAAAATCGTGTTCATCATCACTCTGTGCACCGTTTTGAACATGGAATTACGAATCCTTGCTGCATTTGACTTGCCAGAAATAAAGTTTTTTTCCTCCAAATTTTTAGTGGAGATCGCATCTCATGTCTCTTGCTCCTTACGATAACAGTTCCTTTGGTAATAGTTCTTGTGTTGAACATATGTCCTATGTCTGGAAAATCTCATTCAAGCGTTCACAAGTAATTGAGCAATCTTCATCCCAGCTCTGAAAGTCATTGTTGTTGGCACTCCACCGACATCAGTTAAAACTTCCACCGTGCTTAGGAATTCGATGACCAAATTCTTGTAAAGATACTTGTGAATAGAAAACACCTCTTTCCATCCAATCCTATCAAAGAGCTCTTCAACATCTTTTCTAATCTTCAAAATATTCATAGTTCTTGAGTCATAGATTTTGGTTGGAAGAAATTTCATGGCGCTAGCTTTGATGAAGTTTGCGTAATAGTCTCTTCATCACCAAATAAAACCCAAGATCGGATGACCTCTTTTGGCACATTTCCAAGCAATAACGTTACTGATCCTCATTATTTACCCTTTAGGGAAATTGAAATGGGAAAAACACTCTTGTATGTTGACTTTAGGGGATCCTTAAGCATGTTTGTAAGTGAACTTGAAAAATAAAAATAAAAAGATTGTGTGAAAGATGGAAGTGATTGGTTTGAATGAGAGTAGAGTTGAATCGAGAAAGAAATTGAATCATTGGGGAGTAAATTTTCATTCTCCACTTGAATTGAGTCACTCTTAACCAAACTTTCTCACCTTTACCAAAGAGCCCAACGCTACAACCAAATGAAAGTCTTTTTTTTTTTTTTTTATTTTGCATGTGAATCATTGATTAAGGAAAAAAGATGTTTAACATGGGCAAACATATGGTAGTACTTGTATCGGAATTGGCATTGAGTGTTTCATTACTACCTATACACTGTGAGTGAGTGAGTGATACACATTCCGGGAGAATTATAGTGAATTGATTGTTTCATACTTCATTGATCCCTAATTGAGATTGAATTATTGAAATATTTGCTTGTGACGTTGATAATCTTGATAGGATGAGTTTATATTACACGAGTTAACATGTGAAGCACAATCTAATACAATTATTCCCTTTGTCTTTTCTTTTTGTTGCTTCAGCACAAGTAACATTTCAAATTTGGGGGTGATTAGTGTCATAATTACATCATTTTGTGCTGAATTTTACATTTGTTTAAGAGTGTTGGATGCATTTTTTATGCTAAATTATCATATATTCGTCCGTATAACCCTTGTGTTCGAGAATTGTGTAAACATATAAGAAAACAAGGGAGAATGAGCAAAGATTAAGGAAGAAAAGAAACGAGAATGATGGTAACGGAATCACGAGCATCAAAGAGCCAATCGGAGTGTAAAAAGGCAAAATCAAACTTTAGGTATGAAGAAGGCCATGTATTAGCTTCACTCGACTAAGCATGAATCCACTTAGTCGAGTGAAGAAGTGGCAAGGTTGAGTGGTTGACACCGTGGCTGTTTCACTCGACCAGAGCAAGAAAACCACTCGGTCGAGTGAAAATTAGCCTTGGCCGAGTGATTTCAGCCGAAGACACTTCACTCGATCAAGGGCATTCTCACTCGGTCGAGTGAAATCCCCTCTGGTTAAGTGAAAAGTCGCTGTGGAAAAAAATCAGTATTTCTTGAAAATTTTAAGGGCTCTTTTGCAAAATTTGGCTTGGGCAATTAATCCCTTATATAAATACACTCTCCTCTGAAATTCTCTGGAGTTTTTTACCTGAGGTTTTATCCCCAAATTTTATAATTAGATCCCCTTTCATTTCCTTTGAATTTCTTTCCATTGTAATGCAATTTTTTCAAGTTTCACCATAGATTACCTTTCTTTAGCATAATTTTAATTTATTTTGAGTTGCATTTGAAGATTAAAACAAGAATTGAAGTAATTGAAAAGTATTATTGCATTTTCATCATTATAGGTGTTATTCTTCCATTCCATTTGTTATTTCAATTGATTACTACAATGTTTATTGTTGTTTTGCGCTTTTTAGCCATGAATATAGCTTGTAGCACCATGGGCTAAGACCCTTATGCTTTGGGTGGTGGAAAGTATGTGAGAATTGAAGTTTTTGTTTTATTTATGCCCTAATTTTGATGCATTGAATTATTAGACTACTTGATTGTGGATTACTTGAGATTTGATGGTTTATTTTTAGTAAACTATGCATTCGTTCGAATTGGCAATAAACCTGAGTTGAGCTAGTTCAAACAGGTATTTAGATGAGGCAAATGAATTACCAAATGCTATTGTTAGACTTCTAAAACCATCGAGAGATGCTAGATTGTCTAACATACTCTGAATCGGGCGTCGAATCTTCTAAACAAGAGTTTGTTCATTTGAATGAGATCCATTTAATCTAGTCTAGTCAAGAAAAGAGGCATAAGAGGGGCATAAGTTGAACTACCTTCGATAATCACATAATTGAAATCACTCGAAGCATACTTTCACCCTTACTCTTCTTAATGAAGTTAGATCATAGTCTTTTATTTTATTACTTGTTTTAGTTATATGTTTACTTACTTGCCTTTAATTACCTTGTTTAAAGTAGAGTTAGAAAAATCAAACCCTAATATGTAATTTCAATTCCTTTAACGGCTAGTGCGGGTTACCCAACCGGTCAAGGGGATGAATATGAAAAATAATCCATCTGTTCCTCATTAGTCATAAAGTATAACATTTAGAGGATGACACAAGTTTTAAGAAAGGGAAAAGGTTCAACCAAAACTAAGACTTTAAGTACAATTAAAACCCTAAATTATTTTTTAGTTCAAATAAACCATTAAACTTTTATTTTATGAACAAATATTTCCTTCAAGCATTGATTGGCATAAATAAACCTTTTTTCTTCTTAAAACTAAAAAAAAAAAAGAACTTCAACTAATGAAAAAATCAAAATAAATTTTCTTATACAATTTTTTCTTATTTGTATATCACTAAATTTGTACAAAATAAATTTTCTTATACAAATTCATAACTGTGTCCTTACTGGTGAATTGCACACGTGGAGTACTAAATAACTCAATTTAAAGAAGGCACGTGCGCCTCACATGTTGATTCCGTCGAAATTTTGAATTTTCCAACCAAAATTAACTAAAATTGAATCTATAATATATAATACACCCTACATTCCTATATATAGGTTTGGGCGGGAAACTTTTTTAGCTGTCGATCATCATTTTGTTACTTGATCACAATCGTACATTTTTTGTTTAGTGATTAAGGTAAAATGAGATTTAATTTTTTCATAAATTGCTATAGATTAGGAACCAATTTATGCATCATTAGCTACAATTCAGGAGTTGTTTACATTTCTCTCCTATTTATACTCCATATGCCCATGAATCTCTCACCCAAACATTTGTAAACCTTCATTGTTATCCGTATGTAATCTCAATATTTTCAGTTTTTTTTTTTTTGTGAAACACGGGTGTGGCAGTATTCGAAATATTAGGTACCCTTTTCGACTCAAAGACGACCCCAAACACTACGGTGATTCCAGATATGAATTGGGATGCGAAAATAACACGACCATATCGGTTGAAGAATTTCAAACACTGATGAGAAAACTATACTTGACGATTAGTTTTATGAGATGACCATATCGGTTGAAGAATTCTTCCCTGGTCTTCACACAATTGGAAGCTACTCATTGTGAGGCCTCTAATTCTTCCACGCATACTTACAACAAGGTTGGCCACATGAATGTTGTAGATATAAGCAACAACTGCAGTGTTGACCTCATTGTGCTGACATCCTGGAGATTTAGGGATCAGGAGAATGTATCAGTTTCAGAAATCCAAAATGAATAAATAAAGCTCTTAATGTGATCAGGAGAAGGTGTTGGGATAGTTTTGTGTAGATATTTTATCTATTTTGTGATTTAGAATGAATCACATTTAGTTGAAGGTTTAGTCTAACATATATTTTTGTAGATGTAGATTTATATGGTTTATCAAGTTTTTTATTGTTTGATTTTTTTTTTCAATATATTATTTACAGATTTGAAAACATTAATCAGATTTGAGACCGTGCGATGTTTTAGCAACTGTAATATTCATTTACTAATTAGAAGATATTTTGTATTATTTTGTATATCATTCATCACATATTGAAAATGAAAATGAAAATATATTCACAACCAACACCATTCTAAATCATATCTTCAATATCATATTGACAGTAATATTATCTGTTATTATATCATTTGTATATTAATTATTTAGGTATCATCATTTATATATATAAATTTATACATTAAAGAATTCTTGATTCTAAACATTTGTAAATGCTTTTAATTAATTTTGACATTGAAGACATTTGCATCATGCATTAGGTGCATATGAGAGTGTGTTTTGCATAAATTATGCCACAAATTATATGGATATAATTATCTTTAACTGGGATGATTATAATTTAATCTATGCATACAATTAATAATAAATTATATGAAAAATTATCAAAAGGCTAATTTCAATATCTAATTAACTATAGGAGTTCTTTAAAATAATTTAATGTGCATATGATGACCGTGTCTTTCATGCTTTTAACACATGTAATTCTATTATGTCAATTTTCTAAATATATTTTGTTGATTTATATAATTTATGTGATTCTTTTTTTGTATTTTTTTAAGGGAATATGTTACTAATTTTATGGGAATGATATGAGTTATATACGTTGTCAAATCTTTAAATGGTTTTTAATAATAACCTTTTCAATGTTAAATCAATAATTGGGGCAATCAAACTTTAGTCAATCCTAATTGTTAGTATATTTATGAGTTATATTAATTGAGAAAACAAATTAAGATCCCAAATCTTTCAAATCAATCTAACCAAATATTTCTCTCTCTTAAATAAATTTGGATATTATTGGTTAAATACAAATTATTTGATACGTGTGAATTTTCAATTATGTGTGATTAACAGGTTCTTTCTTAATTAACATCAAGTTAGTTGTGTTTAATTTTTTGTTAATTAATAATATCAACATTTTAATTCAAGAACATTATTTAGGCATATGAGCAATTGTATTCCTAACTCCTCATTCGATTTTTTTTTAACTATCCACGTCCTCCATCTTAGGATTTCTTTTCCACTAACAAATGACATATTCTTTAAGGAGAATGAGCAAGTGGGTGTGAAATTGAATATCTTATTAAACTATATTTCCAAACCTCTCCAAGATGATGTGTCAGCACCACATTTCTCTTAAAGTGACGTGGCACCTCTCAAATCATTTTATTTCAAAATTCTGCATTCTCCTTAAAAGTTATTTTAGGTATATTTTAAATCATATTAAAACTTAATCTACACCATGAGTTTTATACTTTTAATCTCAACCGTACATTTCATTTAACATTTTCTATAAATGTCAAATCTCACTTTAGTTTTCATTCGGATTTACAACCCTAATCATCTTCTCTTCTCTTCTATTTATTTTCTCATTCATTGTTTGATTTTTCTTTATAGGTATAATATTATTTTTTTCTCCTCTTCTTCTCTCACGATGTCGTCTCTCTTCTCGCAGGTTATTCACGAACCGCCGCCTCCTCATGGATTTTTCCCTCGAATCACCGCGGCCTTAAACCGCATCGGAATACCGCACACCACCACATCGGGTAAGAGATCAATTTTATTTTAATCTAATTGAATCGTCATTTTTTTTTCTTGCATAAATATGGATAAATGCTTGGTATGACGATCCAAACCCGGAGCATCACCGTAACAAAAACAGTCTCACGGCCCCAGTTTATTGGGATAATTTGGAAATCGACGGATGTAATTTTTTTTTTTTTTAGTTTTTTTTATGAAATAATTATTTGTAAAATTTAGAGTTGTTACTACTGAGTTGTTATTTCTTTATAGTATACTATAAATCTTAATAAAATTTAATTAGTGTAAACAAAATATTTATGTATAATATGAAATATTCTTTTAAACAATAATGTAATGCAAGCAATTCTTTTTTCATTGTTGGATGATTTTTTTTTGTTTTTTAGGATTTTTTTTTTTTTTTTTTGCAACATATTGTTATATGTGAAATTTGTAGGAGAGAATTTGAAATATTTTGGAAAAGATATTTTCACCGAAATAGCGTATGATACTAAAAAAATCTTGCAACCAACTTGCCTTCAATAATAGATTGTAATACAAAAGTTTATTTTTAGATAAAATTATACGGCCAAAATAGATTATTAATTGCAAAATACAGATATTCTTTTATAAACTAGAATTTTGATTTTTTTTTTAATATTTTTTAACATACAAATATTAAAAGAGTATTGTAATTGATAAATAAGTAAAAGATTGTTAAATCTTATATAATTAATGTATATATTTTTTCTTAAAATATGTGGAATAAATTTTTATGGGTTAGTAATTATAGCGATGACAAAAAAGAGACTTTTTTTACTAATGAAAATAAAATATTTACGCATAATATGAAATATTATTTTAAACATTATATTAATGCAAGCAAGTATTTTTTCATGGTTGAATAATTTCTCTTCTTAGATATTTTGGAAGTTATTTTTGCAAAATATTGATAGATGTGGATTTTTTCTAGGAGAGAGTTGAAATATTTCACAAAAGATATTGTCACCGAAATAGTGTATGATACCAAAAAAATTATTGTCACCAAATATAATATCTTGCATTCAATAAACAAAATATCTATGTAAAATATGAAATATAATTTTAAACATTATATTAATGCAAGCATATCTTTTTTCACAGTTGAACAATTTCTTTGCTTAGATATTTATGAAAGTTATTTTTGTAAAGTATTGATAGATGTGAAATTTGTAGGAGGAAATTGAAATATTTAAGAAAAAAGATATTGTCACCGAAATAGTGTATGATACCAAAAAAAATAAAAATAAATTGTCACTAAATATAATATCTTGCCTTGAATAATAGATTGTAATACAAAAGCTTATTTTTGGATAAAATTTTACCGCCAAAATAAACCATAAACTGTAAAATACATATATTCTTTTTTAGACTATGATTTCGATTTTTCTTTTATATTGTTTTAACATGAAAAAATTAAATTAGTATTTTAAATGATAAATAAGTAAAAGATTGTTATATAATTAATGTATATTTCTAAAAAAAATATGTGGAATAAATTTTTCATGGTTAAAAAATTATAGTGTTGGCCAAAAAGAACACTAAGTTTCTTTACTATCAATTTAAGTATTATTACTTTAAAAAATATCTTACTCTAAAATACAATAATTATAAATATATTTTAATCAATGGAAATAAAATATTTACGTATAATAAGATTATTCTAAACATTAAATTAATGCAAGAAAATCTTTTTTCACAGTTGAACGATTTCTTTTTTTAGATATTTTTGGAATTTATTTTTGCAAAATCTTGATAGATGTGAAATTTGTAGAAGTAAATTAAAATATTTCGGAAAATATATTGTCACTGAGATATCATATGATTCCCAAAAAATATTGTCACCATGTAATATTTTACCATCAATAACAGATTGTAACACACACATTTTATAATAAAATTATAACTGCAAAATACAATTTGAAACTGTAAAAAATTTCAGACCGCGAAATTCGCGGGGGTACACACTAGTAAATGTATAAAACTACATTACTAAAAGTGAAATCAATGTATGACAAGACAATTTTTGAAAATTTTCCATGTTATTTAATTAACAAGAGAAAATGTATTATTAAAAGGTTGTGGCTAAACAAACCCCCCGATTCTCCTATATATACCCCAATTACTATACAAATCCCATTAAAAATATGATTATTTTAAAAGATTACTAAACATACCCCAAGTTTAGACAATTATGCCCTTTTAAAAAAATAACCTAAATTTAAAACACAAAAAGGAAAAGTGAATAACTATAAACTCACAATTTTATTCACTTAAACGTATACACGATCAAAACAAACGTGAAGAGTTCCCAAATTTTATAGGAAGAACAAAAAATTTGACCTCTGAAATCATTCAAACACAATAAAAAAAAAGGTGTTCTTCTTAATCTAAAAAAAAATAAAAAAAATTGCAAGAAAAAAGAATCTACAAAAAAAAAAAAAAAAAACGCAACGTAGGCTAACAAATTGTGTTTAAATTTTATTCCAAGTACGATGAATTTTTTTTTTTTTTTTTGACGGAAGTACGCTAAATATTTTGCCTTTACAAAGCGAATTATAATTTAACTTCTATTAATTTTATTCACTGGTGCTACAAAAAAAAAAAAAAAAACGCGAACAAAATTCCACACAAAATAATACTAATGCACTACGGATACATATTAACTTGTCATTCAGCGTAAGAAAAAAATACTTATATTAATGTGATCCTTCGTGTCGTTTGACTCCATTAATTAGACACCATAAACTTCGATTATCTTGTGTTAATTGGAATGAAAATAATCTAGGAATTTTAGGGGTTTAATGAAAATAATCCAAAAACTTGATTTTTCGAAATTTCAAAATGTTAATTTTGCGATGCTGGGAATGAAAAAAGTTAGTGAAAAACTAAAGGAAATTTACTTCAAAATTATAATAATATTTATGAATGGGTAATCTTGACTTTTAACTTAAAATTATTTTTAACAAAAATAAATTGGGGTATGTATAGGAAAATTGGGGGTTTGTTTAGCCGAGCCTTATTAAAATTTTAACAATTTTTCAAAAGGTAAAATCAACTACAAGCATAAGTTTGCAATTGCTTTCAAATGCTTCTTGTAGCAATTGTAGCAATCTACTTTCACTTTCGGCTTCTAAAAGATAAAAATGAGTGTATCCAAAAAAAAAAAAAAAAAAAAATTGCTATTAAAAATAAATTTTTTGTTTTGGAATTTAGGTGTGCAAGGGAAGCCAAGACTTTGAAATCTTAAGATGTGAAAATCTTATAGAATAATATAAATATATATGTGTTTGTTTTGGAATTTTAGTAGGGTAATATTTTGTTTTATGTCAAATCAATGTTTATTAGTGATAAATATTGCATTATTTTGTCATATTGTGTGAGAGAAAAACATGATAGAGATTGAGTGGATGGTAAAAAAGTGATGATATGATTGTATTTAATTATGTGGAAAGTAGTAATAGGTTTATAGGTATGCATTGAGTTTGAGATTTGAAAACCTGATTTTAAATTTCAAACTCGTATGAAGCGTAAATCGCAAAGTCCAAAGTATTAATCCTAGAACAAACATACATTTTGGTTGAATTATAGATGTTCCGCTGTAAGAAACCATCTATATTTCATTTATTCATGAAGTACAATTCACACAACCTTCAAAAGCAAATAGAAACTTACTCATTACATAAGAAAGAGGTGGGACTTAGTAGGAATTCAAGTAGCTAATGTGATGGGTTCACAACCATCATGCACACAAGCTAAAACATCTCTATAATCCCTTGAGATGGTGAAGGAATCATACACCTTTCCATCGTTGCTCTTTTTGTACTCGAATAGAAGGGAGCTATGGTTGAATGCCGTCATCTTCACGAATCCATAGTCGTAGTCCTTGTAAATACTCCAAAAAGTATCGATACTTGTGAATTCCGATAAGTGGCTTCCTCCTCCTCCGACTACCACGTGGATCGTCCCGTTCACCGTTCCTGAATAATGTGATTTTTCCGAGTTCACGCATTGGCTCTGCAATTCAAAAAAAAAAATATTTACGGTGAAACTTGTTTGAAAGGTATTAGTAAATTATACTAAGGGTATGTTGGCTTTATAGGATTAGGAGGGATTGATAGTTTAATCTCATTCAATCATGCGTTTGATTTATACGACACCGATTCGAAATAAGTGGTCATAGGGATAATTAACACATTGAGGGGTTGAGCTAACTATCCCATGAACAAATGATAACTATTTATCAAGCCTATCCATCAAAGCAAACAAGTCCTAAAGGTATCAGTGAATTGCACTAATGGTATCAACTCTAAATAGTATTAATTGTTTTTACTAAAAGTATTAGTTATTTCAATGTACAACATTAGTAAATTGTTGTTAACAGTTACATAATACCTGTCATGTATTAATTGATAGTGACGTCTAATTATGTATGTACCTGGTAAATAGGGCAAACTCTTTCGTAGTTGTGTACGTGACCAAAGAATGCAATGTCGACTTTGTACTTTTGCCACAACTTTTGCATATGTTCCCTTCCCTCTGGTTCTTCAAAAGAACCTTCCGAGGCATACCTGGTAGATTATGTTTCTTGTTAGATATATTTGTTAGATAAAATATCAGAGCAAAAATAGTTTATACATAAATCATTAAAGGATAAAAAACTAAAGAGTATTAGTTGATTTTCACCGAAGAGTATTACTTGTTTACAGTGAAAAGCCTTAGTTGTTCAGTGTAAACTACTAATACCCTTTAATGAAAACAACCAATACTCTTTAGTGAAAACAACTAATATTTTTCAATGATTAATTTATGAATCATTTTCATTCTATACATACTCTATTTCTTATTCTTCTGGCTAGGGTGGTATATAAGTTTAGGATAAATTGCACATTTGATCCCCAGAGAATAGATGGTCTGTAAAACGGTCCATTTTTCAACATTTTTGGCCCCATAATTTTTTTTCCCATTATTTGTAGTTAAAAAAAATAAAATTAATGAATGGGTCAAATTTGCAAAATGAAGAAAAAAATGGAAAAAAAAAAAAAAGAACGTGAGATCAAAATTGTTAATGAAAAATTCTAACGGGACAGTAATTTTTAATTTTCCCAATAAGTTTTATGAGTAACTCTCTTGTGCACTTAGTGTATGGTGCATTCACTTAACAATTGAGATTATTTACACTAAAAAGTATGATTTGATTGTACAGAAAAGTGTGGTTCGATTACACTGCAAACTGATTGTTAGTGAAGTCTAACCACAAATTTCAGTATAATTAGCCTACACTTTTCAACATTGATACTTTTCAATTTTTTTTAACAAATTACCTTTTATAATATTCCTATATTTTTCTGTGTAATTAATTTCAACTGTTAAGTAAGTGAATCGTGCATGAGGTGGGTGTGCCAAATTTTATTTCTTAATTATAAAAAGAATATTATGAACGTTCTGTGTTTGTACATACCAACTGTTAGAGGAGTAACCAAGCACTCGATGGGCCACAAATATCAACCAAGGTTGTTTTTGTCTATCTGCTGATGCCAGGCATTTCTCGATGAACGCATACTGTTCAGATCCCTCCCGCCAATCATGCTCCGAATCCGCAACGCAGAAATGAAACATTCCATAGTCTGTTGAGTACCTACAGTAAGAAAATCAACATCAAATTTAGCGAACACATGAATTTTTCATAACTAACCAATAGGAAAAAAAATAAATTTTCATATCATGTAATCAAAATAATATGGTCAATGATTAAATTACAAAAGTATCTAAATATAGTAAATTTATTTATTTATTTACCAGAACTTGGCTCTATTCTCTGCAGGAACATAGTACATTAACTCAGCAAGCACACCGCATTCTCCACCAGAATCTGGTGTGTTGAAGTACGACCCCGAGTTTGGCCAATCACGCTCATGATTCCCACTGCATATAAACAAACAACATATAAGTATGAGTATCTATAGAATGAAATTGGTCCATACATGAAGAGTATTAATTAGTTATTTTCACTAAAAAATATTAATTATTTTTACTGAAAAGTCTTAGGGGGCGCTTGGTTAGCAATTCTTCAATGGTAATGAGAATAAAAATTTATTTCCATCTATGCCCCCATAATAAAAATGATATGTTATGGGAAGAAGTGTTCCAATGGTAACACCATTGCTAGTGTCATGCCCCAATTTTGGAATAAAAGTAATCAATAAATGGTTGTTGGTGAAAGAATAGTTGAGTGGTTGAGGAGGATGATTGTAGGAAGAGAATAGAGTAATCAAAATGGAGTAGTGATTAACTTATTTAGGAGGAGAGGTAGTGATTTTGTTCTCATGAATCATTCTAATTACATTAATTTTTAATCTCATTCTTATTACCATTGAAGAGTTGTTAACCAAACGCTCCCTTAGTTTTTTTTCAATACACAACTAATATTCTTTAGTTTAAACAACTAATACCCTTTATTGATTCATTTATGAACTATTTTTACTCTATACTTTGTACTTTGTATATGGACAAAGTATAGAGTAAAAATGGTTCATACATATGAATCATTAAAGAATATTAATTGTTTTCACTAAAGAGTATTAATTGTTTTAACTGAAAAGTATTATTGGTTTACACTAAAGAGTGTTAGTTGTCCGGTGAAAATAAACTAAGACTCTCCAGTGAAAACGGTTAATACCCTTCAGTAAAAACAACTAATATTCTTCAATTAAAACAACTAATACCCTTCAATAATTCATATATAAATCATTTTCACTCTATACTTCGTGTAAATGTATACATCACAAAATATACCTTGCAATCATATAAGGCACTTTAGCTGTTATGGGGCCCACTTGTTCGGTGAATTGATCCCATTGTGAGATGTAACCATTTGCATATGGAAGATCTCCAATATGAAAAACTATGTCATAGTTATCGAGATCCTCAATCAGCCGATCCGTAGTATTTAGAGACCCCGGTTGGTAATTTGCGTATTCATTTGAACCATCTCTTTCTGCCTAATAATTCCAACAACCATTAGTTAATTGTTTAATCTTTGAGAAAAAACAAATACTAATAAACAAAAATAACTAATAAATCTGCATACATGGAATTAAGAATGTTATAGGTTAATTAGATCCCTGCGTGTGAAATTTAAATAGCCAGATTATAGGCCGGCCATTAGCAAACACTAAAAGAAAAAAAAAATAAAAATTCCCCACGATATTTGTCAATATGGCTACGAATTTTTCAACAAAAAATTTCGTAGTATGGATTATCTACGAACTGCCTATAAAATTTTCTGACAATATAAACATCTTCCTTCCCCACCAACACTACAAGAAAATAAAGAATTGCCTACAAAATTTTTCCAACAAAAAAGTATGTAATAAGAATTACCTACAATTTGCCTACAACATTTTCTAATTACGAAAGCATCTACATTTCTCAAACTTAAAAACAATTTATCTACGGAATAAAATCCCTAAGTATAATTACCTACAAGTCATTTGACTACAAAAATTTACCTACACCACAACTTGCCTACGAAATTTCCGTAGGTAAATTATTTTGTAGGTGGGGAAGGAAGATGTCTATACAATTAAAAATTATTGTAGGCAATTCGTAGACAATCCCCACTACGATTTTTTGTTGTTGGAAATTTCGTAGCCATATTAACAATTTTCTTAGGCAATTTTATGTTTTCTTGTAGTGATGCAATAACATAATTTGCCTACGGAATCTATGTAGGCCAATTGTGTTGTAAATAAATGACTTTTAGATAATTAATTACTTATGAATTGTATTACATTAGGGAAATTGTTTATAGACTGAGATATAAAGATGCCTATATAATTAGAAAATTTTACAGATAAGTCAGTAGGTAATTCCTACTATAAAATTTTTTGTTCAAAAATTTTGTGGGCAATTCTAATTTTGTAGACAATTCTTCATTGTTTTGCAGTGAAACAGTACTTAATCCTTGTTTTTATGATTAGATAATCAAATCTTATGTATGTCATCAGAGTCCATTGAGATTTCTGTTTTATATTATTATTACATGACGAAGACGAAATTTATTACCTTTCCCATGTCTCCAAATACAATGATTCGTTGCAATGAATCTTGTCCAGGATAAGGTGATGATCGAAAAGAATATTGCTTGCTCCATACAGTCGTACCGTTAGATAATAGGTGACCCATTCTGTACGTGTACCTAAATTAAGTAAAAGTTTTTGAATTAAGAAAGAGAATAATTAATGTGATGCTTCTTGTTGTTGAGGACTATGGTTGTGTTTGGATGGAGGAATTTGGGCTATAGATTTTAAATCCACAGTTTAAATTCACTCAATTTATTTGGATAAGATATTTAAAGTAGTGGATTTCAATTTTCTAGCTTTGATCTTAGTTTAAACGGAGGAATTTTAAATGTCTTGCAAAATCATGTCATTCAAAATTTATAAATACTCAAATTCATTTATTTTCAAATTTCTTGCATTTTAAATGACTCCATCCAAATGCAACCTAAAAGAATCGATGAAAGAGTAAAACTAACATCATATTAGGCCACAAATCCTTCAAGAAACTTGTGTGAATGAAGCCTGGATCACGCCAGCCAAATGTACGAGCAGGTTCTCCTACAAAACCAATTTCCGCGACTTATTAGCTTGTTTTATATTCTTTCCGTCCCAAGATAAGTTTAATATATTGTTAAATTGGATATACCAAGATAAGTTTACCATTTTCATTTTAGAAAAATTTACAAACACACATCTTTTACTTTTCATATACTTTATATTACAACTTTATGATAAAATATAATATTTCCTTAAAATTTATGTCAATTCCCCAAATGTTAAACTCATTTTGGAACATAGCGAGTTGATGACCCAATATGAATATGATTAATCAATTCAAATTCTCACTCTTCACCAAAACATAAATGAGCTACATTAAGCAAAAATCAGTGCTTCCAAGGGATTATCTCAATGTATAATCAATTTATTTGTGATCACTTGAAAGTTCACTTAATTAATTTGTTATATTAAATGCTTGTCAAATATTAAATTTAAAAATTAAATATTTGTGAGGTAGGCGAACTTACCACACATGCTTCCTCGCGTAAAAGTGAGAGTTCCGGCGGGAGAACGTTTTTTAGAGCTTCCCTTCCAACCCCATTGGACAAAAGGGATTGCTTCATCAATATTATACCCACTTGTCCAAGTCACCGTCATCTGCATCCATTATGAGATACCAAAACAATTATTCAGAAATAATATTGAAGCATAATGTTATACTCAATATGTCTCAGTTCTGTGTTCTCGTTCGGCTATTCACCTCTTTTCAAACACTTTTATATTACATTTTATTCCACTAATAATTATATATAAATACATTTCATTTTGTGTCATTCACCTAAATTGAACCATACGCTATCATAAAAAAAAAAAAAAAACTATTTTATCTATTTAAATATTACAAATCAAGTTTCACATTAAAAGTTAAGAAAAAACGACTGGGAAAATAAAATTGGATCAGAAGAGTATAAATTTAAACAAACTTTTATTAAAAGATTAGTTTAACCAACTATAGTTGTGATGTTAAAATGTTGCATAGGAAGACCAAGATTTGCTATTTATTAAGTAAATCGATTTGGATCTTTGCTATACATAGATTTGTGTTGTGGTATTTTTACAACACAAATAACATTACATGATTTAACAACTTAAGACTCGATCTATTATGCATAAGAGAATATCCAAATCGCATTAAACGGAAAGCTTTAATTTACATAAATTTTGTAGAGTAACATAAGGAATAAAAGTATGAAACATAGGGAAAAAATTGAGAGAGTGTAGATTAACTCACAACATCCCAAGATTTGCCTTGAGCGAGTCGAGGGTAGAGAGGTGCCTTGGGATTTGAAAATGATATATGATTCGAAATTGCCACCAATTTAGGCTGCAGTACATAGTCATAAAATTTAGAAAGAGATTCAACAAAATTGTGGAAACTTAAAAAAAAAAAAGTGATATTAATAATATTTGAGTATGTATAGAGTGAAATTGGTTCATACATGAATCCTTGAAAAATATTAGTTGTTTTCACTAAAAAATATTAGTAGTTCTCACTGGGTATTGGTTGTTTTCACTATAGACTCTTAGTTTGTTTTTACGGAACAACTAAGACTCTTCTATATAAACAAATAATACTCTTCAGTGAAAACAACTAATACTCTTTACTGAAAGTAACTAATAATTTTCAATGGTTTATGTATGAACCATCTTCACTCTATCATTTGTCATACCTTTTACTAGAGTAATGTTACGTTTTTCTTATAAAATTATTTTATATATACTGTCTAAAATATTAATAGTCCCCACATCCATCAAAAGTATATGTTCGTGTTTCTTATTTGATTGACCACTAAAACGGGGAAATTGCAGAAATGGTCCCATAAGAATTGGTCCTCATGAATTTGGTCCTTTTTTTTAGCGCAAATAGTCCCATACGATTTTTCCGTCAAAAAATAACGGATTAACGAGCATGAGGCCCACACGCCCGTTGGTTTTTTGCAAAAAAACTCGCGTGTATAATTCTCAACTTAAAAATAATTAATTTCCAACTTCTTAAAACTCTACGAATTAAAGTTGCAGAATCGCCTCCATACTTGCATTTTATATTGAAATGATTGTTAATAGCAAAAGCTGATCCATTTCCCTCCAAAAATCAAGTTGAAAAGGTTTTTCCATCTAGTATTCCATAGAAAATTGTAAAATATTTAACGGATTGGACCTTTTCTGCTAAAAACGGGACCAAAAAAGAACATTAGACCAAATCTGTCAAGTACAAATTCTCATGAAATCATCCTTGCAATTTACCCCCACTAAAACTAAAAGTATGTCAATTCCCTTTATGTAAACAATCATTTTATATTCACTCTTCAACCTTCTCTTAATTACTCAAACTGTCATTAATTTTACTCAATCAAAATCACTTTATTAATAAATAAATTCTACAATACCTTCCACAACCCTCTTTATTATTTTTTCTTAAAATATATGAGCCAAAACAAAGTGACAATATTATTCATGGTTGGATTAAAATAATATATTGTTTATTTGAGGGCAAAAAATCTTACAATAACTTTATATCTACACACTTACATTTTTCAAGCCTCCCGTAAAAAATGCGAATGAAAAATCTCCACGTTGATTGATCAGCCTGAACTTCAAAGTATTTCTTCCTGTCGTCTTATACTTGGGGTTCGAGAAATTTGCAAATTGGTACTGCAAATATATAATTAACATAGCACTAATAATGGTCAGAGAAATTATTTAATTAAAAGGATCTGAATTGTTTGGTATGTTGCACAACAACAACTGTCGTGATGTACCTATTTTCACAGTAAGAAGTTCCATTGTAGACACACCACAACAATTGTTTATTGTGTTTTTTAACAATAACAAAAAGAATAATGGAATTAGGGTCTGAAAGATGAATAAAACTACTCCCTCCGTCCACAAAAATTTTACCCGGTTATTGTAGCGCACAGTTTTTAATGAAAATTGGTATTTTATTGAAAAAGTGAATAAAATAGATAAAGTAAGAGTATTGTGGTGGGTATTGTGGGACCCATTTTTTGTTTGTGAGTGTAGTTTATTTCCAAAAGAGGAATGGGTAAAAATTTGGTGGACGGACCAAAAAGGAAAGCGGGTAAAAAATTGGTGGACGGAGGGAGTATTAATTTAGGATCTAAAAAAATTAATAGTAAAAATCTTTTAGAATTTAAATTGAAAAATTTGCTATCTTCTGGACCCTAAATTGAAAACCTCTCGATCACAGACACGTACCTTGATGGGGGCCGTGCATATGTACGGGGGATCAACCCGGGCAGGACCATTCGGGTCTTTTTCACAAACCGATTCACTGCCATACAAATCAAATTAATTCAAGGCCACATTTTTATTCGATTAACTTTGACTAATAAAGTTTACGATGGTTTTAAATTAGGTTGTGGTTATTTAATTTCATTATATCAAAATTATTTTTTGAAGGGTCATCCATTTAGTAATACTCTCGTCAAGTAAACTTAACTTTGGAGTTCTGATGAAACTGGACTGGTGCATTAGTGTTGGTATTATTGTACCCTATTTAATCTAGTTTTGGACTCGTAAAGCAATAGTAGAAATATTGTATATAAATAAAAGGATGAAAATATTACTTGAACTTTCCTGGAGAAAAAACTCCAACCCAATCGTCTTCAGATGGCTCTGGGTTCTCGAGATCCACATCAACCCATTGAGTATCTTCACCCTAAATACATATAATTGAATTGTTAAACAAACTTCCCATTACATGACATAAGAAAGACTTGAAAATATGTCCCTAAAAGATAAACACAATTTTTTTTTTTAACTATATCGGTCATATTTTTTATTTTTTACATTATTGCATAATCATTTAGTAATATTGAGAAAGAATACGTATAGAGTGAAATTGGTTTATATTTAAATCATTGAAAAATATTAGACATTTTTATTAAAATACTCTTTAGTAAAAATAAATAATATCCTTCAACGGTTCATGTATGAATCATTTTCACTCTATACTTGTAGCAAAAGGCGAAGCCCTCGCCCCCCAGGGCCCCCACCCCCTGGCCCGACAGGATTGGGTGGAGGAAGTAAATCATGGTGACTTAGCGGCCCATATTTTTACTCTATACTTTGTCATTGAGAAATTGTCATAGCACAAAAGTTGTTCTATTTTTGGTACAGAATCGCCCCATTCATTTTTCGGATTTTGGTGTTGGATTTCGAACCCTATAAAATTATACTCTAAAATATCTATAATACATCTATTTTATTTTTTAAACACAATCAATCATCTATTTTTGTAATATTATTTAACTAACACTTCAATTCCTTCTTTTCATTTTACAATTTCTCTTACACATAATTTTTAATATTCAATCAATTATCTATCACTAAGAGGGAAAATAGGCTAAATCGGGTCTTGGTCTACTTTTTAATTTTTGGGTCTAAGCCTAGTCTATTACCTATCATGGACTTTTTTCAGAGGCTTGATCTGACCTTTTTAATATATAAACCTGGCCCGAAAGTCATTTAGTGATCTTTTTAGTCATGTATACCAAATTATATTCAATAATTATACTATCATTAATTAAATCATACTATCTTCGTCCCGAGACTTTTTTCACACTACCTTTTTTTCGTGTTTTAGCAAGCGGACTGTTTATTAATATTTGAAATAATAAAGTAACTTTTAAGAAAAGACATGATAGATCTATCACTTCTCTATTATAAAGTGACTTAAAAATTATATTCTCATTTCAAATACTAATAAAAAACTCATTCTCTAAAACACGTGAAAACAATAAACGTGAAGAAAGATGTGGGACGGAGGGAGTAATAATTAACTCTTTAAATATTAAAATGAAGAATAAAAATAATTTACCAAAAAATTATCAAATAATAGCATCATAACAAATTCATCAAATAATGTTTTGATTTATATTTAATTATATTCTTAGATACATATTGTATTATTATGCATTATATATTATATATCTATTAATATAGTTAAATAGACAGACATGTTCGGCTTAAAAAGACCTATAAAAGATTTAAGTCCGATCTATTCAAATAAATGAGCTTTTAAAAAAGTCTGAGCTTAGTCATTAATTAAACAAGCCGAGTCGAAGTGAACTGTAGTAGACCGAGTCGTAGGCTATTGTCGAGTAGTTTGACCTATTCTCATTCCTATCTATCACTTACTTTTTCAATATCTTATCAAATCAAATTCTACAATATATATATATATATATATATATATATATATATATATATATATATATATATCAAACACATATTCGCTCCATCCCCTAATAATTTTTACACTTTTTTTTTAAAATGTCCCACAATAACTTTTACACCCCAAATATGAAAATAAAACATTTTCACAATTCCTATATTATTTCAGAATATTCTTCATGCATTGATGTTAAAAGTCAATATAAAACAGTTTTATTAAAACAAGTGAGTCATCCCACATGCAATAATTAATAGGGAGCTAAGGGAGTACATAATTTAAATACATTTTTTATAATTCAACCAAATTCACCTACTAAATTTGAAATCCACTATCATCCATAAATAAACACCCCTTCACCTCTCCGAATAAGTGCCAATTTTTTAAATGGGAAAAAGAATTAATTAATTATGTAAAAATCTTCAGCAAAATATCAATCGAACAAGACAACAATCAATTAAATAAATAAACCTTTCAAAAGAAAATCAAATAAATAAGCCACAATTTTCTCGTACGAGAATGACCTTAAACCAACAGTTAATTAATTAACATAAAATGTGGTTATCAACTTATCATAGGTTTTGTGTATGACATTACCTAAACAGTGACCTCCATACTCTCTCGGATTAAAAAAAGAATAAAAGAAAAAATTACTATTTGACCCAAACTCATCCACTCAATTGTGGGACATAGATGAAAAATAATTTTCATTCCCATTATCATTGAGGAGTTGCCAATCAAGCGCCCCTACAATTGGAGATGCATTAAAGTACCAGACAATTCTCCATATTAACTCAACATGAAACACATATATAACAGAAATGTGATACAAGTCCAATAGTAAGTCGCAAGTCCAACTGCATTTCTAACTAATGTGATAAATATAGATGCAAAATTAAATAAAAAGAGATTGCAATAAATAAAATTAAGAATTCAAAAGTCATTAAAAATTGTTATTTAAAAATATTTACTCTCTCTCTCACACACACACATATTACTCCCCCTATCCCTTAATAAATTTCACACTTTCACTATAAAAAAAAGAGTATGTATAGAGTGAAATTGGTTTATATATGAATCATCGAAGGGTATTAGTTGTTTTCACTGAAGAGTATTAGTTGTTTTTACTGAAGAGTATTACTGGTTTACACTGAAGAGTCTTAGTTCATTTTTACTGAACAACTATGACTCTTTAGTGTAAATCGGTAATACTCTTCAGTAAATACGACTAATACTCTTTAATAGAAATGACTAATACCCTTCAGTGATTTATGTATAAACCAGTTTCACTCTATACTTTGTCTAAAAAAAATTCTACGAAATTTGTCAATATGACTACTAAATTTCCAACAAAAAAATTCTGTTGTAGGCATTGTCTACAAAATTGCCCACAAAATATTCTACATTCTACGGGTATCTTTATTCTTTACCTATAAAGAAATTTGTCTACATAAATTTTCGTAGACAAATTATTTACCGGTGTCGTCATAGACAAATTACTTGTAGATAATTAATTACCTAAAAATTTCATTTTGTACGCAAATTTTTTGAAGGTTGCATGATTAGAAAATTTGTACGCAAGTCGAAAACAATCCCACTATAGGATTTTTGTTGGAAAACTCCATAGATAATTTTAAGTTCGTAAACAACTTTTATTTTTTTATAGTAATTTTTTTTTTGAACGCCCCACAATAAATTTTACACCCCAAATATAAAAATAAAACACTCTTACATATCAACTTTATTTCAAAATACACTTTATCCATTCGTTAACTAAGTTAACACAATATTTTTTCTTAAAAAATGCACTCATCCCTATAAAATTTATTAGGGGATGGAGGGAGTACACATATATCACATGAAATCAACTCTGTCATTTTTTTTATATTCTAAATTTTAGATATATGATATGTGTAATTTTTAAAAATATTCAACGGCCTGCACAGTTCTGGATCAACGTGTTTAAATATAAAATGGAACTTAAAAAATGTGATAGAGGAATTTAACCTTGAGTCCGAGGACTAGAGGGTTGGCTTTAATGGAGACTGTATGACGGAAGGCAGCAACGGTTTTGTGGATGGCTATCTTCGACAACGGCTGTTCCCCTGCTACTACTCCGTCACCTCCGTTAGGGCCGTTACTGTGACGTAATTTTAGAAGTGAAGGAGAAGTAGATGAAACGGCAGCGTTCCATGAAAGACTTAAAACCAAGAAAAGGAGGAGCGAGAGATTCATTTTCTTCATTACTATTTCTATCGATATTTGCTCACACTGTTTTAGCTCACTTGGGTCCTATTTATAGACATATCCTGGAGATATATATATTTTGATAGAATTAGGACCTCATATCTCATTCACCCACGTGCTTATTCATAAATCCAAAAAAAAAAAATTGGATCTTAGTTACAAATATTATGCAACACAAATGTATTTTCGAGGAGTTACTCATATTTTCGACGAAGAGTCACATTTATTTTCAGTGAAAAATTAAAGTTATTTAATCGTAACTGGCCCGAATTTTTTTGATAAAAATAATGGTGATTTTTCCATAAAGTAGAGTTTACTCTTTTAAAAATGTATTAAATTTAACGATTTAATGCACTTTGTGCGTAAGAGATTTATTAAAAAATTAGTCACCAAAAGTAATTAAGTGAAGAAAAAAGCCAATTCCATAAAATTTTATAACATTTTTAGGAAATTTCAATTATATCATGAGTTCATCATTAATATTTTCATTTTCAGTTTTATCATGATTTTTTATTCATTGGTACTCCCTCAGTCCCAATTTTATTTTCTTATTCCACTATTCACCCCTTTTTAACACGTCTAAAAAAATGTATATAGACATATACACACTTATTTTTAACACCTAATAAAATTATTTTAAGGATAACTTCCACAGGAAAAAGTTGAATATTAAAAATCATGATGACATTCCAACAATAAAATTAGATAATGTTCAAAAGAAAACAAAAAAAATCTTGTGGGTATCTCATACATAATTTTATTTTCTAGTTATAAATCATGTCATATAATATGTGTTATGCTAGTAGGTTACACACAAAATATTCATGTAGTACATTTGTTTATTAAAGTAAAAACACACAACACTAACATACAAAAATTAAAAGGACGGTGTATTATATTGTGCTTCCTCCGTCGCATTATTAAAACTATATTTTTTTAGTAGTTCTAATGTGTCTTTGAGTACATGGTATGTACTTGAATTTTGAAAAAAATATCCAAAAAAAAAAAAAAATCAGTAATACCCCAAGAAAGAATCAGTGATACCCCAATAAATAGTTAATAATACCCCAAGAAGTAATCAACCCAACTGGAAAAAAAACATACACTTCGGTGTGTTTTGATAAAATCAAAATTGAACTTAAAATCCACGTGTATTGTTATGCACTTAAGTGCATGCTAAAATTTGTGTTTTTTTTTCATTCACTCATTAGGTCTCCTAAAGAAAAACCGTTTTTTACTAGATTTCTTATACTATATAAGTACCATATTTTTTTAAACTAAACTCTCAAAACATCTCATATTACATAACATGTCATTGTTTTATTACTCTATTTTAGTCCCATAAAAACATTCTCAAATCACTTTTGATTTTATGTTTTAAAAGTAGTTCTTTTATTTACAAAATTGGTCTCAATTGTTAAATACTTAACATATTTGGTCCCAAAATTTATCACAAAATTACAAAATTGGTCCCAAGATTGGTCATTTTATTTAACGCTTGGAGTCATATTTACATAAAAAAGAACCACTTTTTAACAATGGGACCAAAAGTATTTTAAAAATATTCCTATGGGACTAAAAGTGTAATTTTTCCCTATTTTTTGTTAGGGATATCCTGAAAAGTATGCTTTTAGTGCTACTTTGTATATTTAACTGGTTATCGTTTCTTATTTATGAGAATGAATCTTGTATAACTGTTTGCTTTAAATATTATTAATGTTACTTATTTATTGCAAAACCGTTAAAATACTTTATATTGTATGGAAATATGGTGTGTAGTAGATCACAGAAGATCACATTGTCAGTTTCTTGTAATAAGTATAAACGAATTCACAACTTAGATGGACTTGAATGATCCATTGGTAAAAGTTGAAGTGTAAGGCTCGGATTGGTTCGTCTTGACCAAGAGATTACACTAGTGTATTTGATGTATTGAATTGGACCTAGCGAGATTATTTTTCTTGACTGACTTGAAAAGAAAAATTAGATCTCAATAGTTAATTATTTTTTAATATATGTCACTTAATAATGATTGTGTATAGTTAATTTATATTGTTTTGATTTCTTATGGGTAGAGAGTCAATAAAACTCAACATTTTGTATTCTGGGCAATATTATTAATTATGTGATGATTGCTAAATTAATACAGAATATTGTGTCTTGAAATGACAAGTTGATTATGTCCCTTGGTGGCTTAGAAAGTTTATCATATCAAATCTGACCAGTGGATTAATTTTCGCTATGATAATAATGTTGAGCTGTCATTTTCAAAAGAATAAAGATATTAATTAATTTAAGCATTCAATGACTAAAATTAATTAATGGGCATTGATGGACTGTGTTAATGTTGTTGGTAGTGAAGTATTCACTATTTACTTTGAAACAACATGAATTTGCCATTTCTTCTCATTAACCAACACTTTATGATCATATGTTGTCTTAGATGTTTTAACATGCAGGATGAAGATCTAGAAGGATCTACAAGGTTCTAGAATATTCAATGTTGCAGTGAATGTTGCATAACATTGGTTGCAACATGAGCGGTTACGGGTTCCAGAAGGATCTACAAGGGCCTACACGATCCAGACTTTTCCAGGACGTTTTAGAACAATCTAGATCAGGCGGTTGCATCAAGAAACATTAGGAATAAAGATAAGGACGTGGAGACTGCATAAAGTTCATGAAGCGGTAATAAAGAGAAGTTATTTTCGGATTGAAGACTTGTGCCTATAAATAGAGGTCGAATCTTTCAGTACCAAGTGTGGAGTAAACGAGTACATCTACTCTAGTGTTGATCCTGAGTTTATAGGTGATAGGACAGTTATTCCAACATTTATGTTATACTTAGAAGTAGAGTTCTTCTCGTATAACTTGTGATCGAACCTATATCCATAGATAGAGAGATCATAGATATAGAGTGAGATCAACTTTGACGGTGTATTATGAAATACACTTAGCCAATTTAGATTTGATAAGTGATATCGAGTCTTGTTTCCGTTGTGAATGATTTTACTCTTCACACAACTTTTGTATCACTACTTTTGTTATAGTGAACGTTTCGCCGTAAGGCTAGCACAAACTATTTAAGATAGTTTGTGTTAAAAAGTATTCCCTTTCGCAATTGTGTGTTTAAGTCTTCCGCTGTACACGTTTTATATTCTGATTTACCAGTTTGTTGTAATATTTGCTTTAACATTTGTTACAACATCTGCACTTTATAACAGACGCACACTTTCATTTGGCACCAGAGCCATAAACTTAATATACTAAGTTTAGATCCTGAGTTTTTAAGTGTGTCTTTTGCTATGGAATATCCTGTAAACACCCCACTTAGGCCTCCCATTCTAGATGGAAACAACTATGCCTATTGGAAACCTAAGATGCGTATGTACATCAAGTTAATTGATGAACGTGCTTGGAGAAGTGTTCTGACAGGCTGAGAATGGCCCAGAAATCAAGCAGATGATGATGGCGAGACAAGAGTCAAACGGGAGATTGAATGGACAAATGAGGAGACCACGACGGCAAGCTACAATTCCAAAGCTCTCAATGCTATCTTTACCTCTGTTGATGTATCTATATTCAAGATTATATCAACATGTACCACGGCTAAAGATGCATGGGAGAGGCTTCAAGAACATTGTGAAGGAAGTGGAAGTGTTCGAAGGACTAAACTTCGAATGCTTGGGACCAAGTTCGAGAATCTAAGGATGAAGGAAGATGAGACAATCACGGCTTACAATGAGAGACTGAGTGAAATTGTCAACGTATCACACGCACTTGGTGATCCAATTTCTAATGTACGAGTTGTACACAAAATTTTACGATCCGTTCCTAAACGATTCGATGCAAAAATTTGTGCTATTGAAGAAGCCAAGGACACTGACACTTTAAGTCAGAATGAGCTTGTAAGTATTCTCAAAACATATGAGATGAACACAACTCAATCTGATGATACAAGTGAAGGAAAGAAGGTTGTTGTTTTCAAAGGTGGAATATTTTCTAACACTGAAAATTAGCCCTTTGTGACTGAGGTTGAGTCTGATGAAGATGTTTTAGACCAATGTTACAACACTCCTGAGCACATTGCCTTCCTCACAAAGAAGTTCAATTCCTACCTGAAGAAGAAACTGAACAGATCCAGAGGAAATGTCCAACAGATGACTCCTTTCAACAACACACCATCAGACCCAGAGAAAATGAAGGATCAGAATCAATCAAGACAATTCAGAGGTAATAAATCAAGGTATGATCCTGAATTTAGAAAATCAGTTAGATGTGATGCATGTACTGGATTTGGACACTATGCAAATGAGTGTGCAAATACTAGGTTAAGACAGAAACTGAATTTTAATGTTACCTTTAGTGATGACTCAGATGATGATGAACCTAAAGGTTCTAAAGATGAGGAATTAGCTTTTTATGCAAGGATTGATTATGATGATTCTTTAGATGATGATCTGGATGATTTAGACATTGATGCTGTTTCCAATGTTATAACATCAGAAACAACATTTGTCAAAAATCATTCAGATTTGAACTGTTTTAATGGGTGTGTTGATGAGACAGGTTCTAATGACATAAGGAATGATAATTCCAGTATAGCCAAAGAGAGTGATGATCTCAGAGAGACTGTGACAAAGTTAGAAGTCATTCTAACAAGAAAGGATTTAGAAATTTCTAAGTTAAAGGAAGAATTGAAAAATTCTACCTTAAGTTTTAAGAAGTTTTCTAAAAGCTCTTCTATTGTAAGTGATTCTTTCACTACTGGACAGTCTAGTAAACATGGTTTAGGCTATTGTGGTGAGACTACTTCAAAATATGTGAATAATCCTGTAAAATTTGTCAAGGGAAAAACTGAACTTTTTGCTGAGACAAAAGTACATGTGATTGATAAACATGTTAGGAAGTATGTATGTCACTATTGTTCTGAAATTGGTCATATTCGTTCTTACTGTCAAAAGTTGAAAAGAGATCTGGAAATTCAAAGAGTGTTTTCTGAAATGTCTTCACATTCTAAGAAACACTGGTCAAAATCTGCTAAGAAAAAGAAAGAACATGTTACTTGTAATGTTGTTCAAACTTCTCTGAAAGCATGTGTTCTGATCTATGATACTTTGATAGTGGTTGTTCTAGACATATGACTGGTCATGTTAACTACTTGTCTGATTACGAACCCTGTAATGGTGGAACTGTTACATATGGTGGAGGATCAAAAGGTAAAATCATTGGAAATAGGACCTTAAATATTGAAGGTTTTCCTAAACTTAAGAATGTTTTGCATGTTGATGGTTTACTTGCTAATCTTCTTAGTATAAGTCAACTATGTGATGACAATTTGCATGTTGAATTTGATAAAGATTCATGTTATGTTCTAAACAAGGATAATAAGTGTCTAATGACTGGAAATAGGTCAGCTGATAATTGTTATCTAATTGGAACAAACAAAGTATGTCATTTGTCAAATTGTGATGATAATATCCTATGGCATCAAAGACTGGGACATGCAAATTATAGATTCATGCAAAAATTGGTTAAGTCTGAAGCAGTGAGAGGTTTGCCTAAATTGAAGATTGTTACACCTACTGTATGCGGTTCATGCCAAAAAGATAAGCAGGTAAGAATGTCACATAAAATGTTATCACATTGCATAACACATCGTTGTTTTGAATTACTGCATATGGATCTTATGGGTTCTATGGAAACTGAAAGCATTGGTGGTAAGAAATATTCACTGGTTGTGGTAGATGATTACTCTAGGTTTACCTGAATTGAGTTCTTAAGATAGAAATCTGAAACATTTGATGTTTTTAAAATTCTTTACAATAGATTTAAAACTGTTTTCAACTTCAAAATAAGCAGGATTAGGTCTGATCATGGTAGAGAATTTGAAAATAGCATGTTTTCAGAATTCTGTAATAAGAAAGGAATTGTCCAAGAGTTTTCTTCTCCTAAAACTCCACAGCAAAATGGGATAGCTGAAAGGAAAAATAGAACTCTTCAAGAAATGGCAAGAGTAATGCTTACTTCAAAAAATCTAGCAAAGAAATTTTGGGCTGAAGCATTGAATACAGCATGCCATATTGCTAATAGAGTCTATTTTAGATTGGAAGCAAACAATAAGAAACCGAATGTGAAATACTTTCATGTTTTTGGTTGTGTGTGTTACATTCTGAATGATAGGGATCAACTGCAAAAGTTTGACTCTAAGAGTGACAAATGTTTTTTCTTAGGTTATTCTAGAAATAGCAAAACCTATAGAGTCTATAACCTTAGAACTAACACTATTCAAGAATCTGTGAATGTTGTTTTTTATGATAACAGGAATCTGATAGATGGAAATGACACTGAAGATGTGACTGAAGTTACTGATGTTCCAAAAGAATCACTGAAAACAGAGAATGTTACACCAAATGTTACAGCATTTGGTTCAACATCCCCTGCAGATTCAGTTGATACTTCACATAACAATTAGTATACTCCAAAGAAGAATCCAGCTACTTGGATTACAAAGAGTCATCCTTCGAATCAGATCATTGGAGATGCTTCAGTTGGTGTTCAAACGAGAAGGAGAGTAAGTGCAAACCGTGTTGATGTGGTAAGGTCTGTGCGCATGTCTTCAATATGCAATATTGTGAATGCTCAGTGTTACTATTCTGAAATTGAACCTAAAAATGTTACAGAAGCATTAAAAGATGAAAATTGGATTAATGATATGCATGAGGAACTTAATCAGTTTGAGAGGAATGATGTTTGGTCATTAGTTCCAAGACCTGATAATGTCAATGTCATTGGAACTAAATGGATCTTTAAAAACAAAACTGATGAGTCTGGTAACATAATTAGGAACAAAGCCAGATTAGTTGCACAAGGTTACACTCAAGTTGAAGGTACTGATTTTGATGAAATATTTGCACCTGTTGCTAGGATAGAGTCCATTAGATTGTTACTAGCAATTGCATGTTACATTAACATTAATCTTCATCAAATGGATGTAAAAGCTGCATTTCTGAATGACATATTAATTGAAGATGCATTTGTTGAACAGCCTAAAGGTTTTGAAAACCCACAGTATCCTGATCATGTGTACAAACTAAAAAAAGCCTTGTATGGTCTCAAACAAGCTCCTAGAGCTTGGTATTGTAGACTTACAGACTTTCTGTTGCAATTTGGTTTCATAAGAGGAGAGGCTGATAGAACCTTGTTCATTAAAAATTCTGGAGAAGACTTATTAATAGCTCAAATATATGTTGATGACATTGTTTTTGGTTCAATTTGTAACATTATGTTGAACAAGTTTGTTGAAGCAATGACAGCAACATTTGAGATGAGCATGGTAGGTGATTTGAATTACTTCCTAGGACTTCAAATCAAACAAACTGATAAAGGTATTTTCTTCTCTCAGAGTAAGTATGCAAAGAATTTAGTGAAAAGGTTTGGTTTAGAAAGCTCAAAAGTCATGAAAACTCCTATGGGATCTACACCAAAGTTGTGTAAAGACACTGTTGGTCAAGATGTTGATCCAACTTTGTATAGATCCATGATAGGTAGTCTTCTGTACTTAACATCAAGCAGGCCCGATATCATGTATAGTGTTTGTGTTTGTGCTAGGTACCAAGCTTGTCCCAAAGAATCTCATTTGAATGCAGTCAAGAGAATCATAAGATATGTGGCTGGTATAACTGATCTTGGTATATGGTATACCAAAGACACAAGCAGTGCACTTGTTGGATATAGTGATGCTGACTGGGCTGGTGACATTGATGATAGAAAGAGCACGAGTGGTGGTTGCTTTTACATGGGTAACAATTTGATTTCATGGCATAGTAGAAAACAGAATTGTGTATCACAATCTACTGCAGAATCTGAGTACATTGCTGTAGGAAGTTGTTGTACACAACTTCTTTGGTTGAGTAAAATGTTTAGTGATTATGGTTTAGAGAGTGATACTTTAACTGTATTTTGTGATAACACTAGTGCTATCAACATTTCGAAAAATCCAGTTCAACACTCACTTACTAAACACATAAGTATTAGACATCATTTCATAAGGGATCTTGTAGAAAAGAATATTGTGAAGTTAGAATACATACCCACTGAAAATCAATTTGCTGATGTGTTTACTAAAGCATTAGACCATGAGAGATTCTCATTCTTGAGGAAATCTCTTGGTATGTGCACAATCTGAGTAACTGAGAAGCGGATGTTGTTATGTTTGTTAAAACATCTATAACAACATCAGGGTATTTGCATGTTCTAATTAAAGCTTGTTCTTGTATTTTGTTTCATAATGTCTTTGTAAAATAAATCTGGACTAAGTATGTTTGTTGTGTAAAAATAAAGAGGAATCACTCTTCTCAAACGCATAATAAGTTTTTGAAAAAACACATCAAGATGTAACTAATTCACTGAGTAACTATGGAGCACGGAGTTCGCTACTACGATGTCTTCTTTTCAAAAGGTGATTAGTAAAACATCAAAATGTCACAAATCCATTGAGTAATTATGGGGCACGGAGTTCGCTGCTACGATGCACTCTCTTGAAAAGATGGATCAATGTGAATAAAAAGTGCTAAAAGTGTTTGATAAAAAGTGCGCCATTGGATATTAAAACCGATGTTGAAGTGTGTGTTCCAATTTTGAATACAACATCATATGCAGTTCGTATTTATTTTTCTAAGTTAAGTTATGGACCGGTTTTTTAGGAATTTATTTTAAATTTCCACATGCATAAACCCACGTTTTTAATTTTATTCAAGTAGTGCATAATCTAGTGTGATTAATTAATTAAAATTCGGATTTTTGTTTTGGAAAAACCCACGATCTTTTATGGGGGAGTGGGTGGTTTCAACTTCTTAAAATCCAGAATATTCTTTTTGTGGGTAATTAAAATAACTTCCGTACTCTCTCCTATATATATCCTTCATGTCTTGTGTTTAATTTTCTGTGTTTTAGCATATGAGTAAAGTTCAGAATTTTTCTTATAAGTGTTGAAAATTAGTGTGTTCGCATTCTAGGGTTTAGTATTATTTCTCTTAAATTTTATTTCACTTGTTTTTACTAAGTACTTAATGGCTGGAAATAAAAAGAAAAACTCCCACAGTTTGAAAACTCCCTCAAACTCTCCACCTTCTCAAGCTTCAAACCTGAACCTTCTTGCAGAAATGGCCTCAAGCCAAAACCCAAATGCTGCCTCTGTTGCTCCATCATCGAGCACAACACCTCCTACTACTCTAACTCCGGTTCAAGCTTTCCCCGTAAACATCTACATCCCAAATGAAGCCACTGTCGATCAGCTTGAGTCGATCGCATGAGGCATTGCGCAGAGCCTTCAAGGAAGCCCTGTGGTTCCTAAGCTAACTATTGGTTCTATTGAAGTGGATGTTGCATCCTACCTGAACCAACCTCAAAACCCTTCACCTACTATTCATATCAAAGGCCCCTCTTCGACTACACAATCAGAAATTCCTCAATCCTCAAGCCAAGCCAAAAACCCTACTGCTAATGTTTCAAAAGATGTTGAAACAGGTGATCAAGCCATGGTAGATGCTGACATTGCCAAGGAGACTGTTGCTGAAGAAACTAGGGAGAAAAGCCCTAATGATGAAGTCCCTGATGTTGACATGTCAGAGGAAGACAAAGAAGAATCACCCAAAACTGATTCTTCAATGTCTGAGGACTCCGAGTCTGCTCCAATAGCCAAAGCTGTGAAGAAAAAGGGTGGCAAGAGGAAAAGTAGCCCTGTTCAATCAAGGAGGAGATCGGGTAGAGCAAAGAAAAGGGTGAATTACTCTGAAACCGCAAGGAAGAAGAAGGATGATGAAGGAGATGTTGCTAATCGACCTATTCGTGTGTTTTCTGAATCTAAAAAAGAGTCAAGCTCCAAAGACTCATCTGAGAAAAAAACTGATCACTCTCAAAGCCAGGAGAAGGAAGAATTTGATGAGAGTGATGTACCTATATTTGAACTAAGAAGGAGAGTAAGAGTTGAGATGAGGACCAAGAGGAAGTTTGAGTATGCCACTAGTGGTGCTGGAACAAGTGCAGCAGCACCAGAACCTGAAGCTGATGACAACAGTTCTGAAATTAGCTCAGACAAAACCAAAACTGATTCTGATCAAGGTAATGCATCTGAACATTCTGTTGAGCATGTCAGTTCTGATAATGATGATGATGAATCTCTAGACCAAAAGTTGGAAAGACTAAGGAAAAGAAATTTGTTAATTGAAAGAAAAATTAACATTGATGAGTTTGAGTCTAAAGGTCTAGTTAGATACTTGGAAGAAAGAAGTTTGATGCATGCTGTTACCTTTGCTGATGCATTTGTCACTGATTGGGTGTATGAATTTTATGCTTGTTTGAGAAAGAATCATGCTAGAAGGAATTCTAGGTGGTATGGTTCTGTGAGATTTATGGATAGAATTGTTCATTTTACTCCTAAGTTGATTAATCAGTTTCTGCATGTTGAGGATGTTGAGGAGGAAGATGTTCCTCATATGGATGAGATCATTAATGTTCTGACTGGGGGTAGAGTTAACAAATGGAAGAAGAATATGTTGGCTGCTTCATTGACCTCTCTGTATTCAGTTTTACACAAACTGGTGGTGTATAACTGGATACCCTCTACAAATTCCACAAAGGTGACCAGAGATCAGGCTGTACTGATGTACAGAATTGGTGTGATGAAAAACTTTAACCTTGGGTTGGTTATTTTTCATCACATGATGAAATTTGCTGGAAAAATCTCTGAGAAAGGCAACCTGCCTTACCTTGTGCTGATTTATGGATATTTGAGGAGTCACAACTTTGTTCACAGAAGGAATGAGTTGTTGAGGGGGAGAGTCAATATGATGGGGATATCTCACTATTTACTATCTGGAAATAGAGTGTTAGACTTACCTCTGCAGGATAATGCTGAAGAAGAAGATGCAGAACCACACCAACCTGTTCCTGACCCTGCTCCTGCACAAGATGCTGCACAGAATGCTGGGAACATACCTAGCAACATTCCAGCTCCCACAGCCCATTCTCTGAATATCTCACCTGAGTTTATTCAAACTCAACTGAAACACTTGCAGGACTCAATTGATGAACTTCAATTCCTAAAGAACTACTGGGAAAATCTACTTTCTGCCACAACATGGGGAGTACCAGTTGCTGCTGCTCGAGGAGTTGAGATTCATGAGATGGATGATGCTGCTGAGGTTGCTGAGGAAGGCGGTGCAACTGGACCTGATGAGACTAGAAGAGGTGCATATGCTGCTGAAGATGTTGTTGCAAACCTTGCAACAATTCATATCCAGGAAGCAGAGGAAGAAGAGCTGTATGGTGATTTGCCAGTTATTTCTGCCAAAGTTTGAAGATGGTTTAGAGACTGGAGGAAGCACAATTTATGGGGGAGCTTAGTGCAAGATGCTTGAAGCTGCAGTTGTATATCTTATACAGTGATATCAAGTTCCTTTTTGTGATGCCTCTAAGTACTCTTGATTGATTTGTGTTTTTGATTAAGTTTGTTCTGTTAGAAATTTGCTAAATTTGCTCTGATAGGAACTTTTTTAATTTCTGAAAGACAATATTATATTAGTTGTTAGGATATTATATTAGAATTGATAGGATTTATTTCAGTTTGAAAGTTGTAATTTGAATGAGTAAACATTATTTTACTCATTTTGCTGTTTGATGAGCATATGTGATGATGTTCATTCTGTTTTGGTGAAATTAACTTATTGTTATTTCATCTTGATTTTGATGGTTCAACTTACAGTTGATTATCTTGTTTTTTGGCTATTTTGCTACACAAGTGTGAAATGCTAAGTGTACAATACGATATTGATCTCTATTGTATATACATCACTGACTTATATATTGAGAAATATATACATCAGGTGTGTTGTAGCAGAAAGGTCAAATTGGGGGAGATTGTTAATGTTGTTGGTAGTGAAGTATTCACTATTTACTTGGAAACAACATGAATTTGCCATTTCTTCTCATTAACCAACACTTTATGATCATATGTTGTCTTAGATGTTTTAACATACAGGATGAAGATCTAGAAGGATCTACAAGGTTCTGGAATATTTAATGTTGCAGTGAATGTTGCATAACATTGGTTGCAACATGAGCAGTTACGGGTTCCAGAAGGATCTACAAGGATCTACAAGGGCCTACACGATCCAGACTTTTCCAGGACATTTTAGAACATTCTAGATCAGGCGGTTGCATCAAGAAACATTAGGAATAAAGATAAGGACGTGGAGACTACATAAATATCATGGAGCGGTTATAAAGAGAAGTTATTTTCGGATTGAAGACTTGTGCCTATAAATAGATGTCGAATCTTTCAGTACCAAGTGTGGAGTAAACGAGTACACCTACTCTAGTGTTGATCCTGAGTTTAAAGGTGATAGGGCAGTTATTCCAACATTTATTTTATACTTAGAAGTAGAGTTCTTCTCGTATAACTTGCGGTCGAACCTATATCCATAGATATAGAGATCATAGATATAGAGTGAGATCAACTTTGACGGTGTATTATGAAATACACTTAGCCAATTTAGATTTGATAGGTGATATCGAGTCTTGTTTCCGTTGTGAATGATTTTACTCTTCACACAACTTTTGTATCACTACTTTTGTTATAGTGAACGTTTTGCCGTAAGGCTAGCACAAACTATTTAAGATAGTTTGTGTTAAAAAGTATTCCTTTTCGCAATTGTGTGTTTAAGTCTTCCGCTGTACACGTTTTATATTCTGATTTACCAGTTTGTTGTAATATTTGCTTTAACATTTGTTACAACATCTGCACTTTATAACACATGCACACTTTCAGACTGTCGTCGGTGCACCAAATTAATAGTAATTGCCTCGACCAATCTACTAGTATAGTAGGATAAGTAAGGGTCGAACCCATGAGGAACAATGTAACTTATTTGAATAAATTCGTGTATTAGAATTAATAAAAGAGAGGGGTTTGGATTTGTTGTATAATTACTATAACACAAGAAAATAAAATAAAAATGATCTAGCCCTTGGATAGTATCCCCAAGAATAATTCTTCCAATTTAATTAACGATCGTGGTTTATCTCAGCCCTATCTCGAATCTTGCCCCTAGACCAGTGGTACGACCAAACTAGTCAGAATTATTGCTTAAGTTTAATTAATCAGAAGGTACGACCCCTAATTAACCTATTCAAATGAATAATCCCAAAATATCTTCGAGATTCAATTCACTGAATGCATTAACGAACTAAAATAATAGGACAAACTAGACTATGAAAGCGGAACGTCCGAATTATACAATCTAGACTTTGCTATCCCTAGGGTGTTCTGAACTATTTGCTACTCCAATTACACATTTATAACAATTACGAATTATAAAATGTAATTTAGCAAGAATTAATCAACAAATAAACTTGGATGGCCAGACCAAATGAATATATCAATTAAATATGCATCGCATAATATCAAATAACAAAAAAATCGAGATAGGAATGAAATTAAAACCGTCACCAAATAATTAAAAGGATAAATTATTCAAGGTTCAACATGTCCTCGAACTAGAATAAGAACTTAGCCATTAAACATGGCTAAGAGAAATGACAAAGAAATAAATAAAATATAAATAAAATTATTGTGTGTTTCTTTCTCTCTCAAAGGTTGCTCTTCTCATAGGTCCACGTGATGACTTTATATAGTGGAGCTACCTTTAATGCCATTAAAGTTTTTGAGCCAAATTGAGGATTAAATCAATATGTGGAAATTTTCAAGGCTTGATCATAGACACTTTAAAAGTTTTGATATTATGTTTTAATGCAATCTTTATTCCATGAAAAACATGTAAAATCCAATATCGAGACCCTCATATTGAGCTACGCATTCACCTTCGGGCTAATCCATTTTCATTCACTCGCATCTTTAAATTTGGCCCGTCTCAAGCTTAATTAAAAAATATTGCAAAACAAGCTAAAATTCATAGAAAATATAAAAATCAAAGCAAACGGACCAAATAATATAAGTCAGGTAATTACAAAATAATAGCGAAATAAAATACACAAGATAATTAAAATAAGCACATAAATTACACGCTAGACCCGACTTATCAAACATTGAAATCTAAAACACGTAAAATTATAATCCGAAGTTATATTTCGTAATATGATTAGAATGGATAGTGCAATATTAATTCTATAGTGACTGAATTAATATTAATGGGCTAGAATAATATTAACAATGTCTCTCCAATTAAACGGTAAACGTGATATCCTTATTTCTGCATGTTTAGGGATTTATTTGATTATCGTATTCAATAAATGAATTGCATGAATTTAATTTATTTAAATTTTTTAATTCATTTTTTATGGATTTATGATAATTCATATTTAAATTACACCTGAAAAGATCCATGTCAATTTTTCGTATTCCCCACCTGAAAAGACTTTCATACGTACACTATGTTTTATCACTACTATACTAACAAGCAACTCATACATTAAAATTTGTGTCCAAGTAAAATAAAAAATCAACTTAGGGATAGAGTATATAATTTAAAGGTCTAATTACAATGAACTCATTAAACTATGAGAGATTTTGCACCTAAACAACCAAATTATGTTTCTTTATGTATCAAACTATCAAATTTTGTCACATTAACCACTAAATTTAATTTTTGGCTATTTTTTTTTAACATATGAAGGGTATTTTTGTTAAAAAAAATCAATTGACGGGAAACAGCGGAAGGAGGTGGACACACTAGACAAGGAACAACGTTAATGGGCGGATGCACGAAGCAATATATTGCGGGGTGAAGTGTCATGGCCGTAGATGAGAAGGAATTGCTTGATAACTCTAGAAAAATAGAGGATGAACAGTGTATGGAAGTGGAAGTGTGGGAAGAAGATAAAAAGGTGATGAGTTAAAGTCCTTGTGGGACTTGCGTAATTATGGTCCGAATGAGGTTGGCGTTAACGTGTCGGATACCCAGGCCATTTGATGAAGTGAAGGAACTAAATTCCACCTTACAGTTGTTACCTTATTATTAGTTTAGTTAAATTCAATTAAGTCCCTAGACATTTAATAAATTACATATTGTATTGTGGTCCCCCTTTTTGGTTGTAAAAAATGGGGGGCTGATTTCAGTAGTGGACAATATCATAAAATTGCCTCAACTCTCTGCCTCTTATTTCTCTCTCTCTCTCTAATCTTTCTCACTCACGTTTATTTCCTTTCTACTATCTTTACATTTATGTTAATATAATCCAGAAAATAATCATATAAAAATTATGTAGTGAACAATCCACTACAATTGGTATCTTGAGTTGGTTCGATCTCCTTCGATGGCGAACAGTACTCGTTTGAAAGATCTCCAGGAGGCACAGAAATAACTAGAGCAGAAGGTTTCTACGGAAACACTTAAGGCTCAGACAAAAGTAGGAGATGATGCAAGATACTATTTCAGGGATCTACGATCAGGTTGCTGGTATGTCGAGGCAATTCGAACATTTTAAGAATACACTTGCAGGACTATAACTTCAAATTTTGAACTTGAGTATGGAAAGAATCTGTTAGAAAGGGAATCAATATTGGGTGATCCACCTATCAAATCATTTATTATAGGTATTACAAGTTATAATCATGATGCTCAACGTTTTAGACAAGTTGTTGATCCTACTCTTTTATCAGTGCATACCCCCCTCTCTAGGGTTGATTTCCCTAAGTTTGATGGTTCTAAACCCAAAATTTGGATTTTACGTTGTTCTAACTATTTCAATGTGATTCCAAATATTCTGGACTTCTCAGAAAATCAATTTGGCTTCAATGAACTTTGAGGGAAAGGTTGTCTTATGGTACCAGGGTTTTTCAATAAAGCTTTCTGTTCTTACTTGGTCTCAGTTTGTTGATACTGTGGCTACTAGATTTGAGGAGATAAAGAGAGTTTTGATTATTGTTTCTTTTAACAAACTTAAGCAAACAGGTTCTATTGATGATTATATCGAAAAGTTTGAGGAATTTAAAACTTGTTTACTCATTTTTAATGATGTGGATTTCTCTGAATCCCACTTTGTAGCCAGTTTTATAACTAGGCTGAATATGGAGTTATAATCTTCCCTTATTATGTTTGAACCTAAGAGCCATAGGCATGCATTCAGTTTGGATAGATAATAGGAGCAAGCTAATGATGCCTCTCAAAGAAATTTAGACCACCTTCTAAATTTTCTTCTAATTTATTTATTCCTTTGAAAAAACTAACTCACGTGATTTTCCTCAAGCTAATCCCCTGTCCAAACACTCAGCCTCCCTTCCAAGCCTTCTTTCAAAGTCCTCACTCCTGCTGAAATGATTGCATGAAGGGAAAAAGGGTTATGTTATAATTGCGATGAACTCTACACTTTTGGCCACAAATGCAAACATAAAATTTCGTATATGGTTTTGGCTAAGGAGGACGAATCTGGGCTTTCCTCTCCTCTTGTCACTTTTGGTGTTGGAGATGAACCTCCAATGGAAGAAGTTCAAATGACCATGAATGTTATTTCTGGTCAAGGTGGTGCTCTACCACAATGAGACTTATTGATGAGTTTGGTGATCATAAAATTCATATTCTTATAGATACTGGGAGTACTATCAGTTTTTTACAAGCTGCTACAGCTAAGAGATTGGCTTGCCCATTAACTCCTACTGAACCTATTCTGGTGAGGGTGGCAAATGGCTAGAAGATGGTTAGTGCAAAATAGGTCAATCCTTCTCTTGGAAAATGTGTTGACGATCGAATTCTAATCATGTGGATTAGTGGCTGTTTTTAGTTGCAAATTAGATCATCAAACAATTACGTGTGATTGATCACTACCGTAAATAGTGAATTCGGTTATTCGGAATGAAAAAAGATAAATATGTATATTAATTACGTATTTGGTTTGTATATGTGTAAACTGAGGTGTATGATTGTGTGTAGATAGAGTTTGCTTGTATTTATGAATTTGTGCTTAATTTTATTCATTTAGATTCAAGGTATTTATATAAGTCCTCCAAGTAGGAGGTGACCTGACCTTTACTCTTCCATGTGTGCATGCTTGACACATGGAGAGTTAACTTATTGACCTTATCTAAGCTAAATTCTATCCTCTAAGCCGGATTAGCTCGTTTTAATGAGCAATTCGCTTCTTGAGTCTTGTCCTTGAGGAATCACTAGCTTGATTTTGTTGGTCGGCTTATCTTTTGTTGTGGCACTTTGGCAAATGGAGCTCGCCATGGTCTTATTTGGGTTCAGATGGCCTTTGATCTTAAGTAGCTCGACTGGGTGATGTAGTTCGCCTAGCTGGAGTAGCTAGGCGAGCTACTCCAGCTTGGCCTGGATTATATTAGCTCGATTAACCCTATCTTTGGTGTGGTTATCTTGGTTAAACTTGTTCGCCTAAATTGTAATATAGCTCGCCTATCAACAATTGCCCCCTAACCAGCTATTATGTTGTGAATAAGTTGGGCGAACTACATATGGGCTGGCTATGATCTTTTGTTACGAAGGCGAGCTGTTCTTCTCTGGGGCGGATTGCATCATCAGGGGCGAACTGCACCTGTATGGGTGGGTTGGACTGGTCGTATGACGGTTGGAATTCTGAGGATTGGGGTCGTTTCGAGACATGGCGTGAGCGGCATGATCACCGCCGCCCACGCGCGCGGTAATTTGAGGTGACGCGCCCCCAAATTTCGTGGAATGGGGGCGCATACGACTGACAGTTGCAATTTAGTCCCCCATTTTTTTTTTGCTTTTTTGCTCAATACCTCACTCTCTTTTTACTATAAAAGGAAATTATTCCTTATTTTCATTCTTTGTCCTTCGATTTTCAGCTGCAAAACCCTTTGCCAAAATCCGTTCAATTTTCCAGCAACATAAATCCTCTCCGACGACGGTTTCCTTTGATTTCCAAGCGTCTTAAGGTAATAATCACTCTTTTCTAATTCAAATTTTTTTATTTGGGTAGAAAATCCCCAACTCCGTCGTCGAATACACAAAATCGCCGCCGCCTCTTAGCCTTCTTTATCGGAAAATCTCCATTAACGGCCGATCGAAGCTTCCTACCCTTTGTAAACCAGAAACCTCTAAAACAAATATCCTCACACTCTATGACGGGATCCTATCCACCTCGCAATCCGGGGAAACGTCCCATCGGAGAACCCTCATCCCCCATTCCAGTAGTAAATCTCGAGTCAGATCCTGAAGCAGCCTACGTAACTCGCTCAATTGATTCAGGAGCTCGCCCATCTAGGGAGGAGGTCGCCTAGGCAAATCCAGCTCGCCAAGTCATGGAGGAGACCAGTTCCGATCTCCACGAAGAGGAGGACGAGGTCGAAGTACAGCAGCCCGCTCCCATTGACGAGCTAATGTGGGAGTATTTGAGGAGTATCAAATACCTCATGCCGAAACCTATTCGCCAAATTGATTGGGATGGATATGAAAGAGAATGGTCCAATCACTTCTTTGTTCTAGCTCGCGGAAGACGGAGGTTGAGGACAAACAAGTTTGCGGCGAGCTACATTGTCTCCTCTATTACAGAAGAGATATTGCCCCAGATCAGAAGGGATTACAAGATCCCTTTTGACATCCATATATACGCTCCTTTGGAGGATGACAGGGCAAATCGCCCACCCCGTAGGCTTACGGTGATCAATCTGGCCATACTGAAGATTGGGATCACCCTCCCGCTCCACCCCCTCATAGGTCGATTCCTGGAGGATACCAACTTGGCGATTAACCAATTGACTCCAGTGGGGTGGATGAACCTGATGTCCATCATGGTGCTATGTTCGTTGGAGGGCTACCCCAATAGGCTTAATGCAGAAGAGGTGAATTACCTCATGACGCCCACTATCTGTATCGGGGATGAGGCGGGTTGGTACTATCTCAAGGGGCGACCTGATCTGAGATTAATTGAAGACATCCCTAGGAAAGTAAGGGACTGGAAGCACGACTGGTTTTACATCGGCGGGGACTGGCGTGCTTCAGCTCGCCCATATGGTGGTGTAGAGCGCATATATACTCCGACGGAGTTTGGGGACCTTAGGCGTGAGTCTTATCCCTTCTAAGTTTTTGAAGAGATAAGACTAATTTTCATTTTTTTCTTTTTTATTTCAGGTCCTAAAACTCTCAAGTGGTGAAGTGCCAAAGACAACGCGGACGATCTATTCATGTTCACTGTTAGCCTGATCGCCCTCCGAAATTGAGCTGATCGAAGTGTTACCCATCTTTGCTCGGAATCTACATGTAGAGTAGCCCGACTTACCACTTATCTCACCACCTCGAGGCTCAAGCTCAAATCCCTGACGGTAATATTTCTTCAATTGGCGAACTATTTTACTCGTACTTTTTGTATTTTATTTTGCTAACTTTTTGTAGTTCGCCCTTCTGTAAACCAGCTCGTCATAGTTGCCATCCACCCTTCCTACTACGAGCTAAGTCAACACGTGTGGGATATGCCTACTATGAGGGGAATGAAGAAGGGGGATCCCCTATCAAAGATGGTTGCCTTGGTGGCAAAGACGGGCAAAGATGACCCACGCCCGACTGGAGGGTCGAGCTCGGCGAAGCAGCCCGCCGGTGGCTGGAACCCCCAAAATGAAGAGGCTTCTTCGTAGAGATGATACTCCCGTCTCGGATACAGAAAGGGCTGCCAAGAAAAGCAAGGTTGCCCAAGGGGGTGGTGCCTCTGCAGCCCGCCAGACTAAGCCCAAAGCTGCACGAGCTCCTTCTGTGGAGAAACATTCCGAGCAGCATCTGGTCGCTGCTGCTCCCGAAGGGAATGTTGATCATCCACATGATGCGACCTATCTCGGCTGGGATAAAGGTCGTCATGATTCGTAAGTCTTTCTCTCTTTCTTCGCTTTTTTTTAACACTTTTCTCTTATTTTTCTTACAGCTACGAGCCCGACCAGTACCCAAGTCGCTCAAATGTGGTGCAACAATATTCTTGTTCAAAGGTGCCCACCTCCTTCCGCGAGATACCTGACTCATTTGTTCGGCGGGCTTCTGAGTCCGTAGCTCGCTCCTGGAGCAAAGACTTACACGAGATCGTCAAATCTCAAATACCCCGCGACAATGGCCGATTATGCATAATCAAGGTTGGCAACACCCTGGTCGCCGTTTAGAAACTGGTCGACCAAGTAGAGGAGCTAGAAAGGGATGCCCGACAGCATGCGGCTACCGTTAGCCGCCAAGGAGAGGGATTAGGCCAAGGAGGAGGCCAAAAAACTGGTGGGCGACCTCCAAAACAAAGTAAAGGCCCACCAGGTCGGTGAGCAATGGGCCCTTGATCTACATATCAAAGTTACTGAAGAGCTTAAGGTTAAAGAGGCCAAGGTCGAGCTACTTAAGAAGCAGCTCACTCGCGAGCGCCAGCAAAAGGAGACCGCCGAGAAATTCGTGACAGAGGCTAAGGCCAAAATTGCCAGCCTGGAGGAGAAGCTCGCCAACTCTATTTCTCGTGAAGAGTTGTTGTCAAAGATAGAGACGAGCTTGATCCTAGGGTTCGTGAGCGCCTACTCTGAATGCATATGGGCAGTTAATGAGTTCGACGTGCCACACATTGTGAAAGAAATTGGCAAAGAATTCACCAACTTCCTTGAAAGTAACCCTCCAGCTCCCGGCACTTCACTCCAGATCGGTGACCTGCCAGAGCATGGGGTCAAGATAGACTTTAATGAACCTGTGGTTGAAATTACACATCCCTTGGAGGATGATCAGGAGGTCACCGAGGGCGAACATAATCTGCCTGCCGGCGAGAATGAAAAGGCTCGAAAGGAGCAGGCTGATGCGGAGGGGTTGATCGCTGAGCTGACTGAAGATGTCCCCATTGATCCTTCCATCATTGGGACACCCTTAGAAGACCCCAAGGATGACAACCTCCCTCCTCCGACCAGGCAGGGGTCTTAGGGAGTTAGGATAGATTAGGTCATTTACTTCTTCTTTTGTTGTTGTTGTTCGCTCCTGATGGAGTTGTTTTTGTAATCTTTTTGGGCGAACTGCCTTATTATTAATGGAATTTATTTTTGCTCATATTGTTCATCATACATTAATTGTCTTTGCATTTATATTTATGTTTTATAATCTTAATGAATGTAGTAAGTCTTTGTTCTTAAAGAACTTTGCCTTTTAAAAATAGAATAAGGGTCTTGGCCTTAGGCTATGCTCATTTGAAAACGAACAACCTTTAGATGGGCTTGATCATATAACAGATTTGTGCCTTGAGCTTAGACTTCCTCCTTTGAGCAAACAACTTGTGATTGATCTTGATAAAAATTACAAGTATAGATGACGACCTAACTTATACAATTTTTACAAACCAAGCTAAAGTTGTTCGACCACTATACATTTTGTCGAACAACCTTTAACCTGTCAAAAGATCAAAACTATACAAGGATAAACAAATAGCTAGTCTTAAAGTAGCTCGACCAACTAAACTTGTTCGACTACCAAAACTTGGTAAAATTTTCAAAAAATTGGGCAATTTTTTTTATCCTTACTTGCACATATACAACATCAGCTCGCCCATTTGTCAAAGTAGTTTGCCCAGTACAGGGGCAACACCATCATTCCCTTTAGACAAAGTAGCTCGCCTATTGGAAGTATTTCGTCAAATTAGCTGCATTTCTGGAGTATTGGGCCGAGTGGCCTTCTAGGTCTTCAATATCATAAGCACCAATGGGTAACTTATCTGTTACCCTGTATGGGCTCTCCCAAGTCGGTCCAAATACACCTGGAGGTGGGGCGAGCTTCTTTCTTAGGACGAGGTCACCAACTTCGAATTCCCTTAATCTAACATGGGAATTGTAATAACGCTCTGCCCTTTGCTTGTATGTTGCATTCTTTAGCTCGGCAGAGATTCTTCTTTCTTCGAGCAAATCCCGCTCAGCTGACAAAGCAGTGTTGTTCGCCTCTTCTTCAAAGTTAGTTGTTCTCAAGGACTTGGTCTTTAGTTCAACTGGAATAACTGCTTCGACTCCGAATGCTAGTGCAAAAGGTGTTTCTCCGGTGCTAGACCTGGGAGAAACTCTGTAAGCCCACAAAATATCTGGGAGTTCTACAGACCACTTTTCTTTACTTTTCGTCAATCGTATTTTGAGAACATGTTTGATTATTTTATTAACAGTTTCCACTTAGCCATTCGACTGTGGATGATAGGGGGTTGAATAATGTTTTTTGATACCCCACTTGGTGCAGAAGTCCCTCAGTTTCTTCCCGTCAAATTGAGGACCATTGTCTGTAACAAGTGTTTGAGGAACTCCAAATCGACAGACAATGTTCTTCCAGATGAAATCGGTCATTTTTTCTTGGGTAACTTTAACTAGGGCTTCTGCTTCTGCCCACTTGGTATAGTAGTCCACAGCTACGACGACGAATCGTATGTTTCCCTTTCCGGATGGAAAAGATCCGATGATGTCCATCCCCCATCGTGCAAATGGTCAAGGACTGAAAACTGAGACGAGCTCTTGGGATGGTGTATGGATTCCCGAGGCAAAGATTTGATATCGGTGACAAGCTCTGGCAATCTGAATTGCATCTTTCCACAAAGTTGGCCAATAGTAGCTCTATCTTATTGTTTTATAGGCTAAAGCTTGCCCCCCAGCATGACTTCCACAGACTCCTGCATGTATAGCCTCCAAATTAGCTCGCCCATGCCCCCTAGGCAAACACTTGAGAAGTGGGACTGAAAAGCCCCTTTTGTAAAGCTGCTCACCTACCAGGGTATACCTGGCTGTTCATTTTTTGTTATTTTGGCAGCTTCAAAAGGATTGCTTGGCAGTTCTCCATCTTTCAAGTATTTGGCTAAAGGAGTTCGCCAATCATTATCATCAAATAGTTCATTCAGCTGGTTGACTCTGTAATCTGAAGTAGATGGATTAGTCCTTTTGGTGATGATGATGTCTAACAATTCAGTTGGCCCTTCACTGGTGGCCAGTCTTGCTAGTGCATCAGCCTGCGTATTGCTCGTGCGAGATACTTGTTGAATGTACACTTGATCTAGCATCGATATTAAGTGAGCAACTATTTTCTGATACTCCATCATATGTTCATCTTTGGCTTCGTATTCACCTCGTACTTGATTTACAATGAGTTGAGAGTCTCCAAAAATTTGAAGTCGTCTAACTCCAACAGCAAGTGATAAGTGGAGACCTGCTATGAAGGCTTCGTACTTAGCTTCATTGTTGGTGGCCATAAATTCGAATCTGATTGCGGAGGTGAATACTTGCATGTTGGGGCTGATGAGAACTACTCTTGCCCCCAAGGCCGTGTTTATAGATGAACCGTCTATATAAAGATGCCACATGTGATCTAGCCCTCTCGTCGGATCTTGGAGAAAGGTTAGTTTGACAATAAAGTCGGCTAATGTCTGACCCTTGATAGCTTTTCGAGGTGCATAAGTCACTCCGAATTGGTTAATCTCTATGGATCATTTTAATAAGCGGCCAGCTGTGTCAGGTCAGTGTAAAATTTATCTGAGTGGGAAAGTTGTTAGTACTTCGACTTGATGGTCGAAGAAGTATGGTCTTAACTTTCTAACACTCATGACTAGTGCATATGCCAGCTTCTCAGTGGGTGAGTATTTCACTTCGGCCTCGTATTGTGTCTGGCTGGCATAGTAGATGGGCTGATGGAACTTTCTATCGGCCCGGACCAAAATAAAGTTGATGGCCATCTCCGATGCTGCCAGGTATAAGTACAATTTTTCTCCTGGGATAGGTTTCGATAGGATCTTCACGTCTCCCAGGTAGTCCTTTAGTTGTTTAAAAGCTCTCTAGTAGCTACCTGTCCATGAAAAGTTTCCTTTTTTGATGGCTTAAAAAAACGGACGATACTTGTCTCCCGAACGGGATATGAACCTGTTTAAAGCAGCTAGACACCCCGTTAGTCTTTGTACTTCTTTTACCGAACGAGGTGGTTGCATATCAACAATGGCTTTGACTTTCACGGGGTTGGCTTCAATCCCCCGTTTGCTAACTAGATGGCCCAGGAATTTCCCCGAATGTACTCCGAAGCTTCTTTTCTTCGGGTTTAACTTCATGTTGTATTTCCAAAGAATGTCAAACACCTGGGTGAGATGTTGAAGGTGATCTTTCTTTCTGGCACTTTTCACGACTATGTCGTCAACATACACCTCCACCGTCTCTCCGATGTGCTCATCGAATATTTTGTTTACAAGCCTCTGGTAAGTTACCCCTACATTGATTAGTCTGAATGATATTCTCTTCCAGTATAGTAAATTTTTGTTTGTATAGAAAGTTGTATCTTCCTGATCATCAGGGTGTATTAGAATTTGGTGGTAATCGGTAAATACGTCCATGAAGGTAAACATTTCGTGCTATCCACTAATTGGTCGATGTGCGGAAGTGGAAAGTTGTCCTTTGTGCAGGTTGAATTCAGATCTGTAAAGTCTATGCAGAGCCTCCAGGTTCCATTCGGTTTTCGCACTAACACTGGATTTGTCACCCATTGAGGACACAACGCCTGTCGGATCAAGTCGTTGTCTAGCAGCTTTTTCACTTTCTCATTGAGTGCTTGATATTTATCCGGCCTGTATTTTCATCTTTTTTTATGGACTGGTCTTCGGGCTGGATTGATGTTTAGCCTATGACAGGCATGTTCCGGGTTGATCCCCACTATGTCGGCATGTGACCAGGCGAAGATATCAAGGTTAGCTTTGAGGAAATCTGCCATCTGGGTCTTATAAGGCTCAGGGAGCTCGGACCCATGTAAAGTTCAAGATGGTCACAGTCAGGGTTAACTTTGAGGGCTTCCAGTTCTTCGACTGGAGGTGCTCGCCATTTTTGTCCCTTCCACCACGGATCGATGACTGGTCCCTCTAAATTTAGTTCATCCTCGATGTGCATGGGATCAACTCCCAGGCGGGGCTTAACATCTTCAACTGGCCCTGGGTTAGTGCAGTTCACCAGATTAGGGTTTCCCAGGTCAGCATTCAAGGGTAGCTCGTCAGTAGCCATTGATAGTTCTCCCCTTGGTAAGAGTAGTTCACCCTCAGGCAAGAGTAGTTCGCCTGAGGTCTGGAGCTGTTTGTCGACCTCCATCTAGTCATCTTGAGATTCCAGGATATCATCCAGGATGGAAGGTTCATTTATGGGATGACTGGTGGATGCTTCCATCATTGAAACCCGTCTTTCATCTGGTTGTAGTTGAAGAAGACGCTCCTAAGCTTTTCTTTGATCTCTCTTCAACGTCCCAGCTTCACTTGCAGTGGGGAACTTAACACAATAATAATATGTTGAAACTGCAGCTTTGAATTCATTTAAAATTGGTCGGCCAAGGAACCCATTGTAGGTGGATTCTTGATCTACAACCAAAAACTCCACCATTCTAGTTATATTCTTTTTGGGTTCCTTGGTCGATATAAGTTGTACAGACAACCTAATCATTTCTTAGGGATTGTTACAACATTTCCAAAGCCTAAGATTCGGTGATTGGATTCTTCAATGTAGCTCGCATAATCTCACAGTTGATCGAGCGTCTTCTTGAAGAGGATATTGGTATAGGCTCTGGTATCCACCAGCAGAAGGTGCACTTTGGTCGCCATTATTTTGACACATATTATGAGGGAATCATTATGGGAAGTTATGATTCCGTCCAGATCATTCTCGGTGAAAGTCAACTCGGATGTTTGTAAAATTGATGGGTTGACCCCCATTTCTTGTACTTGGGCTATGGCTCGCAAATGAGCCTTCCTTTTCCTGTTTGAAATCGGAGGTCGCCCATCTGAGTAACCCCCTACAGGTCCTGACTGCTCCATCATCAAAATTTCTGGAGGGAGCCCTGCTGCAGCAGCTGGGTTAGGCCGCCCTCTCTTGTTGTTCCTGTGGGTAGGGATGTTAAACGGGTTGCGGGCCTAAACGGTCTTGGGTCTTATCGGTTTATTTTAATCGGTCCACTAATATTCAAAACCTAACCTTAACCCTAGCGGTCTGCGGGCTAAACGGGCCACTAACGGGCTCCAAAAAAAACTAAAAAATTAATTTTTAATATAAAATATAGACATATAATTGTAATATGATGTCATTTAAACTTAAAATTTAAACATCGTTAAGAAATTCATGCAAATTACATTTAAACATCGCACAACATTTCACTTTTTTATAAAATAAATTTATAACGTCAATGACGATTTAAGAATGGACGGCAACCAAAAATGGTGATTTGAGAGTAATGACAATGACCGATAAACCCTAATTGGAAAGATAATAACGAAATAGGGATGTTGAAGTCGTGCATTGTTCATAAATTTATAAAAATTACATATATTGTTTATTAAGTTCAAATATTAATTAAATGACTAAATTTAATTTCAAGTAATTTAATAAATTAACTAAATGAAAATATAAATTAACTAAATAACAACTTGAATATATATATATATATATATATATCGGACAATTGGACTTGGATTAAAAATTTAAAGTTGAAGTAAAATAGGTAGGTTGCATACACGGTTGTAGTTGTACAAGTAAAATATATAAAAAGTAAAAAAATCAGGCTAAATGGGTTGGCCCGGTAAACCGGCGGGCTAGCCCGTTTAGCCCAAAAAAGGCCCGGTTTTAAACGGGTCATCAAATGCTTGGACCTAACCCTTGTTCGGTTCAGGGCTAAACGGGCAAGCCCGCCAGCCTGCGGCCCGTTTAACATCCCTACCTGTGGGGTTGTTCATCTTCATCTTCGTCGGAACTTTGGGGAGTATCTGCTCGAGGCTTCTTCCCAGGCTGCCTTTTGACGAAGTCAGACAGCTTACCCTCCTCATAGAATCGCCAAAGCTGTTTTAGCAAGTCTCGACACTTACTAATAAAGTGTCCCACACTTTGGTGGTAGGCACAATACTTGTTTGGGTTCAACTTGTCGGTATCCTGACAAATCTTCCTGTGTGGGGCAAGCAATTCCTTCTCCTTCATGTTATTGTAGATTGTATCGATTGATACGGTTAACACCTGGTTGAGCTTATCCTTCAACTCCGTCCCCTCATTGAATGCTTTCATATTCTTGGGGACTCTATAACCGGTTCTGCCGGATTTTTTCATGTTCTCCTTTGGGTCTGCTTCATTGTCTCCCATGTCCTTTTGCAATGCTTCATACATGGAAACAAAGACTCCCGCCTGATTGCGGAACTCAGCATAAGTTTTTGGGCACTTGAGATGCACTTCCTTCCAGAGATCGGTGCCCTTTTTTAATCCACTCAGGACAGCCACAATCTTGGTGTCCTTGCTTACAGATTCTCCTTCCAGCAGAACCTTGTCGAACCTTTCTAAGTATGACCGGTCTGATTCATCATTGGCTTATTTTAAATCTGATAACCGATGCCTCTGGGATAAGTACGACCCAGCCGAAGAGAAATGGGATAAGAACTTTTTGCCCAGCTGGGCAAATGAATGAATGGAAGCCGGCGGCAAGGCAGAGAACCATTTATGTACACGATCCCCAAGTGTTAGGGGAAAGTTCTGACATTGGGTTGCATCACTTGCTCCCTTAGAAATTATATAGTCGGAATACTTGGTCAGATGCACTCGGGGATCCACTGTTCCCTCGTATTGGATACTGGCAGGGAACTGGATTTTCTTCTGAATTGAGGCTTTCTGAATTATAGTTGATAACGGGGAGGAAGGTAGAGTAGTCACCCCGAGATCCCTCTACAAGTCCAGTTGGCCTTGCATGCTTTCAATGGTCTTGGAGGATATTCAACGAACAACGGTGTGTGGTCGTCAGTTCGTCGCAGTCCCTCACTTGGAGGGAGAATCTCATGAGTTAGCCTTCTAGGGTTCTCAGCCCCATTCGGACCCAAGCGACCAAAAGCCGACCTGGTCAGTCTCTCATGCACGGACTGACGAGCTGGATTATGAGCTGTCCGAGCTACCACAGCTCTTGGTCGAGCTACTTCTTTATCATAGCCTGGACGACCAAACCTATCCAGCACGCTCTAGCGTGTTGTCCCGTGGCTAACCCCCACAGTCTGGCTTGGGGTTGACTCCCCGTGACTGGCGAGCTCCTCCAGCTCTTTTGCCTTACCCTTTTTTTTCCGGGCTTTGGCACTGTCCACCTCATTTGGTTGTTCATCTCATTCCTTTCCATGCTTATAAGCTCTTATTGGGCTATACCTTGCTCTAACATGGGAAGGTCCAGGCTGCCCTTGCTTTTTTTGCAATGTTTGAAATATTGCAATCGTGCGAGCAAGATCATCGGGGTTGCGAGTATAATCCTCCAACTCTAGTGACATCAATTGGCCTGCTATCGGTCTAGTCTCATTTACATATCGAGCAGTTATAGCTCGCCAGCCAGCCGAGGAGCCCCTGGTGGGTGAGGCCCTCCTAGAAAAATGGAAATATTTTGTTTCCCGAGACAGTAGCATCCTTAGCTAAGGTCTTATACGAATCTTCAAATGTTCAAATCTCCAAATGAAGAACACTAAGAACACCAAGAACACTCCTGCTTGAGTTTTCAAGAGAAACTCAAGATCTTCTTCAATTCTTCAAGTCTTAAACTTGAAGTTCTTGCTAATCACACTGAATCGGAGGTTTGAACCCTCCTTCTTGCGCCAATTTATTGGCAATCGAATTCTAATTACGTGGATTAGTGGTTGTTTTTAGTTGCAAATTAGATCATCAAACAATTACATGTGATTGATCACTACCGTAAATAGTGAATTCGGTTATTCGGGATGAAAAAGATAAATACGTGTATTAATTACGTATTTGGTTCGTATATGTGTAAACTGAGGTGTATGCTTGTGTGTAGATAGAGTTTTCTTGTATTTATGAATTTGTGCTTAGTTTTATTCATTTAGATTCAAGGTATTTATACAAGTCCTCCAAGTAAGAGGTGGCCTAACCTTTGCTTTTCCATGTGTGCATGCTTGACACATGGAGAGTTGACTTATTTGACCTTATCTATGCTAATTTCTATCCTCTAAACCGGATTAGCTCGTTATAATGAGTAGTTCGTTTTTTGAGTCTTGTCCTTGAGGAGTCACTAGCTTGATTTTGTTGGTCGACTTATCTTTTGTTGTGGCACTTTAGCTAATGTAGCTCGCCATGGTCTTATTTGGGCTCGAATGACCTTTGATCTTAAGTAGCTCGATTGGGTGATGTAGCTCACCTAGCTGGAGTAGCTCGCTCGGCTACTCCAGCTTGGCCTGGATTATATTAGCTCGATTAACCCTATCTTTGGTGTGGTTATCTTGGTTAAATCTGTTCGCCTAAATTTTAATGTAGCTTGCCTATCAACAACATGTAGGGTCATACATTCTCCTACCCCAGAGATTATTGGATAATGATGGTTGTGATTTAATCTTGGGAGATGATTGGCTTAAATCTTGCATTGTTGAGTTGGATTACTCCAACATGACCTTTACAGTCACTTGGTCAGGGCAACAGATCAAACTTTAGGCTCTAACTTCTAATAATTGTCAGGTTATTTATTATTTCTCTTTACATGCTATGTTACATAGTGATGTTATTTATGAGGGAACTTTTCTTATAACGGTTGCCCCTATTTGTCATACCTTTGATTCAGCTCTAGAGGAGTTGTTACTGTCCTATAAGGATATTTTTCCTAAGAGAGGAGTGTAGCACCAAATTATTCAAAAAAATTGGAGTGTCCCCAAACTCCAGTTTCTTACAGAACTTCTCACCACCATAAGCAAGAAATTGAAAGGATAGTAGTGGAATTACTACATTTTGGTGTCATTACGGACAACAAGAGTCCTTGTGCCTCTCCAGTCCTTTTGGTAAAAAAGAAAGATGGGTCATGAAGGTTATGTGTGGATTACAGGTACTTAAATGAATTTACAATCAAACATAACTACTCAATTCCCATAATTGATGGGTTACTTGATGAGTTGCATGGGGTTGTATTCTTTTCTAAGGTGGATTTGAGGTCTGGATATTTTCAAATACTTATGACCCCTAAACATAGGTACCTCACAGCTTTTAGAACTCATAATGGCCATTATGAGTTCTTGGTGATGCCCTATGACTATGTAATGCTCCTGCAACCTTTTAATCTTTGATGAACAAGATTTTCAAGGATTTTCTACAGAAATATGTCCTAGTATTTTTTTTATGATATTCTCATCTATAGTTCATCTATGGAGGATCACCTACAACACTTGGCATCTGTCCTGGCCTGAGATAACAAATTATTTTCCAAAAGAAGTAAGTGTTATTTTGGACAAACTCAGATTGAGTATTTGGGTCACACTATTTCTTAGCAAGGGGTTGCCACAGACCCTATGAAAATTGTTGGAATGGTTCAATGGCCTACTCCTAAAACTATCAAGCCGCTGAGGGGATTCTTGGGTCTCACTAGATATTATAAGAAATTCATTCAGGGTTATGGTCTATTGAGTAGACCACTAACTCAACTCCTCAAGAAGGATAGTTTCAAATTGTCTGTGAAAGCTGAGGAAGCTTTTCGGAAACTGAAAGTTGCCATGACTATTGCTCCTGTCTTGGCCTTGCCTGATTTTTTCAAAAAAATTTGTGGTGGAAACTAATGTTAATGGAAAGGGAATTGGGCTATTTTAATGCAAGATGGTATACCTATAACATTCCTAAGAAAGACTCTTTGTCTTAGAAATCAGGTTTTTTATCCATTTAAGAGAGAGAGTTCTTAGCTGTTTTGTTGGTCATTCAAAAATGGAAACACTTCTTACAAGGTCAACAATTCACTATTGGGAGTGATCAACAGTCACTCAAACATCTTCTGGATAGTTAAACGATACGTGAAAACATGATTGGGAAATTATATTGTGTATTGAATGAATCCCAAGAGTACATATTTATATACAAGAGCTAAGCTAATTAAGGTAATCATAAACCCTAAACCTAAAAGCCCATTCTATAATATTTACATATTATTCTAACACTCCCCCTCAAGTTGGGGCATAGATATTGATCATGTCTAGCTTGTTACAAAGATAGTCAACCCTAACTCCATTAAGAGCCTTCGTAAAGATATCTCCTAATTGATCTTCACTTCTCATATAATCAGTCGCGATCAATTCTTGTTGGATCTTTTCACGGACAAAGTGACAATCAATCTCAATGTGTTTAGTTTGCTCGTGACAAACTGGATTAGAGGCAATGAGAAGAGCAACTTGACTATCACACCATAACTTGGCAGGTATTGAGACCTTCAAACCAACTTCATTTAGAAACCCACAAACCCAAACAATCTCGCATCCAACTTTGGCCATAGCTCTATATTCAGATTCTGCACTAGATCGAGAGACTACATTCTGTTTCTTACTTTTTTCCAAGAAATCAAGTTTCCTGCAAAGAAATCACAATAACCTGAAGTAGATTTCGATCTTCTTTCGAGCCTGCCCAATCTGCATCAGCAAAACATTCAATCCGATCATGACCATGACACTGTATACAATTCCATGTCCAGGAGTTCCCTTCAAATAACATAAGATCTGTTCTACAACCTTCCAATGATCTACAGTTGGTGATGACATGTACTTACTCACAACATTTACTAAATAAGCAATATCTGGACGCGTCATTCTGAGGTAGTTCAATTTTCCTACCAATCTTCTATATCTTCCAGGATCATCAAATAAAGCACCTTCTTTCATGAGTTGTAAATTAGAAACCATTGGAGAGCTACATGGTTTAGGTCCTAATTTTCCTGTTTCAAAATGTAAATCGAGCACATATTTTCTTTGAGACAAGAAAATCCCCTTCTTACATCTACTCACTTCAATACCAAGAAAATATTTAAGAGTTCTCAAGTCTTTGGTAGTGAACTGAGTAGGAAGGAAAGCTTTCAAAAACACAATCCCTTTAGAGTCACTTCCAATGATCACAATATCATCCTCATACACAGCCATTAACACAATACCACTCCCAGAATTCATATAGAAAATAGAATCATCAGATTTACTTTGCTTCATACCAAACTTCTCAACCGCACGAGAGAAAGTACCAAACCATACACGAGGACTCTGTTTCAAACCATACAACGATTTTTGAAGATAACATACCTTATCGCTCTCCCCCTGAGCAACAAAGCCAGGTGGTTGCTCCATATAAATATCGTCAACAAGATCACCATGAAGGAAGGCATTCTTGATATCCAACTGGTGTAAAGGCCAGTGGTGAGTAGCTACCAACAAAATCAAAAGTCTAATCGAGGTGAGTTTGGCAACAGGAGAAAAGTATCAGAAAAGTCAAGACCATAAATTTGAGCATATCATTTAGCAAAAAGACGAGCCTTTAGGCGAGCAACAAATCCATCAGGATTGACTTTGATAGTAAACACCCATTTGCAGCCAATAGATCGTATACCTGCAGGAAGATCCACCAATTCCTAAGTACCAGTAGAATCTAATGCATACATTTCCTCAATCATGACATTATGCCAACCAGAATGGGCCAAAGCTTCATGAAAATTTTTAGGAGCAGTCATAAGTGATGAAATCAAAGCTTGAGAGGAATGTGACAGGTGATTATAGGAAATAAAAGAGGAAATATGATAAGTGCAAGAGTGTTTACCTTTTTGAAGGGCAATAGGGAGATCATCACTTGAAGGAGGATCCGCTGACGAAGAAACCGGTGCATCAGGACATAAAACTGGTAGTTCGGGAACTAAATCAACATTAGTAGGGGCAGGCGGTTGTGATTGACGCGAGTATGTATGGAGGATAAGGGGTCTAGTGGACTCAGGTGGAGGAACAACTTGTGGAAGTACTGTATAAACCAAAAAGTATGTTTCCTCCCCCTCAGTGGGAGGAGGAGAGGAATGTGAGAAGGTGTATGTTCAGAAAAGACGACATCAGCAGATACGAGATATTTGTTGAGACTAGGACAGAAATACCGATACCCCTTTTATACCCGAGAATAGCCCAAAAATGCACTTCAAAGACTTAGGATCGAGTTTTGTGATGTGAGGTCGAACATCCCGAACAAAAAAAGTGCAACCAAATATTTTAGGCTCAATAGGAAACTTAGACTGAGATGGAAACATGACATGAAAAGGTGACTAACCATGAAGAACTGAAGAAGGCATGCGATTAATGAGAAAGCAAGCAGTATAGACAACATCAGTCCAAAAGTGTTTAGGAACTGTCATGTTAAATAACAAAGCTCTAACTGTTGCCTATTTTTTCTTTCGGCCACACTATTTTGAGATGGTGTGTCAACACATAAGGTTTGATGAAGAATATCATTTTGCATCATATAATGACGAATTATGTCAGACAAATATTCCTTAACATTATCATTACGCAAAGTTTTCACAGACACACCAAACTGAGTCTTAATCTCAGCACAAAAGGTAGAAAAGTGTGTAAATACCTCAGAACGACTCTTCATCAAATATAACCAGGTCCTACTAGAATAGTCATCAACAAAGATGACAAAATAACGAAATTCAGGTTTCGAAGTGATGGGACAAGGACCCCAATCATTAGAGTGCTTCCATAGGGGTGACAATTCATGTACATACTACCGATTGGTGTGCATCAATGATGTAGAGGTCACTCGATTCATGTCCCTTACCAATGGTCTTCTTCGTCGTAAGATCCTGAAACAAACAATAATCAGGAAAAAATGAGACACGGTTGCGTGTTTACTCACAGAAACTAGGTTAAACGAGAGGTGGTGAAGGTTAAGAACAGATGATAAGGGTAGGGAAGGTGTTGGGTTAATAGTTCCTGATCCCATAACATGATATTGTGCACCATCGGCTAAGGTAACAGGAAAATGAGTAGTATGTGAGTCAAAGGTAGAGAAAAGTTTCGAGTTACCTGTCATATGATCTTTGGCGCCAGAATCAATGACCCACTCGGTCGATGAGGAAAGAAGACATGCATTAGAGTTACCTTACTTAGCTATAGTAGAGACAAAATTTATTTGTGACTGGTTCTTATTCTGAAGTTGCAGCAACCTTGCATACTTACGAGCAAAAATCGTGACGGAATTATCAAAGCGACCAGAACAACAGTCCACAAAATTATTCTCTTCAGACATAGTAAATATCAAGCTTTTTTAAAATCCTTTTTTTTACAGGCAAAAGCCTATTTATTTAAATAGACCAGACTTGAGCTTTTTTGTAAGCCTTTTAAGCCCAACAAATCGGCCTATTTAATTATATTATGGAATATATAGTATAATATATAATGTATAATAATACAATACACATATAATATAATATAAATATTCAATATATATATGTAAGAATATTACTAAATATAAATTTAAATATTATTTGGATTTGTTATTATGCTATTATATGATAATCCTTTAGTAAATTGCTTTTATTCTTCATTTTTAGATTAAAAATGTTAATTGTTATGATTTAATGATATTATGTTGGGATATGTTCTAGTTTTGATGATTTTCCAAAACAACATGTAATAGGTTTGAAAGCAGTCAGGATGTATCTTTTGTTTCAGGTCAGGCTAGGTTATGTCTCAATAGAATAGGCTGTCAGTTGAGAAGAATTCAGTTGAGGAAACACTCAGTTGAGGGGGAACTCAGCTAGAGGGAACTCAGCAACACAGCCTGAGAAAATCAAGTTGACATCAAGGAGAACAGACTGAAGCCAAGTCAGAGACCTGAACCAGAAGAGAAGCCTGAAGGATGTCCCACTAAGTGTAAACCAGGCTGATCTAAGCTAAGTCAGGTGGACCACTCAGTGAAGAGCATGATCAGGAGGATCAGTGCTGCACCAAGTAGGCCCTGAAGGAGTCAGACTACTGTGGTCAGGGAAGTTTGTCATTCAGCCTTATGACAAACTTCTTGGAATGATCTTCAAAGAGTCTCTGAAGGACAACTACACTGAAGACGATTCAGTCCACTGAAGATCATCAGTCAGTGAAGGAGGAAGCTACCTAAAATCAGTGGATCTTGGTCAACCCACTGAGTCAAAGATCCGTTGGATGCAGTCCACGTGGACCAATTAGCACGAGGCAGCAACTCTGACACTCACAAAGGCCGCATTCCAAGAAAGGTGGTTGAAACCATTAATTGTATGGATTCAAATGTAATTTCCTCCAACGGTTACATTTGAATCCACACTATAAATACAAGCTCATAGCTGCGTTTTGGTGTGTGTGTGAAGAAAGAAAAATCAACACCTACAAGCTATAAGAGTGTGTGAGTTATTAGGGAGTCATAAGGAAGTGTTGCTCACACCCACGACACTGACCTTTAGGGTTATCACTTATATTCATTGAGTGTCAAGCTTGTAACACATAGCTTAGAGAGGTTTTCCTAATCTTAGCATTAGGCTAACACATTGTAAAGGAAAACCTCACATAGTTGGAGAAACCAAACTGAAACCAAAACCCTCTAGTTAGGTTTGTTGGTGGAAGTTAGTTAGTGAGGAGAGGCAGCCCAGGGAGTGGTGTGAGTCCAGTTGTCAGTGCACCTTGGCACGTTAAAAATAAGAATCCCAGTTAGTGGATTTCCTGTTAAATCAGGCTGTGGATGTAAGAGCTTGAGTCTCTGAACCACGTTAAACTGAGCGTATCTATCTTTTAAAGTATTTACTAAAGTGCTATGAAAATCTACTCACTGAGAGCATTGTTATAAGAAAACTTTGGTTAAATATTCAGGTCAGAGGGAATCCTTCTCACTGACCAGTTCAGGCAACGCACTCGGCAGTTCAGTATCTCGAGTCACTGCCTTGCTTAGAGCATGAGCCTCCAAGCCTCTCACCGAATTGGTAGCTCAGCCTCTAAGCAGAGCAGTGACTTGAAGTGCAACCTCTCGAGTCACTGTGTTGCTAAGAGTATGAGTCTCCAAGTCTCCTCACTGACTTGATAGCTCACCCTCTTAGCAATGCAGTGAGTTGAGAACTCTTCACTCTTGCTGAACTCCCTGAGGTAAAAGGTTTTAAAAAAAAAATTTGCTCCTGAATTCCCATTTTTGCCTTTCGAAAACGGGACCATCAATTGGTATCAGAGCCTAAAAGGCCTTTTTATATAATTATTGAATATAATTTTATAAACATGATTAAAAAGGCCCCTAAAAGGCTTTCGAATCAGGCTTATTTATTAAAAGGTCAGCTCAGACCGTCCAACGAGAAGCCTAGCTCACTTCGACCTATTTCCACCACTAAAAAAATGGAGGATGAACAGTGTATGGAAGAGGAAGTGTGGGAAGAAGATAAAAAGGTGAATGAGTTGAAGACCTTGTGGGACTTGGGTAATTGTGGGCCGAATGAAGTTGGCGTTAACATGTCGCATACCCAGGTCATTTGATGAAGTGAAGGAATTAAATCTCATCTTACAAATGTTACCTTATTATTGGTTTAGTTAAATTCAATTAAGTTTCTGGACATTTAATTAATTACATATTGTATTGTGGTCCCCCCTTTTTTATTGTTACAAATGGGGGGCAAATTTCAGTAGCGGAGAATATCAGAAAATTGTCTCAACTCTCTCCCTCTTATTTCCCTGTCTCTAATTTTTCTCCCTCACGTTTTTTCCTTTCTACTATCTTTACATTTATGCTAATATAATCCAGAAAATTATCATACAAAAATATATAAAAAATTTGTAGTGAACCACTACACGAAGCTGAGAAGTAGACGATGGAAATCATGAAAAGTTTTTTTATATTTCTAGTTCCAATTGGAATGGAATTATAAAGAGCTTTAAAAAAAATTCATTTTCTAAGGCACTTGTATGAGAATAATTTTTTTTTTCAGTGAAAATTTAATAAATAATTAATTTTAGTAGTTTATGTATTAAAATTTAATAGTTTGTATGTATGATGTATTAGTATCTAGAAATATAGTTTGATCATTTAGAAACAAATTGTCTCTAATTTGATGGATTTGGTGCAATTAAATCTAATTTAAAGAAGCAATTTTTTTTTATTAATTTTGCGGTGGTTTAAGGAATTGGTACTATGATCTGCAAAAGCTGAAAGTTCCCATATGAACGTGTAGTGCTTCCAAAATGTTTCTTTCAGCAACAGTTATTCCAATAATTCTACAGCTTTCCCTTTAAAAGTAAAAATAAAAAATGTACAGCTTTTAAATTAATTAATTTCGTAATCTTTCGGTTGGAAAGTATCGATTATTTCTTTAGAAAATAAATAAATTTCATTTTCATATCTATAAAATTACTGTAGCGTATCCAATTATAGAATTATTAATTGTAGTCATTTTCTATCTCGTGGGAATATGCTTACTCGGAAGCAAGGACGAGATTTTCATGAAGCTAAAATTGCGATTATTTTAAAAGTATTGATATGGATATATCTATCGAAAGTAAGACATTTGTTAGATATATATGTAAATGAGTAGTTCTAGGACTATGCACTTAGATTTTCTCTCAATTTAAAATTAATTTTCACAAAAAGTAAAAATTCGCGGGGTTTAATCCGATCTAAACTCGCGAGTCAGACTAACTCGCAGCAAATCTCGCGGGTACAACCAAGGCACTAATATTTGATCCAGTTCTTTGTTTCTCTCCTCTATCAATTCAATCGCGCCGGACATTCTGCACCAGTTCATCGTAGAGAAAGTTGAAATCGGAAGGGAATAATAACGAAGGGAAGATAAGCTACGCACAAGCTAGCGTTTGGGGCTTGAAATATTTGAAAAAAAAATTCCATCCATCATACCAAAGAAAGGCGATTAAGATATATTCTATATATTCTCTTTAGATTTTTTTTTATTTTTTTATTTTTTTGTATTTGATTATTATAGTCGTTATTTGATGTATTATGGATTGTGAATAGGTCTATTTTCCTAAGATACAGAGAATAACATGTTAGTTGTACGTAGTCGGTTTAATGGTTTGAGAAATTCTTGGGGATATCACTGCCCAATATATTGTTGAGTAATTCTTGGGAAATTGTGATTATAACTTGGGGTATTGTTGAGTAATTCTTGGGGTATTGTTGAGTAATTTTTTGAGTATTGATGATTAATTCTTGAGATATTAGTGAATAATTTTTTTGGTATATGACTTGGGGTATTGGTGACTATAACTTGAGATATTGGTGATTATAACTTGGGGGTATTGGTGATTATAACTTAGAGTATTGGTGATATAACTTCGGGTATTGGTGATTACAACTTGGGGTATTGGTGATATAACTTCGGGAGTTGGTGATATAACTTCGGGTATTGGTATGAAATGTGCACAATCATTTGCGACCCGATTTGTTGTCAGACCCGCGAATTTTAGTCGGATTGGAACTAACCCGCGAATTTTTGTTGGATCTTAATTGATCAAAATTAATTTCAAATTAAAATCAAATTCCAAGTGCATGTTATGCATTTAGATGCACACTAGAATTTTTTTATATAAAATATTGAAAAATATCGATAATGATGTTAATATCAATAAGTTGATTATTATTAAAATTTTGAGATGATTTAGTCATTAAAACACCGTTTACTTAAAAAAAAATTCAAGAAAAAACTCCCAACAAGTTTAGTTGTCTTATTTGTATTGTATAAATTTATTATGAATAGTTATTGTATGTATTCAATTGTTTATGTATTTTGTTATTGATATGTTTGTGATATACATTCATTTTGTTGACAATTCAAGTTAAATTTATGTATTAAAGTTAGTTATAACTTATAATATATCTAAAATTAATTTAATGTTAAATTCTCATCAATTTTTATAAAAATATCGACAATATTAGAGTTTTTTTTACAAGATATCAATATTTCCACCAATATATTTATTAATTTGGAGTACTAATATTCCACCGATACCAATATAGTCGTTCTTGCTCGAAAGTCACGATAGTCAAACACTTGGGTATGTTTGATTTCGACCTCATATATTCAGTTTGAGGACCACATAAACGTAATTATATTTGTTCCCAAATTTTAATTGGGAAATATTAAAATTTTACCCTACATTTTAACTCTACTATCCTATCGACCTATATTCTTCTCTCTCTCCTCCCTCAATCCCAAACAAATTCTCTCTCCTCTCTTTCATCTCCTCACATACATAATCATCTCTCTTATATCTCATGTTTATGTTATTTATTTATATATGGTATCGGACTAAAATAAAGTTTTATCTTTAATTAATTCTAACATTTTTGTTTTGTAAATAAAAGTCACTTTTAATTTATCTCTCTAGAAAATAGGGTTAAATACTAATCTGCTATCATCCGCCTCCACTTCTTTTCCTTACCCACCCGTATTTGCCGCCTTTCCCACCACTCTAGTGGCCTTGCCCTTACTGCAACTTCTCTAAAAAAAAAATTGAAGACTCTAAATCTACCCTCACCACAACACCGATGCCAACACCACCACGTCGCGGCACGACACCATCGCCACTCTTTGGTACTAACGGTTTATTTCTCTGGTTTAAGAAAGATCTTCTCTTAATGTTTGTTCTTTTAGATCAACGGGTCGATCTACTCCAATGACGTCATGGCTACGGTGTCCACTTGGTAGATTGACCTGTTAGATCACTAATTTTAGTTTAGTTTTATTTTATTTTTCATTCTTTTCAATCGGTTCTTCTCTATTTTGTCTAATTTTTGGGTTTCTCCTCTCCTCCAGGTCCTTAGTAGTGAGACAATCTCACCTTGTGTGGTTGTCTTCCTTTTGTGGGTGTTTATATTTTTCGATGTGTTTTATGTGGGTAGACTGTGATTTTTATTCTCAGATTTTGCCTAGGATTCTCAGGTCTACAAAGTTGCTTTTGTGAATGAGAAGAGAAGGATGGTATGAATATGAAGAAGCTAAAAGACACCTTAGTGTGGGGTGTTTCTACTCACTAAAGTTTTTTAAAAGTTGTGTTAGCCTCTTGTGCTTACTTTTCATTTCCTAATTATTGGAATGAATTAGGGTTTCTTCAAAGTTTAAGACTTAGCTTCTTGGACGGATTAGTGGTGTTGAATTGTTCATGTCCTTGTAACAGACTTTGTATTCTTGTAAAAATAATTATATATCATATCGTATTGGTTCATATATTAGCATGTGTTATGCTTAAAGATGAAAGTATTCAGAAATTTCCATGATATATCTATTTTTTGTGACCACTGATATCGATATTGAAAAGAAAGATATTTTCATAATATCTGTAAAATGAATCGATAAATATCATTAATTATGTAGATCAACCTCTTATATTTTTGTGCAAATTGAGCATAATATCGGTAAAATATTAAAAAAAAATCGGTAAATATAGATAAAGTATTGAGAAAAATCGAGAAAATATCCATAATTTCGATAAACATCACAAATGTAAAATTTGATCAAATACTACAATAAATTCTATGTATTAAAGTTTGTTATTCAAATTTTTAAATTTACCGATATCGATATATCAATCAATATTTTTATAAATTTAAGTCTCGATATATCCACTTATGTCGATATTATTTACCTTGGTTATACTATTGTTGATTCATAAATTGTTGACTGTTGCACGCATGCCCACTAATATTATTGATTGCATCATGATATACAATGAAATAATATTATAATAATATAAGGCTTATATGGATTAGGTGTAGTATAAAATTCAAAATATATCTTTTTAAAATCATTCCAGTTATTACTATAAAGTAACATTTGTTACAGTAAAAAAAAAGGACAGTTTTTCCAATGATAATAGATTTTTTTTTTCTAAATGCACTTGAATTATACTGTGCATAAAAAAAATCAGTGGTAAAAGAATAAAAATCAACTTCTCTGAAATATAACCTAACTAATCCAAGTTTAATAAATAAACATGCACAATTATCTTGGTTTGTCACATAATTTATTCAGAACTCTCAATATAAGTATAGAACACTATCAATCATATATCCACAACTCTCAAACACTAGACATCATCTACTTTTGCACGACTTTATTCTATAAAATCTCAAAACAAAAATAATTTTTACTATTCTTCAAATTTTCTTTTCCAAAAATTTAGTATTTATAATCGGATGGAGGACATCCGAAAGAGGAAATATGGATGAGGCAAATCCTATGAATAGTAAAATTGTGTACGATTTGTGTTGAATGTGGTAGGAGATGATGAAACTCTACGTCAAATCAATATTTTTTAGTGATGATGAAGTAATCTCTTCGTCTCGAAACTACTTTCGTAGTAGAGAATTCCATGTTTTTTTAAGAAAAAAAATGAGTACATGAGTGTGAGATTGAGATTGAATAAAATAATAATTTTTATTTTATTATCTTTTGTGATAGGGGGTTATTAATTTCAATTTTAGGAGTGTGAAAGTAGTCGTAGGATTAGGGGTGGAGCAAATACCGAAAATACCGATATACCGCACTTACCATACCGAAAAATACCGAATTTATCGAAAATTTCGGTATACCATAATTTTCGGTACGGTATAATACCATACCGAAATTTTCGGTACGGTATCGGTATGAATATTTAAAAAATTTCGGTATTCGGTATCATACTGAAATACCAAAATATTTTTGGTAAGTACCGGTATACTGAAATATTTTCGGTATACCGATAAAATTTTGGTATATAGAAAATATTTCGGTAATTCGGTATATACCGTACCGATAATTTATTAATAAAATTTAATATTTAATTTATTTTCATATTAAATAATTAGTTAAATATTTCGGTATGACCGGTATATCGACATGGTCGGTATTTCGGTATGGACCGGTACATACCACTGAAACTTTTCAGTGTAGAGTGAATGTAAATGTACAAGAGAGCTACTCTTAGACAAAAGATAAAATGTATAAATCCGTAATGTTACTTAAACGAGGGAAAATCCATCCCCAACCGAATATGCACATCCGTTTGCCGTATCTATTAGGATGCGATAGTTTTGCTATCTTGTGGCGTGGTTGGTGTTTGGTAGCTATCTCATAGGCCCATACAACGTATTGTGTTGTGTCACATGTTTAATTTGTTAGATGCATATCAATTTTCGGCTTGTGTGGTTAAGATGTAGTACATCTGGACAAAACTGGTGGTCTGGGTAAATAATTGAAACCAGAATCAATGGTTCAAATCCTTGGGCTTAAATGGACGACTGAGATGATCCCATTGTTTGGCTCAGATTATTGTGACAGTTGCGGATTCAAAATTTCAAATGATTAGTAAAATACTCACTCCTGTTGAAAAACAAAACAAAAATTTCATATGAAAATAGTTTATAATAAAAATTATTTTAAAGTATCATATATTTGATCAAAAGTATCAAATTTTTTATCAGGGTATAAAAGTTGCGGTAAAAAAAATCAACAATTACCGCTAATCCCAATTTTTTTATACTCCTGATGAATTTTTTGATACCATTGATCGAATATTTGATATTTTATAAGTTTACCATGGAATATTTTCATATAAAACATACTTAAAAAAAAAAAAACACTCATTCTCTTCTAAAATGATGGTCACCTATTTCGATTTGTCCTAAAATATATTGGAAAATATGGTAATATGCCACTTTTAAGTTTTCATTTGCAAAAATATCACTCAATATTTTATTTATTTTTGTAAGAATGTCTCACACTACCCTTGCGCAAACCTTATCCGTGACTGTGGCATTTTTACAAAAGAAAAAAAAATGTTGTGGCATTTTTACAAATGAAACTTGAAAGTGGCATATTGTCATATTTGTCAAATAAATTCTCTTTTCTTTTTGAAAGTGGGTAAAATATTCAGATTATAATTATTTATATAATAATAAATATTGGAATTAATGATGTTGTTTTAATGTTCAATATAGAAGAGTATATTTGGAAATTATTAGGTAACATTCGATTTTTAGGAACACAATAAATAGTATTTTATTGTTTTTTTCTGTAAAAAATGAAGAATGTGTTTTATATGAAAATGATTCATAATAAGCTTATAATGAAACTATTTTAAAGTATTGAATATTTGATTAAAAATATCAATAATTTTATCAGGAGTAACAAATTTACAACAATTACAATATAATATCACTGACCCAGATTAATGATACGCCTGATAAGATTTTTGGAACTCCTAATTAAATATTTGATACTTTAAAATTGTTTTATGATAAAATCATGACGAACTATTTTATATAATACTTTGCCTTGAAAAGGGATCATCATTCTGGGATGGAGAATATATTTATTTAAAGTCTCACACTTGAATCAATATTATAGTTAAAAAAAAGGGTTAATTTCATATAAATTCACAACTTTTATGCTTAGTATCAATTTAATCACGAACTTTTAGATTTTTGTAAAAAAACCCAACCTTTGACATTGTTGTAATTTAATACACATTTTTTTCTTCCAGCCAGCGACCGATGATGTGGCTCGCCGGAACGTGTGTCATCTTGCCACGTAGGATTACACATGTTTACTTTATTTATTTTTTAAATCCACATCACAAGTAACACTTACAATTTAAATAACACATTTCTACTTAAAATTAAAATAACAACCAAATAAATTGAACCACAACCAACATAAATTATATGTAATAAATCTCTTTATGTTCTTAGTTTTTGAGATTTATTTGGTTGCTATTTTAATTTTAAGTAGAAATATATTATTTAAATGTTAAGTGTTACTTATGATATGGATTTAAAATATAAATAAAATAAACATGTATAATCCTACGTGACAAGATGATACGCGCTCCGGCGAGCCCCGTCATTGATTGCCGGCCGGAAGAAAAAAATGTGTATTAAATTGCAACAATGTCAAAGGTTTGATTTTTTTACAAAAATCTAAAAGTTCGTGATTAAATTGATACTAAACATAAAAGTCGTGAATTTATATGAAATTAACCCTTAAAAAAATACATATCATTTTAGGTGAAATAACTGATCGTTCCAACTTTTTTAAAAGTGAAATGATTGGTTGTTACAATTATTTTTACACGGAATGACCAATATTTTTATCCGAACGACCGGCCATTACAAGAGATGAAAAGGTGAAAGACCATGGAATATGAATAAAATGAGATGGATACATGAGATTGTGGGTTTTGAGGGTAGAATATTTTTTAATAACAAGAGTATATATGTATATTTTCCTTTTCAATCTGTATTTACTATTCATATAATTTCGTATGTTGAGGGAATATGCCTCTTCGGAAGTCACGACAAAACATTTAGTGTCACGTTTATTTTGGGAGCTATATTGCATGGTTAAGATAGACTACACGTTGTGGGGACAAAAATGGTGGTCCGTAACTTGAAACCCGAATCAAGGATAATCCGGTTTAAGTATATTTTTTGAATTTTATGTAATTTTCTTAAAAAAAAAAAAAATTATTCAATTGAAGTTAAAGATTAAGTTGATCTTTTAAAATTTTATTCATATTTTAGTTAGCTTATTTTCGATTTTTTGGTTTATATTTCCGTGTTTAAAGATTAAGTTGATTTAAAAGTATTATTCACATTTTAGTTAGATTATTTTCAATTTTTTTTAATTATATTTCCGTATTTAAAGATTAATTTGAATTTTTTGTATATTATATTATTATTTTTTATATTAATTATACATATTAATTTGATTTTTTTATTATATTTGGGGCAGAATTGAAAAAAAAAATAAACATAAAAGACTAAAATCAAAGTTAATAAAATTAAAGGACAAGTAAAATATGTTGCTCCATATTTATACAAGGATTACTTAGTTATTGTATGCATGTCTATTTTTTTCTTAAGATTATAAAGCTTGTTTAGTGAATTTTGGGATCTAAATTGTGGTGCTCTAAGTTCATTTGATCGTTTGAGGACTATGACAGTGATAGAATCCAAATTTCTAATTTAAATTTGACGCACTCTCATATGCATCTGGTGCAGGTGCACTCACTCAACAGTTGAGGTTGTTTACACTGAAAAGTGTAAGCTAATTACACTGAAAATCGATTTTTTCAGTGTAAAATTTTTAGTGTAGTCTAACCACACTTTTCAATATAATCAAATCATATTTTTCAGTGTAAGCAGTCTCAACTGTTGAGTGGGTGCACCATACACCAAGTGCACAAGAGAACTACGCTTTAAAGTTATGTTAGATACTCCATCCGTCTCACTTTGTACATTTTCCTTATTCGTCTGTCCTACAATTGTTTGCACACCAAAAAAAATAAACACTTTTATAAACTCCACACTCACAATATTCACATATTTACAGAAATTATTATTACTTTTTGCCTTTTGGGCACACAATACACTCAATTCAACAAATTTCTTCACTTTGTACTCCACAAAATACTTCTCATTACACTTTTTTCTTAAAACATGTGCCCACACCATGGTGCAAACACTTGCGGGACGGAGGGAGTAATTAATAACAAAAGTTATTTAATATTTAAAATTTCACAACTCAACTCAGCTCTAGTCCACAAACTAAAGAATAAGTCTCTTATGCCCCAGTACAAGTGTATTTTTAAAAAGTTCATTTTCTATTACTGAAAACTTTCCCCGTTACATACTTAAAATTTCCCCTATAAATGCACTTTTTAGTAATAGGAGGTGTAATTTTTCAATAATAATAGGGACAATCTTTTACAAAAACATTCGAATTACTGTAAGATTATGCCTAAACTAAGAGTTCATTTGACTAAACTTATAAGCTCTTTAAATGACTTGTTAATGTTATGTTAGTGTTGTAAAAAATGTTGAGACTACATTTTGGATAACATCACATAATTTGTTCTTCCTCATAACACTAACTCTTTTATTATATGTTATGTTCAATGTTGTGCAAGCACGATGAAGATCTAGAGATTTCAGGTGCGGTTATAGTTTACAAGTGAGAAGTGTAACATATTATGAGCGGTTATTTCAATCATTGAGTTAATGGAGGGAAAAGTTTCTAGGTCATTCCAAACTAATTTAGTGGTCCTACTGCCGGTTGATATCTCACTCTATAATTACTAGAAGTCTGCTTGATAAACATGGGACATTACTACCTCCATCCATAAAAAGTCCATACACGATCATTTTATTTAAAAACAGACGTCATAATACTTCATAAAATTTTCTGACATATTAGGTTAAATCACGTGGGGAAAAATGATATTTTTTTGTGGTTGGAGGGAGGATATTTTTTGGAAGTAAACTATGACTCATCATCCAAAATACATAACCTTATCAAAATGATAGTACAATTTTTAAGGCATTCGTCAAATCTGTCTCCTCAATGGGCACAAAGTAGATAAGAATGATTTTGACAGATTTTAAAACAAGAACAAGAAATAAAAGTGTTTTTGTTTTTTTTTTTTAAATAAAAGAGGTTAGATTCGAGATAAGCTAGGTGGTGATAATATAAAAGTAAATATGGAAAAATAAAAATTAAAACAAAGGAAAATGAGAGATTAAAGAAATTGGTTAAGCAGAAAGGAGTTAAGACCTATTTTGAAACTTTAATACAAAAAAAAAAGTGTAAAATTACATTTTTTTTTTTAAAAAAAAATTTGGTGAGTCCCAACTTTAAAAAAAAGTTGTAATTCTTGTTAAACTCTCGGAGGTAAATAATCATTGATGTTTATTTCTCAATGTCAGTGCTACATATACAAATTTGTAAAATGGTAGTTATTAGTCATGTGTTAATCACATGCTTATTGTAAACAAACTAAAAGTGTTAGCTAACTCACTCTTCTAAGTAACTGAAATACGACCCTTTGTGTTGCGCTTCAAGAGTATTTCAGATACTTAGTATGTATTATAAAAAAAATTGGTCTCATACTTATTTGCTTTATTTATTTTTGGTAAAAATAAATAATAATAACATTCGGGTGAATTTCGAAACAAACAAGCCCTAAAAGTAAAATGCCTTTTGGTTTGAATTTTTTTTATGAGTATTGGAATAGAATTAAATACTCTATCCATTTGTCCATGAAAAATAGTTCACAGTGGTTTATTAGTTTATCAAATAAAAAATTATTGTTTTTAAAATGAAAGTAATTATATTATCTACACCCTTCAATATATACATACATTATTTTTAAAATTGTACATTCTCATATGCACCAGGTGTACAGTGCACTAACTCAACATTTGAAGTTGTTTACAATAGAAATTGTAGTGTAAACTTTTCTGTGAATCTACTCATATTTTTTAGTGTAATCAAGTCATACTTTTTAATGTTAACATTTTCAATTGTTGAGTGAATGAACCATGCACAAGTGCACAAGAGAATTACTATTTTAAAACAATTCATTTTGTACTTGATTTGACATAATATTCTTATTTTTTATACATTATATCTATTTTTTAATAACCGTGTTAACGACAACAAACCCAGGTTTTGTGAACGGAACGAGTAAATGATAATTATAGTGGTTAATGAGAATAAAATATATGTACAGTACAATTTTGCCTTTGAAATAATATAATCATTACTCCGTTTAACTACTTCTTTTCCTTTTTATAATCATCATCCTCCTATATAACAACCAATAATCAATTTTTATTTATAATGAACTGAACATATTCAAATGTTTGCAGAGAAAGAAAATATTTTTTTTCTTGATGAGCTACACGGATTGCATGGTAAATGAATTTATGGATTATCGAAAAGATCAATACATGGAATGAATAAATTATGAAGCTACCCCTTCTTAAAAAAAAATGCTCTGCTGCGAAAGTAGTTTTGGGATAAAGAGAGTAATTGTGTATATCAAAATTATTATGTTCTTGGAAGGACCTCAATCCATATTGGTATTATGTTCTTGAAAGGCAGAAGTTTATTCATCCTCTAGACCTTATATTATCTCACTTGGGACCAATACTTCTCTTTTCTTCCTTTAATTAATTAAATGGGCTTCCATAATATCAATTGTCTGTAGAATAAGAAAGCCTACCAAGGGCCAAATAAAATAAGTTGGACTTTTACTTGATTGATATGAAAAATAACTAACTTGGGCGTCTCCTATTAATTTAGAGAGAATGGGCCAGAAGTTAAATTTAGTAAAGAAACCAATATTTAAATGAGCGTATCCAATAGTTTAGAACACTCATATTTTCTAAACAATTAACTAGGAAGAGAACTCACTCTCTCTTTATAGGGTAGCGATAGATTGTAAGTGATAAACTCACTTCCTCTAAACAATTTTGCAATTTTAGATTTTAAATAAATGTTCTCTGTTTATTTTATTATTTGCTATTTTGCACAATAAGTGAATTGATATTTCTTTTTTTTATTATTTGTATTCTAAAACTATTGTCTACGGTAATTATTGGTTTTTAACTTCTTTTATGTAATATTCAATCCTAGCCCTATGATTTTGTACATATCATTGAAAATATATTTGATGATAAATTCTTAATTTTAAGAGACAATCTTATATATTAGATGACAAAGTATAGAGTAAAACTGGTTTATACATGAATTACGGAAGGATATTAGTTGTTTTCACTGAAGAGTATTAGTTGTATTTACTGAAGTGTATTACCGATTTACACTAAAGAGTCTTAGTTGTTCAGTGAAAATGAACTAAGACTCTTTAGTGTAAACCATTAATACTCTTCAGTAAAAACAATTAATACTTTTAAGTGAAAACAACTAATAACCTTCAATGATTCATATATAAACCAATTTCACTCTATACATACTCATATTAGATCGATTCTCATCATAATTATATTATATGATATTATGATCCATAGATTATGACTCTGGCAAATGGATGGTGGCATCCAATATGCATGCAGTCGATGCATCGTGGTAGCCTTGTCGTTTTGCGATGATTTAAACTGTCACCAAACTCAAATGTCGAATTTGCAATAGTAATTTTGGTCGTAAATATTCGTAAAATTATTTCACTACCCAGAAGGAATCAATCGCAAATTCCTTTGCACCAGTAGCGGGCCCGGGATTTTTGGATTGTGAGTACAATTGATAGATAGTATAGAAATATTTGCACACTTAATTTTTTTTATATTAAAGTGCATATTATTAACTTAAACATGCCAGTAAATAAAATATGGTATAGAGTTCAAATAAAATTAAATTATAAGTTGCAACTGTTAAGTCCTTATTTTTCGAAAGCCATCTATGATATTAATTTACATCAGAAATTTGTAACTTAATTCCATATTATTCTTTTAGTATGACAGAAGTAAGGGTACGTTTGTTTTGGGATTTAAGTGTGCGGGGGAAGTCATGACTTTGAAATCTTAGGATTTGAAAATCTTGATGAATAATATGAGTATGTGTTTGTTTTGAGATTTTAGTAGGGTGAGATTTTACTTTATGTCAAATCAATGTTTATTAGTGATTGATGTTGTATTATTTTATTATATTGTGTAAGAGAAAAGTAGGAGAGATGTTGAGTGGATGATAAAAAAGTGATGATGTGATTGTATTTAATTATATGAAAAATAGTAATAGGTTTATAGGTAGGGATTGAGTTTGAGATTTGAAAACCCGATTTTAAATCCCGAACTCGTATGGGGCGTGGATTGCAAAGTCCAAAGTCCATCCGTGTGAGTCCCAAAACAAACATATCCTAAGTGATTGGGATGAAAGGACATGCTAACGTTTAGGACCTTAAAATTATTATCAATCAAATATTATTTTATCTAATTTTAATTTGAGACTTTATATTTTAAGTAGATTTTTTAATTATTATATTAATATATATCAAACATAGAAAGAAATGTATATGCAATATGATTAAAATAAATAAAATAATATTTTAGGTGGTGGTGGTTGACAACCTAGTAAGGAAAGAGAAATTAAGTGGGGGTTTAGAATTGTTGCACAAATTGTTAATTACCATATTATTTTTATGCGAGACCTCATAATACAAAACGTATGCATACTTCGAAATTTTGAAATTGGGGGTACGACTGTAACCCATGTCACAAGGCTCGGTCCGCCTCTGCTTTGCACATTAGCGAACGAAACTAATTTTCATCGCAAATCTTGTTGACTTTGATCATTTTTTGGCTAATTTCATAGTAAATTTGTCGCAAATTGCATCATTTTTTCCTTTCATCACCAATTTTACATCACTCATGTTTTTTGACGTGTGAGGTGGTTAAAATAAAATTTTTAAAGTTAAAATGGGTATTTCAATATTTTTTTTTTCTTGGTTGATAAAAAAAATGAAGATAAGCGTGAAATAGATAGAACATATATAATAAAATGCAATGAGCTAAAAATGGCTATTGTATTTTCTGCATGCTGAAAGCAATACCAAGACTAATAGTGGTACATATATAATATGTACACACGACAACCTATAAATAGCAAAAATATTATTCAAATAAGGAACACACGACAACCTATAATATGTACACACATAACAATCGTCTCTCGTGCTCTCTTTTTTCAGTCTTCGCATCATTTTTTCAGTGGCGGAGCGAGGATAAAAATTTAAGGTGGACTAGAATAATTTCATTAAAAGAAATAAGGTCAAATGTTCAATTTTTAGTGTAGTAATTAATAAATAAATAATTTTTTATTTTGTAAAATACAAAAAAAAGATTAAAAAAAAAAAATCCATACGTAGGAGCACACCCTAGCCATAGTGTGGCCCCGCCCTTGATTTTGTACGTCCATATATCCTCATCATCTTATTTACCTGACTCGATTGTTTGTTTCGATTTGTCATTCATTCGCAATCACACTGTTATGACCCCTCACTCATTGCAATATAATTTTAGAGAAGAATGTGTAACAAAATTTTGTAATTTTTTATGTATACGTAATAAATTAGTTGGACTGAGTGTATGTGTGAATTTCAAAAGTAATGACAACTATGTAAACTTGTGAATATTGTGAAAGTATAGTTTAATGAATTTTTTATTTTTATTTTTTTGGTATATGTATTGTGAGACGGAATGAGTATTAATTTAGGAATAAGATTGTAAATAATGCAAACCAAACCCTAAGACCATGTTTATCCATATCCAGTCACAACCGGGTCATCAAATATAAAATTCATTTCTCACTCCTCCACCTATACATTTTACACCACAATCCAAATTCATTTTTTTCCCACTTTATCCATAACCACCACAACCACAACCAACATTTAATAAATTATTTCTTTTATAATTATATCTATTATTTATTATAATAATTTTTTTATAATATTTACACAATATTAAAAAATTAATAACTATAATAAAAAATTACCATACACTTAAAAAAATTACAACATTCAATAATAAAATTAAAATTACAAAAATTGAAATACAACTAGGATCATTTGGGAGTAGTTATGATAATTAGGATCATTTGGATCCATGTTAGAAGAGAAAATGAGGATAATTAACACAATTTAGAGGAGAAAAAAATTAGGAGAAGAGAAAAGGGAGTGTATGAAATTGTGATCCAAAACATATCAAGATTGATCTCTATTTATAGAGAATTTAATTTTATGAATTTTGGTTTTTTTTTTTTTTTTTTAAAGTAGATAAATGAAAATCGAAAATTATCTAAATAAAATATGACCAATGAATAAAAACTGGACATGTGGCATGCTTAGATTTTTTGGGGATAAAAAATACCCCCACTAAATTTTAGTTGTTCTTAGTTGTTTGACCAGCATGGTCATGAAATTATTATTAATTTTTTCTTCTTTTTTTTTTTCCCTCTTTCCTCAACGCCCGGGCAATTTCCCACCGATAAAGGTGGTCTAAGGTGCAAGGAATAAGAGAAGCAGCAGAAAAAAAAGCTCAAAGGGGTCGAGGTGCCTATCATATTGTGATACGTTTGTACTATGTATTTACATCATTCCCATATTTGGGTATATAAGCAACACGAAAGTAATTTAATCAGATATCACAAAATAGAAAGAGAACTTGTTGCTGTCAAAAAAAAAAAACTTGTGATGCATGCCATCAATAGTTGGTGGGGGTTTTCTTAGGTCAGGCAACTTTTCGAGTTGTCTGATATCAGGTATGTTTTATAAACCTTTAGATCTAAAATCTAATGGTTTATATTTGATGACTTGCTCCCTGTTGAATTAATGGTATAATTTTCTATCGAGTTGCATCGAGTAATGTCGAATTGTATTGTCTTATTTAAATATTATATTAAATTTAATAATTTATAAATAAAAAATTATTAATGTACAATTTTATCCTTAGTTAATTTATAAAAATAATATTCTAATTAATTATTATCCATACAATATATTATAATTAATTATTAATTATACAATATATTCTAATTAATAATTAATCACAAATCTAATAGATTTACACACAGGTAATCCACGATCAGCATTCATCTTTCATGGATCATTCATCAATCTTCATCAATTCCAGCGCTGCAACCACAGCCCAGCGCCGCGTCCACAGCCCAGTGCCGCGTCCCAGCATCGCGGACCATATCCCGAAATCACGATGAATGAGAAGCCCCAAACGAATCGCGGTTGGCGGTGAGAACACCACAAAAATAAGCTTGTTAAACGAGGGAAATTAAAGAGGGAAATCCAACCCTCGACTTTGAAGAGGGTTTTAACGAGAAAAGTTGTTGAACAAGGGATTTCACGAGGGTTCTATTTCCCTCGTCTCTCACGAGGGAATTGCCGAGCAAATGTGGGTCCCACCTAGCTTAGACGAGGGCTTGGACGAGGGTTTTCTGGTCTGCAAATTCACGAGGGATGGTTCCCTCGACAAACTCTGACAGCACAGGTATCACGAGGGATTTGAATTCCCTCGACTTATGCACGAGGGAAAAACCCTCTTCCCCTCCTTGGATTCTCTTCGCGAGAATTCCCATTCCCTCGACAAATTTTGCAGGTGCATTTGAATTTGCATGCAGGCTTTGGCAGGTTGGCAGGTGTGGGGTCCGCGGGGAATATATTGGACGAGGGTTATTCCCTCTTCAAAACCCTCGTCCAAGGTGAAATAACTTCAGCCATCTACCACCCGAAAGAGCCATATTCGGCATACAGAAGAGAGGAGAAGAAGAAAGGAGAGGAGAGGGGAGGAAGAAAGGAGACCTCCGGCCACTGTTTTCTACCACCACCGAACGCAAAAAATTTGTCTCCACTTACTACACATTCACAAAAACGTTTATACGGTAAGTTTTTTTAATTTTAAATCGGTTAAATTGATATAAATTGAATTATTGCAGATAATTTATAGCATAAGTATGTATGTAGATAATTAATTAGTTATATTTAATTTATTTAGTATTAGTTTGTTAATTATGTGGCATATATATAGCTAGGTATTATATAAATAATTAAAGTTGTAAAATTTAACTTGAGATATATATATATATATATATATATATATATATATATATAATTATTAATTTATAGTTGCTAATTAATTTCTTAATGTGCATATATATTCATGTATGTTATACTATTCATGATGTATATATATGGAGTTGAAGGAGAGGTTATTGATATTGTTTGTTGTAGAATATGTGCGTTCCGACTTGATTAATTATAATTAAGTCGGAAATGGATGCACGTAGGTATTTTGATTAACTGGGAAATACGAAAAAACAAAAAGAAACTCTGCCAAAATTTTTAGAAAATATTAATTAATTAATTATAATGTAATAATAAATTAATAGGAGAATATAAATTATTAATTGTAGGGTTTTGAGTATTAATTCATTAATATGGAACAGATTGATATGAATTATTCAAACCGTTTACATTGGATGTATGGTCCAAGATCGGTTAATGGCATGATAGCTCCTGAATTTATTAGTGGTCTCGATTCATTCATAAACTTCGCCACTAGTAACCCGAATTGGATGAATCGAGGAAAGATTAGGTGTCCGTGCAACAAATTTAGATGCAGGAACAAGACGTTTCAGTACCCCGATGACGTGAAAGCTCATTTGTATAGAAATGGTTTTATGCCAAATTATTACAATTGGGTTTTTCACGGTGAGGAAAATTGGGGTCAAATTCTGCATCAATACAATGATCAGGCGCCGGCTTCTTATGGGCCGGTTGATGAGACAGCGGGATCTAGCTCGTACCACGATATGATCACGGACTTAACTTTCGGTCCCCACTCTGAAAATGTGAATGACGAGCCACCTGTTGAGGAACCCCCTAATCAGTATGCTGCGCAGTTTTATGATATGCTTCGTGCAGCGGATCGGGATTTGTATCCTGGTTGTGAATCGCACTCGCAGCTTTCATTCAATGCGCGAATGCTGAATATTAAAACTGAAAACAGACTATCTGAAAGGGGCTATAATCAGATTGTTGACTTGGTTCGTGAGATCTGTCCTCCGGATAATTTGGTGCCCAGAAAGTTTTCCGATAGCAAACAGTTGATGGGTGAGATGGGGCTTCCTGTGGAGAGGATCGACTGTTGTGCAGGGAATTGTATGTTATATTGGGGTGCAGACAGCGATCTTGAATATTGTAAGTTTTGCGGTCGGCCACGGTTCAAACCCGCTAGACGCGATGTGAATGGTCGACTGAAAAAGAAGAGCCCTTTCAAGGAGATGTTCTACTTTCCCATCATCCCTAGACTGCAAAGATTGTATCAGTCCAATGCAACTGCGAAGGATATGACATGGCATGCAAGTTGCTCTAATAATGATCAGTCCGGTGTTATGCGTCACCCTGCAGACTCGCAGGCTTGGAAACACTTGGACCAGTCGTATCCTGAATTTGCATCAGAAATTCGGAACGTGAGGTTGGGCTTGAGCACCGACGGTTTTCAGCCGTTTGGGCAGTCGGGGAAACAATACTCCTCATGGCCGGTGATACTGACGCCGTACAATCTACCACCATGGATGTGCATGAAGGATCAATTCATGTTTCTTACGGTTCTGGTGCCTGGTCCAAAAAATCCAAAGGATAAATTGGATGTATTTTTACAACCATTGATCCGTGATTTGATAATTTTATGGGAATATGGAGTGGTAACGTACGATATTGCTACAAAGCAGAATTTTTTGATGCGGGCTGCACTAATCTGGACAATAAGTGACTTTCCAGCCTACTCGATGTTGTCTGGATGGAGCACATCTGGAAGGCTTGCTTGTCCATATTGTGCAGAAAACACGGATGCTTTCACTTTGAAGCTCAGTCGAAAGCAGTCGTGGTTTGACAACCATCGTAAGTTCTTACCCAGATATCATCCGTATCGAAGGAACAAGACTGCATTCAGAAAGAACAAAACAGTTGATGATGATCCACCGCCCATCCGTACAGGTGTTTCGATCCTTGAGGAAATTAATTGGATTGGATTTATAAAAGTTACGGAAGAGGGTGCTGATGCTCACAACAAAGTTCTAGATGGGGGTTGGAAGAAGAAAAGCATTTTCTGGGATTTGCCGTACTGGAGTACCCTTTTGATCCGACACAATTTGGATGTGATGCACATCGAAAAAATGTGTTTGACAATCTCTTCTACACGGTGATGAATGTGGAAGGGAAAACGAAGGACACAAATAAATCTAGGGATGAGCTCAATGAATACTGTCGTCGACCCTCGTTACAGAAATGTCCACATACGGGAAAGTACCCCAAAGCTGCTTATTCACTTGATAAGAGACAGAGAGATATTGTTTGCAAGTGGGTAGATGATTTGAAATTCCCTGATGATTATGTGTCCAACATGTCTCGTTGCGTAGACTGGAGCAAATTGAAGATGTTTGGGATGAAGAGTCATGATTGTCACGTGTTTATGCAGAGACTGCTTCCAATTGCTTTCCGTGAATTACTGCCGGCCAACATTTGGAAAGCTATCACTGAAATTAGTTTGTTTTTCAAGGAGTTAACATCTAGGACCATTACAGTGGAAAACATGACTCGCTTGGACCATGATATCCCAAACATCTTGTGCAAGTTGGAACGAATATTTCCACCCAGCTTCTTTAATTCAATGGAGCATCTACCTGTCCATCTTGCATATGAGGCAAAGATCGCTGGTCCAGTACAATACAGATGGATGTACCCATTTGAGAGGTAATCTATTAATTTACCTGATTATTTTTAATATATAATCTCGTTTGGGAATTATAGTAGCTCATCCGTGGACCTTGAATTATAGTCAAGCTACACAAGTTTACTATTGCAAGTACCCCGGTGCATCTGTCCAACCGGGTCGAGAGTGGTGGGCAGTTTGCACAACCAAGGCACGATCTTTAGTGGAAATGGATAGAAAGAGTGAACCAGAGCTTCCTCCATTTCAAGAGGACGATATAGTGTCCCAGATGAATGTGCGAATGGATGATGATCCTGTCGTTTTGGCTGATTTGGACGCTGCACTAATTGAGGTACAAAATGAAGAAGAGGAAGAAGATCAAGAAGATCAAGAAGACGACAATGATGATGAGGATGATGATGACGAGGATGAAGATGATGATCAAGAAGATGAACATGATGATTATGATGACGATGATTGATATTGTTAATTGATTGGACCATTATTTGTTATGTATACATGTTACAATTTTATATTAATTATTGATGTGTTCATTATTTGTTATGTATACATGTTACAATTTTATATTAACTATTGATGTGTTCATTATTTGTTATGTATACATGTTATAATTTTATATTAATTATTAATGTGTTTATTAAATGCTATGTATACAGATGGCTGGAGGTAGAAGTATTCGTAACCTTTTCGGTGGCCGGCGATCGTCCTCCCGTACACCAGAGTCAGACCGTGAACCGGTACAACTCTTTTTAGTTGTTATATATAATATCTTATACACATGTTATAACTGTAATTATTAAATACAGATGGAAACGTCTGAAGAAAATACGGGTCGACGTAGGGATTGGAGATCGTCCTCTCAAACCAAAACAGTACCGGTTCCTGATTTGCAGAATCAGGAAGATGATCTAACTCAACACGGTGGAACATCTCCAGAAACGGTTGAGGACGACCCTGGGATTCCAGAAACTGCAGAAGAACTCACCAACCATGCACCTCGTCCTAATGTGCTACGCATCTACACGTATCACAATGTGTATGTTAAATATCACTTAGTCTTTTTTATTTGATTTTATTTGATTTTTTTACATATACGCTTGAAAAATATACAGATTGATGCCCTCGAATGCTGTTTCGAGGTTGATTCGAAATATAATGTCCCGTCGAATGGAGATGGGCGGGTTCACATATAAGTTGGTGTCAAAAGAAAGGAAAAATGAATGGTGGGAAACATTCCAGGTATACATTCATTTTGTTAATATTGTGTAGAATTATATGTATGTATATATTTTTACTTAATTAAAATCAATATGATTGTATATATTTTCTTCAGAGGGAGACGTACTGGGATCCTCGGACGGAAAATACTGTGTTCATCAAAGAGTTGTTTATCCGGAGGTCTAGAGAACGATTTTCTGATCTGCTCAGTCTTTGGAAGAGGATCAATAGAAGGGAAGGGAAAATACCTCCGTGGGACATGAGATTCTGGAGTGCATTACTTCAGTACTGGCAATTGCCCGATGTCATTGCCAAAAGCAACCAGTGCAGAGCAATCCGCTTGTCTGCGGCCGGAGGAAGAGGCCCCTCAAAACACAAAGGAGGGGCAAAGGGAGCCGCACAATGGACTCAGGAATACGTAAGTAATTCCTACACTACAACATAGGGAGATTTTAATTACTTGATTACACATATCTTTATTTTTTGGAATACAGGAGAAGAAATATAACCGTCTCCCAACTGAATGGGAAATTGTGCAACATTTCCACAACTGTGGGGAAGGGGAGTACACGTATGGAGGAATTGCTGACATAATTGTAAGTATTTTACATTAACATTATAAATTGAATAGTAAGGTAACACGTTTGTATACTTGAGATGATGTCAAAAAATTTGTATGTCTAGGACTCTGTGGAGGAACGAGTCTCGCAATTACCGCCTCCAGTAGACGATACTGAGCGCTTGAACCGACTGAGTCAAGTGTATGCTGAGACAGTGAGGCCAGGCCACGGAAAAGTTAGGGGCCTCGGTCAAATGAAGACGATGCGTATACAATCTGGCCCAGGCGGGACATCAGCTGGCACACACATTGGCGGTTATGATCAAAGAGATGTTGATCGTTTGCTGGCTGAGGAGCGCGCGAGATACGAAAGATTGCTGGCCGAGCAACAAAGACAGCAAAATGAATTTGTGCGCCAGGAAGTACACAATCAGATGATGGCATGGTTTCAAGGCCAACAGGGAAACCTACCTAGTGGGTTTTCCCAACCAGCTAGTGCATATCCTCCTTACCCAGCTTATCCTTCATATCCTCCCGCCCCTTCCGCATCTGGTTACGCCCCTTATCCTCCCCCTGCCCCTTATCCCTCGGCCGGTCCTTCTACTGGTATTCCTCCTGTTCCTCCTACTGGTTTTCCCACCGCACCTAATCCTCAGGCCTCTCCTGCTCGTCCTCCCGCTTCCGGTCCTTCATCGTCTCGTCGCAATTCCATCTCTCCAACTGGGTTTATAGACCTACTTGAAAGAGGTACATATTCTAGTTACCCCCCGAGGGGTAATTATTCCGGAAATGAAAGAGGTGATGATGATGATGATGATGAGAGTTAGGATGTCATAAATATTTGAACATGTTTTGGAACTATATTTGTTGGTTTGATATTTTACTGTTTATTTGGATTTATATGTCTGGATATTTGAGCATGTGAGTTTGTTATTATCATTATTATTGATTATTAGTTATGAATATTGTTGAATATTAAAATTTTATTGATTTTTAAAAAATATATTCATCAATATAAGTGTATATGTGTATATGTGTACACATATTAGTAATTAGTGAAGAGAATTTAAAAAGTATGTATTTTAAATTTTATTGATTTAAAAAAAACAATCAATATATGTGTATATATGGACACATATTAGTAAGTAGTGAAAAATAATTTAAAAAGTATGTATTTTATAATTTTATTGATTTAAAAAAAAAACAATCAATATATATATATATATATATATATATATATATATATATATATATACACATATTAGTAATTAGTGAAAAAGAATTTAAAAAGCTAAATATAAATGTACACAAATATATAAGTAGTGAAAAAGAATTTATTGATGTATTCATTAAAAATATTTTAATATTATAAATAATAAAAATAATATATATAATTGATAGTTTAATTTTATATGTAATAATAATTTACATATAAAGTATAACAAACAATTAATATTAATTAGTATGATATTTAAAATATATAACACAAAAATATATGAAATATATATATTACACCCTAAAACATAACAACTAAATTGTCTTGTCCAAGCGGCACGGCAAAACAAGCAAGATCTCTCCATACTTAGAGGTCGCGTGTTCGAAACTTGAGGGGGGCGAATTTCGCCCAATTAAAGTTGAGAGTGAGGTTGGAGGGTGGTAGCCTAGCGGATCCGCGGGGGAGGGTTTGTGTTAGAAGTCGTGGGTTCGAAACCCACGAAATTGTATTTTTTTTTCGGAGGAACTAGACGAGGGAAGTACACGAGGGAATTTCCCTCGCCACGTCAGCCGAGGGAAAATTCCCTCGCCAACCGCCGCATGTCACGTCAGAGTTAAAGAGAATTTTAATTCCCTCGCCCACGTTTCCCGAGGGCTTTAAAGAGGGAAAATTCCCTCGTGCCCCATTCCCGAGGGATTAATTCCCTCGCCCTTCACGAGGGCTTAGCCGAGGGAAATTTTATCGAGGGATTTTTTTCCCTCGTCTCTTCCCACGCGAATTCCCTCGTTAAAACCCTCTTCATTTTTCGAGGGATTCGTTTTTCCCTCGTGTACAGATTGGCGACGAGCATTTTGGAGAGGGAATAAATCCCTCTTCAATACCCTCTCTATCTTCAATTCCCTCTCCAAAATCCTCTCCAAAACCTTCTTTAAATCTTCTTATTTTTGTAGTGGAAGGGACCGGCGGCAGTTGGCGGTGAGCGGCGGCAAGCGGTGGTGAGGGCACCAGGCGTTGAGCGACGGCGGAAGAGACTTAGCAGTATCCCAAAAAAAAAATCCATCGACGAAATTTGAAGTTTTCTATTTTAATTAATTAATTTACTTTGGTTTTACTTAATTAATATATGAATTTTTGTAAAAGAAAATTATATATATATATATATATATATATATATATATATATTAATGTTATTAATTTAGGTAATTTTATTTTAAAAGGGTATAATGGTAAATAAAAAATTACAATTTCAAAAAATAAATTTTAAATAATATATTAACTCAACGGGTAGCAGGTTAGTGCGACATAGTGCGATGACACGTGGCATAATTATAGACCGTACCTGATATCAGGCAACTCGACAGGGTGCCTGATCTAAGAAAAACCCTTGTTGGTGTACCTACTAACTTTATCTCAACTAGGCATTCTAAAAAATAATCAGAACCGCCGGTTCCATGGTTTTGGTTCCGGAACCGAATCGAAACCGTAAATTACACGGTTGGGTTCCGGTTCCACTAAAAGTCGGAATCGGGATCGGCGGTTCCGAGGCGGTTCTACATTTAAAATTTAGAATTTATTTCTTAATTTTAAGTTTTAACCTTAAAATTTTTAAATTTACTTTTTAAAATTAAACTCAAGTCCAATTTCTTTAACCCCTCCCTCCTCCCCCAAATCTATTTTGTAAAATTTAAGATTTTAAGTTGTAAACTTGTAATTAGTAATTTAGAATAATTCAATATTCAGTTTGTAAATTTGTAATATTTCAATTAGTTTGTAATAATATTTATTAGATACTTATTTTAAATTAGAATTACTAATTTGTAATTGTTTAATTATTAATTTGTAATAGTACAATTACTAATGAATTTTTTTTTCATTTTGTTATAAATCTAGAAGATTTATTATACCAAATTCAGAAGATTTGATGTGGACATTACTTATGAGCCAAGTAGCCTTATGGGCTTTAGGGTTTTGCTTATGGTTTTGATATTATATATATATATATATATATCCCCGTATTCAATATTGTAATACACAGATGTACATACACACATAAATATAGTGGAAAACTCTTGGCTTGGTACGCCCCCAAATGTAGTCATTCATGACGAACTGGGTTAATAAATCGGTGTTCCTGTGTGCGTTTTTTATTTTACAACACATTATCAGTACGAGTGATCTACTCAATTAGATTATATACAAATCCCGCGCAAACTACCAAGTAACAAGCAAACGAGTTTGGGACGGATGGAGTATTTGATATTTATTTTATTATTATGTAAAATAATAATTTAATAATATATTTCTTTTATTATATTTCCTTTTAACTTGTATTTAATTATTGAGGATTAATCAAAGGCAGCCGCATCTTGGGTATTCAACAATGGTGTGGACTAGTCCTTGTTCACCACCACAAAGCGCCGCCAAGACTACCCTACAAAGCGAAGGAATCCACCTTTCGACGCCAGACTACCGCCGCCCCTATCACAGGCGTTCCCGGTGCAAATTATGGCCGGGCACTGGCAGACTTCCGCCGCCCCTACCACGGGCATTCCAGGTGCAAATTATGATCAGGCACCGGCACTCTTACCGCAGTCGTTTTTATCCACCGGCATACTTTCCGCCGCCGTTCGATCAATCTTACATGGTGGAGTACTTCCCGCTGCCGTTTCAGTTGTATAATCCATGTTGCTCGCCTATACCAATGGTGCTTTATCCATATTCTGTTGTGTTCGGGCCGGGCCAATCGACGCAGCTCTCTGTTCCGATTCCATAGCCTGTTGACTTGGGGATTTGACAGATTTTGGCCAAAAAGAACGTGAATCCTGAATTATTTTCTCTCGACAACAAAATCACTTTCTCACGCGTAGGGGCTAAGAGTGGGATGGGCTATAAAGTAAGCCCTTCGGCATATATATTTATATGACAAAAACTTGTGTAAAACAGTTCAACGATAAAACAATTCACTTATTAACACTCATTTCTTTCTAAATGTTAATGTGTCATTCTCAACTCATACTCCGTCTCATCGTAAAATGTCTACAATATATTTATATACCAAAATATTTCGATGCTCACATAAGTTGTGTTCCTACTAGAACAAAAAAAGAAAAAAAAAACTTACAAAATTTTCCAATTTTTTTTTTTATAGGGGAATTGTCTACGGACTGCCTACAATTTTTTTTACTCATGTAGACATATTCATTTCTTAACCTACAAATAATTTAACTGCTTACGAAATGAAATTCCTAGGAAATTAATTAACTACAAGCAATTTACCTAAAAACAAATTTGACTGTGAAAAATTTATAGACAAATTCTTTGTAGGTAAGAAATAAAGATTTCTATATTATTAGAAAATTTTGTAGACAATTTCCACTGTGAAACTTTTTGCAAAAAGTGTCGTAGTCATATTAGAAATTTCGTAATCAACTCTCTGTATTCTTCTAGTGTACTAGACTTAAATTATAAGATTAATCAATAATTGAGTTTATATCTATATTCTTAAAAAAATTCTCTCTCACGGTAATGCATTAGCGAATCTCCAAGTAAATCATATCTCATATGAAATAGCACATGGCAATAAAATAAAATATTTTTTTATTAACAAACAGATAATGAATTAAAACTAAATAAATATCTCTCTCACGGGTTCCTCACTCTAGTGAGTGACCTGGGTTCGATTCCCTTTGGGAACGAATTGGGAGGGAGTTATAAGGTAGGCTTGGAGATTTCTGGGAGTGTATGGAGACTTGGTGAACTAATCTAACTACTAACAACTAACATTTACCGACCAAAAAAAAAAAAACTAAAAATTGAAGAAACTAAAAAACCCATTTAAATTAATAATTGAATTAATACCCTGTTAAATGGGCAATGGGCTTCAGACCCTAATTCAAATAGACAAATACAATTTCGGTACTAATGAATATACTAGTTAGTTTCAAATTTGAATCATAATGATTAAAAGTTTAGATTGAGTTCATGATATATAACAGTGTCACGCTGTCCCTACTAAAATATTTAGGAGTTACGAATTAAGAATGGACTTTGGGCTTTTTCCAACCTTTTCAAATTATTTGGACTGGGCTCAATTCAATTATAACATACGGGCTTATCTATATATAGGAAAAAAATTGGGCTTGCACTGGGCTGGAGCCCAGTGCAGCCCCTGAGTAAATACGCCCCTGCTCACGCGATAACTCGCCTACGGCGCCTCGTTGCTAAAGAAGAAGGTTGAGGAATCTCCACCGTGGATTCAAAATCTATTCAGAGAAGCAAGTGGTCCGTCCGCCCACGCTCGACGCGAGATAGATTTTATCAGATGTTTGGAAATCCTTATTGTTGGGTTCCGCCCTGGTAAAGTGGTTTAATCCATTTCAAATTTCAACAAATAGAATTGTTTGCTACGAAATAGGCTTGCAAATTATTTGTCATAAAAATTAGAATTTATGTGAAAATCCTTGTGTGGCTATTATTATCTTTCCTACTAATTTAATTCACTCGAACAATGCCCCAAAATTTTCGTATACAAATTTGCCCGAAACAAGCATGAGGATTGACTAAAATTTGATTTTGAATAGTTGCTCCTACTTGTATATTTATTTATGTGAATTAAATTTATATTATTAGTTATAGTCCGCATATATTGTCTGGGTAGGCGGCATCCAATATTTATCGGACTGTAAATCATGTTTGGGTAGACGATACCCAATATTTGCTCTTTTGTAATTGAGCATGTAAAATAAATTCTATTTCTCCCTTGTTAATAAAAATTCAAGTAATATGTCTTACCATGTTAATTCAAAATGTAGTGATAATGCTTAGTATTACTAAGAGAGAATTTATTGAGCTTACTCTCGATGGTAATAACTACGTGACATGGTCCATAGTTGTTGAGATTCATCTAGTCTCATCCTAATTAAGCGGAATCATTGTTCATGGTCCCAAATCCACTGATGCCCAGAAGACAAAAACATTGATTTATCTCAGGTACCACCTTAATCAGGACTTGAAATATGAGTACCTTACCGAGATGGACCCTAACATTCTATGGACACCCCGGAAGGATTGTTTCTATCAACAAAATGGTATAATCCCTCGGGCACAATACAATTGGCTGAAGCTCCGTTTTCAAGATTCTACCTTGCATCATATTGTATCTCAGTTAAAATTATGTCAGCAGCAAATTACTGAGACCGAGTTGATACAGAAAATCTTATCAACATTCCATGCAAATAACTTTGTACTACAACAACAGTACAACTCTCACTCAGAGCTTATTTCTACACTTTTAGAGGCAGAAAAACACAACCAACTCCTGATGAGAAATCACAATACTAGACTGGTTGACCCACAAGCAGTGCCTGAAGCACATGTTGTAGCTCAAGGGAGCCTGAGTGGGCATAAGCGTGGAAGGGAAGAAATCCGCAAGTCCAAGCACTTGATTGTGGCTTATCGAAAGATACAAAAGGACAACAAGGGCATGGCCCCTCAGGGTGAATCTCACCATGTCAGTCTGCCTGAAGCAGATTTTGGCATAGACAACGATAATCTTTTTGAGCTTGGAGCTCGAAGATTTTGGAGACAAAAAGTGATTTACATAATTGGACACTATTAGCATCCTGACTTAGGCTTTGAGATTCGTCTTATTTCATTTGGGACAAATGTAATGAAATTTTGACCTCATCTTTGCCCAGAAGGCAGATGCACTGATTAAATTCTCCAATACCATCTCAATAAGATATCAATTGTTTATAGAAAATCCCTGAAGGATTATATTCATCGATAAAATTTGAATAAAATTGATAGCAGAAAATATCGATAGATGAAAATCATGGCCGATGCCAAATAATTATTGAGATGGTCGAGATCGAGTATTCCCCAAGCGAATCTCAGCATACCAATTTGGCTGAAGCAAACATGAACATTGTCAGTGACATGACATTAAAGACTATGAGTTATCAAGATACATAGTGTAATTATTTTGTGATTTTTATGCATGTTATGACTATATGCTTTGTCATGATTAATATCTGCGAAAAATTACAACTCAATTACCCGATGTCTTTAACAACTCCAGCAGAGTTATTGAATCTCATATTTATATAGAATATTCCCGGTTAAAATTTATGTTCCTGAAGGATAAAATATCACATGCCAATGAATCTAAAGCACGCCTGAAGTGTGAAAGACCTTATTAACAGAATCCAACCTCTTGAAGATTTGTAGATCTGGTCTTAAAATCCAATTTAGATTCATACATATTATAACATGAGCGGTTAGTCCATCTAAAATAACAATGTGATATGTCAGATTTTGTCTAAGTTCATTGGTTATGACACGTCTGTTGGAATTTAGAGGCACGTAAACATGCGCAGCGGAATAATAAAGTTCACCAACAACGAACGATTAATCTCATATTAATTGCAAGAATATTAAATGAAATTCTTACAGAGCTTCGTACGCAGAGTCTTCCACTATGGTATCCACGCAACAGCTATTCATCGATCCGCACCGAGGTGCCAGTGTTGAATCTCGAGTAGGAAACTCGAACAAGAGATTTTATGGAGAAATTGTATTTCTTATGTGTTTAAGAATTCCCATAAGACACTATTTTATAGGGATTAACTTAGCTTAATTCTTAAGCAAGATATCGGGCCTAGCCCGTAAATATAATCTCTACAGATTATATTTCCCTAGATATGTTCCTACGAATAATATATTTACCATATCTATTATTCTTGTATAATAATATTCCAAATATTATTATTGAGATTTCATATCTAATTAAATCTAATTTAATTAGATAATAATAATTAATTCCAAATATAATATTTATTATATTCTCCATAATTTAAATATTATATATAATATAATACTTAATCAACCAACTATAATCGGCGAACTGTCATTGCTTGTTGTGTGACCCATAGCCCCTCGTATATCGAGCGATTAGTCAAACTAACGGTCTTAATTGAACACTAGACAGTAAATCAAACATTCTCAATATACGAGGTACGTTGCGAGGAAATCTGCAACTACCTGTAATACTGTAGGCTATTGTGATATCTTCATTTCATTCACGAATACTCGATTAAGCCTTGAACATGATGTAGTATCTATTCAAATAACTTAATCATATTATCTCGAATCACTAATTGATCGCTCGCGTTGCACTTGGCCACAAAGTCCAAGTCGACTTGCATCGACCGATGTCTTAGATCCAATTATGATGAGAAGACGAGTATTCTCTCTTAAATTCACAATGAGGAATGAATCCTATTATTGGCTCAACTACCACACACATGTACTTCATGATGAACCCAATCCATGTCATATCTACCCTTGGAGGGTGAAAGCGTCGGTCATGGTCAAAGTTCATCATTCCGCACATGTCGTGCGTATTGACCTCAAGTCTGAGGAGTATCACATCGCTCCCACTAACCGAGATACCCGTAGACACATTATGTGGAATTACATCAAACGGTTTCTCGGATGGGTATACCAATACCCTCTAAGGTATTTGTGCATACATTATAAGATACCTACCCTTAGAGTATAATGCAGATCGCACATCAATCTCCATTGCATCATTAATATCACATTCTTGATGATCCTCGATCGGGGCTATTTGATAATCGTACTTCGGTCATCTGAGTTCTCACTCACTCAATGACAATATCGATTCAAGGGAACACAGATATGAATAATGCAAACAATCAAACATAATATTCAGATAAGTGTAAAGCCATACATTTAATATTAAACCAAAAATTAATATTAAATCATAAACTGAATATCATCTTAATATTATGTCCTTACAAAGGATTGTCTCTAGGATACTAACACTAACAACGTCAACCCCTTTCATAAATAAATTTATGGAATGTACAAAGGGTGAACTTAGAGTACGGTTGAATCGTACTAAAGTTGGAATTAAATCTCCCATTTTTAGAATGGTTTCTTTGAGATATTTGTGGACTGATTATCATAGTATGGGGACCATTTTGATAGTTAATGGTCATAATTAATGCTTTCACACGGTGGACTTATGTATGCTTGTTATCCACCTGCAATCACGCTTTTGTCAAGCCTATTACAACACTATTGAGCTTAGTTCTCATTTCCCAAAGTATCATATTAAATTCATTCGAATGGATAATATCAGTGAGCTCACATTGATTGCATTCAATGTTTAGTATATGGCATTGGGAAATTAAAGTGAAGCGTTAAGTTCCTTACGTCCACACCATAATGGTCTAGCCGAGTCTCTAATATGATGCATCAAACTATTTGCTAGACCGTTATTGCAAGAAATTCCAACTTAGCTACATATTAGGGGCATGAATTTTACATGCATCTACTCGAATTTAAATCCAACCCACTGCATATCATTAATACTCTCCTCTACAACTAGTGCGCAGAAAATGATACATCATTTCCCACATGCGAACATTCTATCGTGGAATACGAATACCACCACAACACATTAACAACTCTGTTAGCTGACTGCATAATTGATAAAAAGTCCATTCTCGACATTAGGGGGAGATTAGAATCCAAAAATAAATGAATACCGAGAAGTTTCCCCGAAGGAAACAGATCGAGATATTTTCCTTGAAGGAAAAAGACCAAGAAATTTCCATGAAGGAAAAAGGTACGCGATATTTAGACTCATGCACTAGTTAGACTGAACTTGAAGTTCAAAAGATAAATAACTTGCAATGTATAGCAAGTAATCTGCCAGATATATTTACTGACCACAAAGGAGTAAAGGTCCAAATGAGATTAAGTATACATGCCCCAAACGCCAGAAACGTAAATGACCTATAAAAGAAACATACACACCTCAAACGAAAGCTAGCAAAACTGGTCAGCCAAACTTGAAATCTCCAGAAGAGATACGTCTAGAAGAGTTGAAATCTCCAGAAGAGATCCGTCCTGAAGACGAAGAATCCTAATAACAAAGCACGTGCACAAAATGATCTAATACTAGAATTGCGGAACGACCAGATCAAATTCATAAGGGAAATAATGTTATCTGGTTAATATGAGACCAATAAATAAATACCGGAGAAACAATATAAATTCGTTGTCGACAACATATCTGTGTCCACAATTGTTCTTTCTAAAATATGGATCCAGTACCTAAATTTGAGTGCCTGAAGCACTTTGATTTGGGTGCAATAAGGAAGAAGCAAAAGTGTGGCAGAGCTAAACTCACTAACAATAAGTTTTGGTTCTATCGTACGTACACTCGAAAAGTTATCCATGTAGGATAATGAGTGTTTACACGAAAACCAAAAGAAGGGTGGTAAGCAAGATTAATAGCTTTAGGATTTTTGCAGAAACCCATGGTTTTCACAGAGACTTGTGATCAAACATATTCTCCTGGTATGAACAAATAAAGTTCCGCTAATAACTGACAGCTAAAATAAAATGCAGTTAATGAACCTTGTAAACCGCATATTTTATATGGTTATTACATACCAATATTTATATCCCTGATAGATTTAAGATTCCCCAAAAGAAGAATGATGAAAACCGCAGTATGTATAGTACAAAACTGCGAAGGTCATTACATGATCTAGAAACAGTCGGATCAAATATAGTACGATCGACTTAGTGAATTCCTCCCGAAGAAGGAATATACAAACAATATAGATTTCCCTTGCGTAAAAATCGCAAAGTGGTTTTTGCATTATATCCATATATATTGACGATTTAAATATAATCGGAATATGCCAAGAGATTGAAGAAATCAGTTCAATTTTGAAAGCTGAATTCAAAATGAAAATCTTGGATAAAACCAAGTATAGTCTCGACCTGCTGATTCGAGAATTTCCCTTAAGGAAAAATAAAAGCATTTTTCCTGAAGAAAAATTAAAATATTTCCCAGAAGGAAAATTAATTCGAGCATTTCCCCGAAAGAAAAATGAATATGATATCTCCCTGAAGGACGAATGAATTTTATACACCAGTCAACCTACTTGAAAAGGTTATTTGAGAGATCCTACATGGATAAATCTCATCCACTCAGCACACCCATGGTTGCCCGATCCCTCGAAGTGGATAAGGACTCATTCAAACCAAGAGAAGATGCAGAAGAAATTTTGGGACCAGAAGTCCTTTATCTTAGTGTTGTTGATGAATTACTCTATCTCACAAACTGCACTAGACCAGATATTGCATTTGCAGTTAATTTGCTCGCGAGATATAGAGCTTCTCCTAAAAGGAGACATTGGAATGGTGTTAAGCACGCTCTACGGTATCTCCAAGGGTCTCAAGATCTTGGATTGTTTTACACTAGAGACCTTGGTAGGTTACGCAAATGTTGGCTATATTTATCTGATCCCCACAATGCCATATCTCAGACTGTTTACGTTTTTCTCTGTGGTGGTACTGCAATCTTATGGAGATCGGTTAAATAAACTATAGTTACCACATCTTCAAACCACTCAGAGGTAATGATTTTATTTGAAGCCTCACGAAAATGTGTTTGGTTGAGATCATTATTAAAACACATTGGTGGCTCGTGTAGTATTGCTAAAAATGATACATCCCCTACTGTTATACTTGAAGACAACGCAGCCTGCATCGCACGAATGAGTAATGGGTACGTCAAGGGAAAACTGTCGAATCATCTTTCTCCAAAAATTTTCTACCCATACGAACTCCAGAAGAGTGACGTAATTACCATACAACAAGTGCGACCTAGTGACAATCTAGCATATTTGTTCACTAAGTCCCTGCCTACATCTACTTTTGAAAAATATATTAATGGTATCGGGATGCGAAGGCTTAAAAGGTTGTTGTCTTCAGGGGGAGTGGTAACCTCGAAACAATCTTGAAGATTGGATCCGAAAGATCAATAATTACACTCCTCCCTAGCTAAACATTTTTATCGCTACCTAGCATGTGGAGATTTCTGACGAGACCTATACGTCACGTCATAATGTCCAAGAAAGAGTGTTATAAATCTAGAAGATTTAGTATACCAAATCCAGAAGATTTGGTGTGGACATTACTTATGCGCCAAGTAGCCTTATGGGCTTTAGGGTTTTGGTTAGGGTTTTGATATTATATATATATATATATATATATATATATATCCCCGTACTCAATATTATAATACACAGATGTACATACACACAAAAATATAGTGGAAAACTCCTAACTTGGTACGCCCCCAGATGTAGTAATTCATGATGAACTGGGTAAACAAATCGGTGTTACTGTGCGCGCTCTTTATTTTACAACACATTTAATATGTCATCTACATTAGATTAAAAAAACCAAAAAATACAAGTAGGAACCCTAAAATCTAAAAAAAAAAGTGACTTAGAATTTTGAGTTTCAAACTTAGAATTCTAAGTTCATTTTTTAAAATTAAGCCCAAGTCCAATTTCTTTAACTCCTCCCCCGAAATTTATTTTGTAAAAATTAAGATTTTAAGTTGTAAACTTGTAAATTTATAATATTTCTATTAGTTTGTAATAATAGATATTAAATACTTATTTTAAATTAAAATTACTGATTTGTAATAGTTCAATCACTAATGAAATTTTTTCCCATTTAATTTGTCATTTACATTTAGATTAAAAAACACAAAAAAAACATAAGTAAAAACCCTAAAAAACTAAACAAAATTAAAAAAGAACCGTCGGAACCGAACCAAAACTGGTTTTACCACGGTTCGGTTCCGGTTCCAAATTTTGCACTTATGGAACCGCCGGTTCCGGAACCGTGAGCACCCCTAATCTCAACAATGAATGAAGAATCTTATTTTTATTTTGTTGCCACCCTTTGGTTTTTACTTTTTCTCTTTTTAAGATTTGTTTTTATCTATTGATCACCAAGTTTCATATACACATACATTTAGAGCATGGAAGTTTGCACATTTTTCTCCACGTTTTTATAAAATTTAAAATTCACGTTTAAGTTATATTAATTTATATATTTTAGTTATATCAAATTTAGGTATTTTTTGGTTAAAAAATAATGGTACTTTGGTTTTAAGGATAATGGTTGTTGGTGAAGACAATTTCTTTTATTTTATCAAGGTGGAGATTGTTGGACTTGAGTTTTGCTAAAATAAAAGAATGATGTTTATCACACATCGATTATGAACTGAAGGGATGAGGCTTTCTAATGTTATTTAAAAAGTTTAGGTACCAATACATTTTAGTCAGATTTTAGTTAAATTTCATTTGTGTGAGAAATGTTTTTTTTTTAAGAGCATTTGTATGAGAAATTTAATCATGTAAACTTGTAATATTGTAGGGGTGTCGACGAGAGAGAGGAAACCTATGTGATTGTAAGAATTTGACAAACAATAGTACTTCTTTCGTGGCTCGTGACTTTTCTCTGATTTTGAAAATTTTCACATTAAATTATTGAGTTGTTTGTTAGTTTGATTTCTTTTCTTATTTCTTACTTGTTTTGCTGTTCCACTTAGTGTCAATAAGGATGGAGTTTCCCAACCACAATATATTTAGGGAAAATTGGCAAAAATGCCCCGTATGTTGGCGGTATTGGTAAAAATATCCTTTAAGTTTTCAACTTTATGATAATGCCCATTATGTTTTCAAAATTAGGCAAAAATGCCCCGTAACCAGCTACAATAGGTTCCTAACCGGTTTTCGCTGACGTGGCGCTCTCTCCCCACCGTGTGGCATTTTATAATCGATTTTTTCTTAATTGAAACATAAATGGCGGAAGGAGTCTGATTTAGGAGGGAAAATCATAACATTTCCCTCCAATTCCTCATTCCTTCCAAACCCTAGATATTAAAAGAAAGGAGAAAGGGAAATATATTCCCCTCAATTACACGCAGGGGCGATTCCAGAGTAAAGGAAGCAGAGGTAATATAGAAAGAAAATGCCATTCTCATCTTCTTCTCCAATTGGATTCGTTTATTGTGATTGTGGGTTGAGGGCCAAAATCCAAACTGCTAGAAAGGAAGGTAACAGGGGAAGAAGATTCTACGGTTGTCGGAATTGGAATGTATGTTTTTCACTTAATTGTTTTCTTGAAATTATTGTCTATTACTCTTAGAATTGTGGGTGTCAATTAGTTTGTTGATTTATACTCTGTTTTTTAATTTCTTAGAGAGGTGGGTGTGAATTTTTTGATTGGATGGATCCTCCATCATGGTCGACTGAAAATTCAATTGTTCCAGAGCTGCACGCAGAAATAATGGAACTAAAAAGGAAGGTTGATGTTTTGCAGAAGAAATCGAAGAAGAAGGAAAAAAAAGCTTACTACTATCATCATAGTATCATGGATAATTTTCTTTGCAATCTTGTTCCATTTGAAGTAATGTGTTGTATCTTGAAGTGATTGTGAAACTTGAAGTGGTTGTATACCACATTAGTTGTTCCCTTTATGATATTGTAAATTGTGTGTTTAATTTCAAATGTTGTAAACTCTGTTTTAGTTCTAAATGATATGAACTTTGTTTTTTATTAGAATTGTTGTGAGTTATGTTTTAGTTTCATATGATGATGATATTGTAAACTCAATGTTTAGTTCCAAAATTTCAGTTTTTGTTCAATACATATAGTAACACTTACTTGAAATCATCAAACATACAGTTTTTGTTCAATACATAGTAACACTTACTCAAAATACTAGTTCACATAAGTGTTGGAGTTATACGTTAAAGTATGCTTTTACTTTGTATAACTCGTGTATCAAACACTTGGTTATGAGAATAATTCTTTTATCGCATATGCTTTAGATATGATTGAATGTTGAATATTTATTGCAAACCGTTCAATATATAGTACATGTTACATTGTAGTTAATGTGGTGATACCCGATCACGGAAGACAACATTAACAGTTTCCTTGTAACTAAACGTACATTTTCACGACCTAGGTGGAATTGAACAATCCGCCGTGAAAGGTCGATGTGTAAGGCTCAGATTGGTCTGTCTTGACTAAGAGATTGCACTAGCACATTTAATATGTGTTGAAGAGGACCTACAACGAGGATAAATTCTTCTGTTCTGAAAGGTGAAGAATTAGACCTCAGTAGTTGTTGATTTCTTAATCTCCGTCACTTAAATAGGACCGTGTGTGCTTAATAGTTACTGCTTTGATTTATGTTGGGTGAGAATCATTGTGACTTCGAACTTTGTGTCTTGGGCAGTAATATTAATCATACGACGGTTGCTAAGATTTAATACGGAGAAACGCATGCGAGTACGGCTCGTGTGATTAGTCCCCTTGGTGGGCTCAGAAGTTTTATTGTACCAAATCTTGCAAGTGAAGAATCAATTTCTTCGGTACGAATAATAATGTTGAGCTGTCTTTACTCCAAGGTGAAATATATTAATTAATTTAGAGCTATTCAGAAGCTCAATTAATTAATGGACTTGATAATCTTAAACGCGGGAAATAATAACCGGGAGCCCATATTATCGTAATATGGATTAAGATGGATAGTGCAATATTAATTTATTAGTGGTAATAATTAATATTAATGGGCTGAATTATATTGGGGCTCAATATTGAAATTCAGAAGTCTATTAGGAGGTCCAATCTTAATTCTCCTTAAAGGCCCCTCAAGTAGCCCATTAAGTAGCCCAATAATGATAAGGTGATTAAAATAAAAAGAAAATATATTGCTGATTTTATCCATATATTTTCGAAAATAGTGATATTAGGAGAGATTAGATTTTGTTGATTTTCTTGGAAAGATATTATGGAAGATATGTATTCTTGGAATACAAGAATATCTCATATATTCAATAAGATCCAAATCTTGGGATCTCTACTAATAATTTTCGAAAATCACCCCATAACAAGGTGAGTGAGATTTTTGTGGAATATTTTATTGTGGAGAAAAGAATATATGAGATATATTCAAGATTTCTTAGAGTCTAAGAAAAGATTTTTTCCAAGCCCAAATAATCTACAATTTTCGCCCACTCTCACCTATAAATAGGGGATGATTATTTCATCCCCAAGAACATAATTCCATGTGTTGGAAAAATCAAGAACATAGATATTTTTCTTTTTCCTTAGTTTATTAAATTACTTGAAAGCATCTCCCACCGGTGATCAAGTGAGGTGAAAGGGAAATACTTGAGAAGATTTTTGGGTTGATAGAGCGAGATCGTAATTGTTCCGTTTATCCAAAGGCCAATTCTACAAGAGGTACGTTAATCACATATTTACTTGTTTATTCCGCCATAGTTAATATGTGAAATTAATTCAACATGCATGATGAAAATTCGTTGTTGGAATTATTATTTGAATTAATTAGGATTAATTCATGCTAGTAATAATTGTATTTAAATTCGTATTTAAATTTCATCCCGAAAAGTTCCCGGGCACCCCTATTTTCCCAACAACTGGTATCAGAGCCACGGTTTCGGGCTCTGATCTTTAAATTAGATTTTAAATTGTTAAACATTAAATTGAAATTGGATAGTAGAATTGCTAGATCTTTTTTGCAGGTATCCAATTGTCATGGTTTTAATGTTGTTAATTTCCTGCGTGTGAATTAATTGTTTTAATTCGATTCGTTCGAATTCGTTTTTCTCGTGAGAAAATCCACGAGTAGATTAGTTGTTTTTATTTTGATTCGATCATTGTAATAGACTAGTCTAGATCTAGTATTTATTTTTTTGTAAAATAAATTGTAACCGGATCGTGACGAAGAACGAAGAATTAAAAACGGTGTACCCGGACGACGCATACAAGCGTGGCGCGTGTATGGACGTAAAATCATGCAAGGGGTGAAGAAAACGAGAACGAACGGCGAAAAACGGCGCACGGGGTGCACGGAGCACGCCCGCGCGCGACGGGAGGCCGGCGCCGCGCGCGCACCTCGGGCGCAGCCTGCGGCGCCTCGGGGCGCTCCGTGCGGTGCCTCGGCGCGCCTCCGTGCAGCGCCTATGGTGCACCTCGTGGCTGCGCCTCGGCGTGCCTCCTGCAGCGCTTCGGCGCTTTTTGGGCCGGGAGGCACGCGGGCCCACTTCGTGGGCCGACGCGCGCCGTATCTCGGGCCGTGGAATTTTTCGGTTCGTGTTTTTTTTATGTGTGACTTTAAACGTCGTCCCGAACCCCAAACGATGCTGTTTTGATGAAGTGTTGCTGTTCGAGTGGGAGCACGTCGAGACGAACGTCGGAAAGCAACAAGGACGATTTTTTGCATCAAGACGTGAAGAAATTAAACCGTGACAATTGGATTTGAGTGCTCCAATGTGTTTAATTTTGTTTTGATGGATGTTTTATTTCGTGCAATTATTATTATTTGTTAATATGTGTTTGCATGAATTTAATTGTCCAAGAAAAACCTTACTTTCGAAAATTACTAAGTATGTTTAATTTAATCGCAATTTTATTTCGGATATTAAAATTGGATTAATTTGGCCTCCATAATTTATTTATTTGTGAAGTTCTTTTGGAATACATTTCCCCCTCGGATCGGCCAAAAGAACGGATTTCACATGAATAAATTCCGAAAGGATGATTGTGGATTATTACTAGTGGCGGTATTGACCCTCACCACGAGTGGCTTGCTCAAAGCAAAATAATAGCCCTGTATTTAATTATGGTTATTACTTAGGCATAGGAAATTGATATTAACTTACTCCCCTCGGAGTCCCTGTCAATTTCTATGTGGTCAAAGTGGGAGCCAACTATTAATTTTGAATTAAGGATTTGTAACTTTTAAGTTTGTGATCCACTTGAATGTATTTAAATGTATAGACCACCCCTCGTGGCGCATTTAAGTTGTTTCGAGATGTTGGCTGATGCATGATTATATTGTTTTAAGGTTTCAATATAATTGATGTGATCGAATTATGTGATAATTTCGTATTTTTCTAGATATTAATATGAATGTATGTTTTATTCTCATTTCATCATGTCGCAACCTTTTAATCCACTGTTTAATATACTTAAAGTTAATAAACTTTTTGGAGTGATTTATATCAATTGGCAATGTTTCTTTAAAAATTTGTCCTTACTGCACGAAAACACAATTGGGTTATTTACATTAATATACCCGGCAAGCCTAATGATAAGTCAAGCAATGGAAAAAGGCAGTTTTTGATTGGAAGCGTGACAATGAACATATGGAGTGCATCATCTTGACATCTCTGTCTGAGGATTTGAGGCGCGTTCATGAAGACATTGTATCCGCTGTTGAAATCATGGAACACCTTGAAGAGATGTTTGACATCAGAATCCCATGACTAATCAGTTCACCAAACATGACTCGGTCAAGTTGGAAATGGTGGAAGGAACGCCCGTGAGGGAGCACGTTCTCGAGATAATGGCATACCTTAACAAGTTGGAAGTACTTGGTGCGGTTTTTGATTGATTTCATATACCATTCTCTACCGAGAAGCTTTGAGTAGTTTCATCTGATCTGTCAGATGAATGAACGGACAAGTCGTTTGTCCGAGCTCTTGCAAGCTTCAGTTTCGGTGGAGGTGATAATGGAGCACTAGTCTAGTGCTATGGTGGCTAATGGTCCGTCTACCTTTTTTGGTCCCAAGGGAGGGAAAAAGATGAAGAGAACCAAGGGCCGGATCCAAGCAAATCTAATTGTTGCGAAAGGCAAATGCAAAAGCTAGCATTGAAGGGGAAGTGTTTTAGTTGCGGTGAGAGAGGACAATGGAGGTCTGCCTGTTCCAAGCCTAAGAGGCTAGGAAAATTAGGTAATTCACACACCCTAGTCGTCGAAACTTGTGAAGTGGCGTATGCTGTCTATTCGTGGATAGTGGATACGAGAGCTACTAATCACATTTGTTTCATGGGTTTAAGTTAACCCGACGACTTAACGGAAGTGAGATCCCCATCACATCGGGCAATGCTACGAGAGTGGCAGCTGAAGCAGTGGGAGAAGTGCGCCTATCTTTTGAAGATAGAGTTATGGTCTTGAGAGACGTTCTTCATGTTCCTAGTTTAGAAAGAACTCAACCTTCAGTTTCTAAACTGTTTTGAATAGATACTCAGTTTCTTTTAATAAGGATGTTATTGTTTCTTGAAACGATGAGTTTATCTGTTCCGGAACTTCAATGGATGATCTTTATACCATTATTTGGGCACACCACTCACAAAATTGAATCTAATGACACATCGATTATTTCGAGTAATAAAAGAAAGCGTTCTTCGGAGATGAACGAAACACTTCTATGGCATCTCAGACTAGGTCATATTAATCTAAAGTGGATAGAGAGATTGGTGAAAGACGGATCCTTGAAATCATTCCAAGTCGAGCCGTTTCCAACTTGTGAATCCTGTTTAGAGGGTAAGATGACCTAGAGGGCATTTGGAGCCAAGGGGAAAAGAGTCATCAAAGTGTTAGAACTCGTTCATACCGATATGTGTGGTTCAATGATGATCATAGCAAGAAGGGGTATGAGTAATTTGATGATTACTCGAGATATGGATACATCTACCTTATGATGCATAGGGAAAGAAGTATCAAGTTTCTACGATTTGTTCGTGGAGGCGAATACCTTAGCAATGAATTCTTGAACTACCTATCGGACGAAGGGATTGTGTCCCTGTTGACCGCATCGGGAACCCCTTAATAGAACGGTGTGGCGGAACGAAGAAAGCAGACTCTTTTAGAAATAGTCAGATCCATGATGAGTTATTCGGATTTACCCAAGTCGTTTTGAGGTAATGCCTTGGAAACGGTGGCTTACATTCTAAACTTGGTGCCATCCAAATCGGTTCCTAAAACCCCAATAGAATTGTGGACCGGGCGCAAGCCCAGTCTAAGACATTTGCGGATTTGGGGTTGTCCGGCATACGTGCTAGACAAGAAAGCCGGTGAATTAGATCTACGTTCGGAATTAAGGCTGTTTATAGGATACCCTGCGGGAACGAAAAGGTGTATATTCTATAGTCCCAAGGATTAAAAGACCGTGATTAGTTCACACCTTAAATTCTTGGAGGAAGACTATATGAACAAAAGAAAGCCCAGAAGTGAGATTACCTTAGACGAATTAAGAGGGCAAACTCCTATACCAAGTATACAAGATGATGTACCACACGTCACATCTTCACAACCGGAACCCCGTCGTAGTGGGAGGATTGCTAGGCAACCCGAGAGATTCATGGGGATAGGAGAATCTTCGGATTTGGTTCCCGGTGTTGAATCAGACCCATGGACGTACGACGAGGCAATCCAAGACAAAGATGCGGAGGCGTGGCAAACCGCAATGGAAGCCGAGATGGGTTCGATGGATCATAATCAAGTGTGGGAGTTGGTCGAACCACCCAGTGGGGTAGAACCCATTGGATGCAAGTGGGTGTACAAGAGGAAAAGAGGACCGGACGGAAGGGTAGATAACTTCAAAGCAAAGCTTGTGGCCAAAGGGTGTTTTCGTCTGTAGCTATGCTTAAGTCCATCCGTATTCTCTTGTCGATCGCTGCGCACCTAGATTACGAGATCTGGCAAATGGATGTCAAGACAGCTTTCCTTAATGGAAGTCTTGACGGGATATATATCTATATGCAACAGCCCAAAGGTTTTATTGAAAAAGGCCAAGAGCACCTCGTATGCAAGCTTAAGAGATCCATTTATGGACTTAAGCAAGCGTCGCGTACTTGGAACCAGTGTTTTGATCAAGTGATTAAGTCTTATGGGTTTGATCAAAACGAGTTCGAAAGTTGTGTGTATAAGAAGCGTGACGGAACTGCGGTGGTATTCTTAGTATTATACGTAGACGATATTCTGCTCATTGGAAACAATGTAAATGTATTGTTAGACGTAAGGGTATGGCTGTCAAATCAGTTTGATATGAAGGACTTAGGGAAAGCCAGTCACATCCTTGGGATCAAGATCACTCGAGATCGCAAGAGGAAGATGTTGGGCTTATCGCAAGTTTCATACAAAGCCACTGTTTTGAAGCATTTCAGCGTGCAAGATTCCAAGAAAGGTTTTGTACCTTTTAGGCACGGAATCCATCTATCCAAAGAAAATATGCCCTAAGACGCAAGTGGAGATAGATGACATGAAAGACGTTCCGTACGTTTCGGACGTAGGAAGTCTTATGTATGCAACGTTGTGTACGAGACCGGATATCTGCTTTGTCGTGGACATGATGGCAAGATATCAAAGTAACCCCGGGAAAGCACATTAGATGGCAATTAAATGCGTTCTTTAGTTTCTGAAAAGAACTTGGTATGGAATGTTGATTTAACAGTCAGACAATCTAATTCCCATGGGATACACGGACTCGAATTTCCAATCAGACATAGACTCCAAAATACCTACCTCGGGTAGTGTGTTCTGCATGGGAGAAGGAGCCATGACATGGAGAAGCGATTTGTAGAAATGCATCGTAGATTCGACCATGGAAGCCGAATAAGTAGTTGCTTGGGAAGCAACGAAAGAAGCGGTTTGGCTCAAGAACTTCTTAGTGGACTTGGACGTTGTTCCAAATTTGCCCGACAAGATAACTGTCTTTTGTGATAATGCCGGAGCAGTTTCAAATTCAAAGGAACCGAGAGCCCACAAGGCCAGCAAACACATAGAAAGAAAATACCATCTTATACGAGAAATCGTTAAGAGAGGAGATATAGAGGTGGCAAAGATAGCGTCGGGTGACAACCTAGTCGATCCATTCACAAAGGGTCTGCCTCAGAGTACATTCGAGAGACATGTGGATGGAATGGGAGTCAAGACGATTGCCAATCTGCTTTAAGTATAAGTGGGAGGAATTATTAGGTTAGTGTAGGTTGACATGAGATGTCACGTAGAGCTACTACACTAAGACATGCATGATGTATACTAAAAGCAGACTTTAAGTATAAGTGGGAGATTGTTGGAGTTATATGTGAAAGTATGCTTTTACTTTGTATAACTCGTGTATCAAACACTTGGTTATGAGAATAATTCTTTTATCGCATATGCTTTAGATATGATTGAATGTTGAATATTTATTGCAAACCGTTCAATATATATTACATGCTACATTGTAGTTAATGTGGTGATACCCAATCACGGAAGACAACATTAACAGTTTCCTTGTAACTAAACGTACATTTTCACGACCTAGGTGGAATTGAACAATCCGCCGTGAAAGGTCGATGTGTAAGGCTCAGATTGGTCTGTCTTGACTAAGAGATTGCACTAGCACATTTAGTATGTGTTGAAGAGGACCTACATCGAGGATAAATTCTTCTGTTCTGAAAGGTGAAGAATTAGACCTCAGTGGTTGTTGATTTCTTAATCTCCGTCACTTAAATAGGACCGTGTGTGCTTAATAGTTACTACTTTGATTCATGTTGGGTGAGAATCATTGTGACTTCGAACTTTGTGTCTTGGGCAGTAATATTAATCATACGACGGTTGCTAAGATTTAATACGGAGAAACGCGTGCGAGTACGGCTCGTGTGATTAGTCCCCTTGGTGGGCTCAGAAGTTTTATTGTACCAAATCTTGCAAGTGAAGAATCAGTTTCTTCGGTACGAATAATAATGTTGAACTGTCTTTACTCCAAGGTGAAATATATTAATTAATTTAGAGCTATTCAGAAGCTCAATTAATTAATGGACTTGATAATCTTAAACGCGGGAAATAATAACCGGGAGCCCATATTATCGTAATATGGATTAAGATGGATAGTGCAATATTAATTTATTAGTGGTAATAATTAATATTAATGGACTGAATTATATTGGGGCTCAATATTGAAATTCAGAAGTCCATTAGGAGGTCCAATCTTAATTCTCCTTAAAGGCCCCTCAAGTAGCCCATTAAGTAGTCCAATAATGATAAAGTGATTAAAATAAAAAGAAAATATATTGCTGATTTTATCCATATATTTTCGAAAATAGTGATATTAGGAGAGATTAGATTTTGTTGATTTTCTTGGAAAGATATTATGGAAGATATGTATTCTTGGAATACAAGAATATCTCATATATTCAAGAAGATCCAAATCTTGGGATCTCTACTAGTAATTTTCGAAAATCACCCCATAACAAGGTGAGTGAGATTTTTGTGGAATATTTTATTGTGGAGAAAAGAATATATGAGATATATTCAAGATTTCTTAGAGTCTAAGAAAAGATTTTTTCCAATCCCAAATAATCTACAATTTTCGCCCACTCTCACCTATAAATAGGGGATGATTATTTCATCCCCAAGAACATAATTCCATGTGTTGGAAAAATCAAGAGCATAGATATTTTTCTTTTTCCTTAGTTTATTAAATTACTTGAAAGCATCTCCCACCGGTGATCAAGTGAGGTGAAAGGGAAATACTTGAGAAGGTTTTTGGGTTGATAGAGCGAGATCGTAATTGTCCCGTTTATCCAAAGGCCAATTCTACAAGAGGTACGTTAATCACATATTTACTTGTTTATTCCGCCATAGTTAATATGTGAAATTAATTCAACATGCATGATGCAAATTCGTTGTTGGAATTATTATTTGAATTAATTAGGATTAATTCATGCTAGTAATAATTGTATTTAAATTCGTATTTAAATTTCATCCCGAAAAGTTCCCGGGCACCCATATTTTCCCAACAATAAGTAACACTTGAGCCACATTAAGAATGCCAACACTTGAGCAAAATAAGAATGCCAATACTAGTTCACATAAGTAGCACTTGTTCACAATAAGAATGCCAACACTTGAGCAACATTTGCTCAAAACTTAACATTTGTTCAAAACACACCAACAATTGTTCAAAATACTAAGATTAGTTTCAAAACATAACAACTAATCTATAAATTCTCTATCTATTTAATCTTCTTGCAGAATACTTTGGTTAATTTGGAGCGGAAGGCAAACTTCTTTCCACCACTCTTCTTGATTGTACCAATAGTTGATCCTCCACTTTGATCACTTGTAGTATCTCCCTGTCAAATTAACCACATTATGCTTTATAAGTATCAAATTAACCACATTAATTATGACTTTATAATCTTGAAAAATGTAAGCTATACCTTTCTTGTTGGCAATAGTTTACATGCTCTGGCATGTGCCTCTCCATGCATATCACTTTTACCCTAAAATAAACATAATACAAACTGTAAACTAAAATAGCAATATATTTGGAAATTAAATGAAAATTAGAATGTCAACTAACCACATTTGTATTCTCTTCTAGCTGAGTGACTTGACTTATAGGTTCACTTTGAGTTTGGATATCACTCACCATCTAACATGCAGATTTAAGGAAATCACAGTAAAAAAATTGAAAATTTTAGCACAAAGTAGTACAAACTTTCAGCAATACCTGTTGGGGATCATCACACAAAATATCAGCAGCCACATTTGTATTCTCTTCTAGTTGAGTCATTTGTTCAGAAGGTTCACTTTGAGTTTGGAGATCATTCACAAGCTAACGTGCAGATTTAATGAAAACACAGTAAAAAATTGAAAGCTTTGAAGAAAGTAGTACAAATGGAAAAAGTACCTGTTGGGGATCATCACTGAAAATTTCAGCAGCCACACTCTCATTAGTCAAGTCTGCAAGTCCACATTCCTCCAACACTTGTTGATCAGGGGTAGTGCAACTTCTCCTGTTATGCCCCACACCTCCACACTTGCCACACTTGAGAGTATCTTGATTTCTTTTTTTGTGATAAACATCTCTATTTGTAGGTCTCCCTCTGAACCTCTTCTTTTGATTTGTTTGTGGTTCATCTCCAACTCTTCTCCTAGCTTTTGGAGGTCTTCCAACTGACCTTTTCAATTTTGGGGGCTTGGGAGGGATTGCTTCAATGTGTCTCCATTCACTTCTCCCATTGATAGGCATTATGGCAGGTTCATACACTTCAAGATAAGTGCTCACATGATAACATCTGTGGACATAGTTTTCAGGATCGAATTTTTGGCTATGTATGGCAGAGAGAGCATGCTTGCATTGGATTCCAGTGAGGTCCCACTTTCTGCAACCACAAGTTCCTTCCCATAGATCCACTGCATACTGACTTCCATCTAAGCAAAACTAACCTGAAAATGTCTCTCTGTAGACTTTATTGGAATGCAATCTGCAACCTTTGACTCATTAACAAGCAGTTGTCTCTTGATTCTAGGACAAACTTTTCCTTTCCATCTTCTAGCTATATCTCTATTTTTCTGACTCCTTTTCATCAATATGGTCATAATTTGTTCAAGCATGGACAAAATTGGTTCTTCCCTAGCCCTCAAAATCACAGAATTGAAAGATTCACACATGTTGTTCAACAAAATATCACATCTAGGATAAGTACTGAAATGTGACCTACTCCATTGATGTGGAGGCTTGTCATGAAACCAGTCATATGCCTTTTGATCCATTGTCCTAAGTTCAGTCATCATCACATTAAACTCATTTACAGTTGTTGCCTTTGCAGCTCTCCAAACTGCATTCTTAAATGCAAAACCTTTAAATCCAGTATTTCTAAAATTAGCATGCATATGCCTCACACAGTGTCTGTGTGAAGCATTTGGAAGAATATCTGCCACAGCCTTAAGTAACCCGTTTTGCTTGTCTAAAATCACAGTCCACTCATGGTCATTTTGAATATTGAGATCCTCTTTCAAAAGTTTCACAAACCAGTCCCAATTTGCCCCATTCTCTACATTAACCACAACATAAGCAAATGGAAACAAATTGTTATTAGGGTCTATTCCCACTGCAGTTAACACAATCCCTCCATATGGCCCTTTTAAGTGAGTCCCATCTATACCAAAGATTGGCCTACATCCTGCCATCAACCCCATTTTCAAAGCCCCCAAACACACATAAAATCTATGAAAAATATTTTCTCCACCACACTGCTCAACATTCATTAACACAGTTGAATTAGGATTTGTTCTTCTAATCTATTCAGCATAGCCCCATAACAATGAGTATTGGTCATCTGCCTTTCCTTCATGTGCCTTAATAGACCTTTGCTTGCATATATATGCTTGTCAATGTGTAACATGACACCTATTCTCATGTACCACAGTATTTACAAAGGATGACATATCTTTTTTGTTATCATTTTTAAATTGATAGACATACCTTTTAACTAACCACCTTGACCTCATATTTTTTACATGATAACTAGGGACACAAGTGTGATCAGTCATACATGTGGTAATCTCAAAAGCAGAATCATCACCCCTTCTAAGTGCATTAACCCTAAATGGACAATCTCTATCATCACATACAACATATATTCTATGTTTGTCACTCTTAGTGTAGCTGACATTTCTCCTTTCAAAGATAGAATGTGTATCAATAGCATCCCTAAACTCTTCTTTTGTGCTAAACATCATTCCTAATAGCAACACAAGAGGCCTATCAAATACAGGCTTAAACACAGAGGTACCCCCTACCTCATCCCCAAATTCATGCACACTCTGTAAGTCATCAGCACTCTCCAATAAATCTACTTCTCCATCCACTAAGTCATCACCCTCACCCTCAACCCCAATATCTTCTCTATCTTATTTCTCAGGGATTCCTCTCCATTCAAGATCCTCATCAATGAAATCATCAAACATTTGGTCATCACCTTCAGATTCTTCCTCACTACCATAGTAAGTCACATCATCCCCAGATTCACTATCTGTTTCATCATAAATCAATGGTTTTTTACCCTTTCCAGCCCCCCCCCCCCCTCTTTTTTTCTTCCCCAGTTCTGCTTCTTTATCAACCCTACTCTTAGTCAATGCCTTTTTACCCATTCTAGCCCCCCCTCTTTTTCTCTTTCCCACTTCTACTTCTTTGTCTATCCCACTCTTAGCTAGTGGTGTTTTACCCTTTCTTAACCCCCCTCTTTTTTTCTTTCCCACGTTTACTGCCTCTTTCCCATAGCCACCAAATTGTTCCACACAATATATATTCATTTCTCTACCCAAATTATTGATATCATCTTTTAGCCTCTGAAATTTATCATCATCAGTTAAATGCATAAATCATATCTCCCCATAAGGTTTTGCATACAAGTCAACAAGAACACAATCTGTTATGTAACTAACTAGCTTGTCTCTATCACTGAATTTGCTATTTATACCCACAAAATCAAACTTGCAAAATTCACCCCCCTTATAGATATTTAGAGTTCTATCTATGTGTCCCCCATGATGAATACACAAAGTAAATTCTATACTATCAACACCTGAAATAAATAATTAAAAATAGAGCCTCGGGAAATAATTCAAATAGAGACAAACATCAATAACAATAATTTCACTACTAGTTACAAGAATCAATAATAGAAAAATAATACCAATAGAGACATAAAAAACAATATCAATAGAGACAAAAAAAGTGAACATTGGGGTCTCCCATCCACACCCGACAACTTTAAACCTTGAGGTCCCCCCATACCCTTGGTCCCTCCAATCAACCCATATCAAAATTGAGGTCCCCACATCCCCACCCACATCAATACGAAATAAATAACTCCACCCAACAAAAAATACACATGTAGTGGGGACACCCCAAAAAAGCACAACCTTAATTGCATAACCAAATGTCACAAAAGAGGAGAGAAATAAACTTACCATACTGAGGAGGAGGCTCCTTAATCTTATTCGGATCTCTAAATCGCATCTCCAAAGCTGGGGCTCTTCAATTCCAAGAAAGCAGTTTGGGGATTTTTCGTTGAACTAACCCTAGAATCCCTCTGAACCCGTTCGCGCCAATGTTTAGTTACTTTTGTGTTTTAATTGAAATATTATTTAGAATTAAAAGGGTATTTTGAAAAGAAAAGGAAAAAATCGATAATAAAAATCCACGTCAGCGAAAACCGGTTAGGAACCTATTGTAGCCGGTTACGGGGCATTTTTGCCTAATTTTGAAAACATAATGGGCATTATCATAAAGTTGAAAACTTAAAGGGTATTTTTACCAATACCGCCAACATACGGGGCATTTTTGCCAATTTTCCCATATATTTATATATATATTCCTTTCAATAATTGCAGTCCCGTCTTGGAAGTTGAATTCCTTTTCTTGAAAAAAAAAACATATTAGATTGATAATTTTAAGAAAATAAATTAAATGAATTAATTTTAAATTTTTCTACAAGTTCAACTTTTAGATGAAATTAATTTTTTTATGGTATTAGAGTTAAAAAGGCTCACGCCCAAATAAAAATACTAAGTTCGATTCTGCTGAGATCAACTCCACATTTACAGTCAGTTTTCACGTTTGGAAATACCAAGACTTTAAAAAAAATTAAATGTAAATTTAAAAAGATTATGAAAAATTATTAATTTTAATAAAGTGTTTCATTAAATTTAATAAAAAGAATGTTTAGTATATAGATTTAACAAAGAATTTGAACAGAATTTTACATTTGTAGTAGTGTAGGTTTTATATGAAAATAGTTTATGATAAACTTATCATGAAAATGTTCTAAAGTATTGAATATTTGACCCGAATTATCCAAAAATTCATCAGGAGTATCATTAATTTGAGTTCAAGAAAATTTGCAACAATTTAATACAATACCACTAACCTAGATTAATGATTCTTCTGATGGGATTATCGATATTTTAAAATTGTTTCATGATAAGTTTATTATGAACAATTTTTATATAATACTTGGCTTTTATAGTAACTAGATGCATAACACGTGTGTGGCATGTTACATGTAAGTAGACAGCAATAAGTAGTATAATATTTGGGTAGGTCTTGTATGAGACCGTCTCATAGCATGAGACAATGAGAATGGGTGTAACTAGGACATTGGCTCATTAACACTTTGGTAGGAGTAGGTGTTAATTTGTGTGGTCTCATGCAATAAGACGGTCTCATACAAGTTTTTGCCATAATGTTTTTTTCGTCGATCCTTATTTTATGTCTTAAGTCTCATCAAGTTTAAATTTATGATCTTGTTCACTAATATTTAAGTAAGAACAACTATAATAAAGTAGGCTTAATGGCAATTTAAATCACGACCTTTTCCAAAATTGCATTTTAAACTAAACTTTTGGATCTTGTTAAAAAATAATCCAACTTAACATTTTTTGGCAATTAAGACTTACGGGCATATTTGCCTCTGCCCGTTGCTGATGCGGCGTTTACGTAGCAACCACCCAAAAAAATTAAATTAGGTGGCAAAATTTTTTAAGGCTCGGTTGTAATTTAAATCACAACCTTTTTCAAAATTGCATTTTAAACTAAACTTTTGAATCTTGTTAAAAAAAGTTCCAATTTAACTTTTTTAGCAATTAAAACTGTTGGGACAATGTCAGTTTTGATTAGATCCTAAAGCCCCTGAAAAGATGTTATGCCTTAGCAAGTCGGGCTAATCTTGGTTAGGTTAGCACTTAGTTATTTTACAATTCACAGGAACTCAATAAGAGGAGTATTCATTGATGACAATCAAGACTAAAGTTTGAAGACGCAGAGCACCATCCTGAACTTGCGGCAGTCCTTATAAGCTGGGTGAGTAAGTGTCAGTGATGAAGAGTATGACCCTGAAGTCATTACTAACTCAGTCCTGAAGGGAACATGATGATACTGAGTAATGAGAAAAGACTTGGAGTAGGGCCAAGCAATGCAAAAGGAATGTCAGCGTCAGAACAAGACCGTTGTGCTCGAGACAAAAAAAAATGAATAAGACAAGCCTGAACCCCAAGAATGAGTTCTGACATTCTCACCAACCTGATGACGTGGACCAATCCAGGAAGGACACGCACGTACGGACCTGACATAAAGGCTGAGTTCAGACTGCACTTTTCAACGGACAAGCATTAAATGGAGCATTAAATGCAATTGCCTAATCCATACAAGGACGGCTGCTGCATGGGAGATATGTCCGTTGAACAACCCTACGTAGATGACAAGAAGGCTATCTCTTCCAACGGATAGTTTTCAAATCCATCTATAAATACAGAAGGCTTTGAACCTATTCAAGGTTACGGGAAATTTCCAAGCAAGAAATTACTCAAACTCTCAAGCATTCTAAGCACTCAGCGTTCTAAAAGAAACACTCGAAACCAGATAAATTTCCCAAGTATTTCTTAGGTTAGTGAGAGTAATTCTGTATTCCACTAAGGTTTCAAGCAATACCTTAAGCTTAGAGTGATTATCCATCCTTAGCATAGCTTAGTCTTGTAAGGATAATCACACCTTAGTTGGAATCCAAACTAAAACCAAAACCCTCTAGTTAGGTTTGTTGGTTGAAGTTGTTTAGTGAAGTTAGGAAGGAGTTTGTATAGGTCAGTGAGGTTAGCTGATCTTGGTGCACCTTGGCACGTTAAAAATAAGTTAATCCCAAGTAGTGGATTATCCTGTTCAATCAGGATCGTGGACGTAGGAGCTTGAGTCTCTGAACCACGTTAAACTCCTTGTGTTCTTACTGCTTTGATATTGTTCTTAACTGTGTATTTGTTTAAGTCATTCATTGCATTAGGCTTATCAGGCTTGAATCAATCAGCCTGATCATCAACTTGAACACTGCCCTACTAATCACTATTTCAGAAAAGAGTAATCAAGTTTTTAGAAAGCAAACATTAACAAGACTATAAACTTTCAGGGCTCACGCATTTCCGCACTGAACTTAAGTTGATAGTTTGCCAATTGACCAGCATTCAGTGCAGTCAGTAGGTGTGTTATCAACTCTGAATTCTTTATCACTATGAGCAAAGGGGACTCAGTCAGTTTGAAAGTGAGAAAAATTATATACGTGTATTCCCCCCCCCCCCCCCCCCCATATACGTATCCCTCAGTCTTGTACTGGGACCAACAAAAACTTACGTGCAGATTTGCAGAGGGCCGTCGTTGACGCGACATCTACATAGCAACATCCAAAAAAAATTTAAATATTGTGGCAAAAAACTTTAAATACATGATTTTTTTTTTAAATTAGATTATCATTTTCCAAATAATTTTTCAAAACCCTACGTCTCAATTTCTTGGTAAAATGGATTATTAAATTTTTTTATGGTAAAATCATTGTGTTTATTCTATTTGGATTCAATTATGTTCTTATTAATGCAAATATTTTGTATCTTAATTTCACATTTTCTTTAATTCTTTTCTTTCTATTTGGACTCATTTATTTATGTTCTCATTAATACAAACATCTAAAATTTGAAATTTTAATTTTGAGTTATGTCACGTATTTAAATTTTTTTGCCACATTGCCACGTAGACGTCATGTCAACAACGGACGTCTGCAAATCTATCCCTAAATCTTAATTGCCAAAAAAATTTAAATTTGAGCTTTGTTTAACATGATTTAAAAGTTTAGCTTAAAATGCAATTTTGAAAAAGATCATGATTATTTTCCACCAAATTTATATTTTTTGGGCGGTTGCCACGTAGACGTCACATCAACAACGGGCAGAGGCAAATCTGCCCAGAAGCCTTAATTGCCAAAAAATGTTAAATTGAAGTTTTTTTTAACAAGATCCAAAAGTTTAGCTTAAAATGCAATTTTGGAAAAGGTCGTGATTTAAATTGCAATTAAGCCTAAAAAGTACTCCCTTCATCCACCAAAATATCCTCGCCTTGTCTTGTTTGCCAATACACCAAAAAATATGCACATTCACTTTATGTCAAAAATCACTTTATTTTGAATCTTCAATCATCACTTGATTACTCAAATTCTTATTGGATTTTACCTACAAATAATTATTTTATTCACAAATTGTTCTCACAACACATCACAATACCACAATACCCTTACTTTATCTATTTTTTTTTTTCTTAAAACCAGTGGAAAAAAAATGTGGTCATAGGGCTAGAGTATAAAACTCAATAAATTCAATTGTTATGATCAACTTTTGCAAGGGAATAAAAGATATTTGAGAGTTAACTGCAGATGATATTTTAGCTTATGCTTATATGAAGAGGATCCTTCTATCATATGAAAAATTATCATTCTATCAGTTCTTCGATACTTTATTATTATTTTTTGGCTCTATATATCATCCTTTTTTTTTTGTATGTCTATCTTCATTATTTGGAGCTAATAAAACTCTCTTAATAAAAAATTCTAACAAGATGTTTAAAATGGAATAGGTATACAAATACATCTAACATTAGTTGGTCACTTTCAATAATATATACAAAACAAAACAAAAAGAAATCTCACACTCATTATATATATTGCATCATAAAGGTAAGGATGCCCATATGAAGCCTAAGCCTGAATTGGTTGTCTAACATGTAAAGGTTCATGTGTATCTAACCATGAAACAGTCGCAGTAGAAAACCTAACAAATTAAATTGTAGTGATCATTTTCCATAGCATAGTCAATGAGTTATTTTTTTATCATTTCTTTCACCTAAGCATGAATTCCAAAATAAAACGTAAAAAAAATTGTAATTTGAATGTTAGGAGTTTATATATATATCAATGATAATTCGTGCATATTTGGCTCCGATAGAAGTAATGAAATGTTAAAAAATAATAAAGGAAATAGACCTTTGTAACTTCCATTTTTGCTTTTCTTACCACCATCTCTTCCCTGCAACAATCGAAGACGATGAATGGTGGTGCTCAATAATTTGAGACCACTTATTTATCGATTTCTCTGCTACATTTTAGGTCCTCAACCGAGAACCAACTCTTTTAATCTGCAGTCAATAATTGTTAAGAGCTTACTAAATTCAAGCAAAAACTCCATTTAGTTTCTTCTTTTTTGTATTATCAGAGGAGATCCATTATAAATTTTTATTGAATGATTAACATGAACATAAATTTATAAGACTTGATGATAAGATATGAAACTGTTGCTAGAAATATAAGGCCAAAAAATTAAGTAAAATTTCCAAACAAACATTGACGAAGATGAATTAATTCCCTTTAAAATGTCCAACACACATTGATTAGAAGGAAAGAACAAAAATACATCTTGAAAGATATCCTTATGCCCACAATTTCAAATATCTTTGGGATCCTAACAATAACATCGGCCTAACTACCTTCTTATAAAAAAAAACATCAGCCTTCTTACCGAAAATATGATAACAAAATCAAATGGATAAAAAAAATTACACGACTTAACTCATGATATGAAATAATTATGAGCAACTGGAAATGAGAAGGGAAGCCCCTAAAAAAATGAGAAGGGAATAATTAGCACAAATAAATACATCATGACCATAGATGAAAAGGAATTGCTTGATAGCGCTGGAAAAATGGTAGGGGTGGGAATAGGTCAGGCTACGGCCTACTAAAGTCTAGCTATGCTCGGCTTGTTTAATAAATGAGCCAGGCTCAAGCTTTTTTAAAAGCCTATTTATTTAAATAGACCAGACTTGAGCTTTTTTGTAAGTCTTTTAAGCCCAACAGACCGACCTATTTAACTATATTATGAAATATATATCATATAATACATAATGTATAATAATACAATACATATATAATATAATATAATAAATATTCAATATATATATGTAAGAATATTACTAAATATAAATTAAAATATTGTTTGGATTTTGTTATTATGCTATTATTTGATAATCCTTTGGTAAATTGTTTTATTCTTCATTTTAAGATTTAAAGAGTTAATTGTTATGATTTAATGATAATATAATTGTTGAGTTATCATTTTATAAACATGATTAAAAAGGCTTCTAAAAAGCTTTTGAACCAGACTTATTTGTTAAAAAGGCCAGACCAAGACTCTAAAAAAACAAATAACAGTTAACAGGTAAGGCTTAGACCCAAAAATTAAATAGCAGGCTCAGACCGTCCAACGAGAAGCCTAGCTAGCTTCGGTCTATATCTACCCTTAAAAATGGAAGATGAACAATGTATGGAAGAGGAAGTGTGGGAAGAAGATAAAAAGGTGAATGAGTTGAAGATCTTGTGGGCCTTGGGTAACTGTGGTTCGAATGAAGTTGGCGTTGACGTGTCGCATACCCAGGTCATTTGATGAAGTGAAGGAATGAAGTCCCTGGACATTTAATATATTACATATTGTATTGTGGTCCCCCTTTTTTATTGTAACAAATGAGGGGCAAATTTCAGTAGTGGAGAATATCATAAAATTGTATCAACTCTCTCTCTCTCTCATTTTTCTCCCTTACGTTTTCCCTTTCTACTATCTTTACATTTATCACTACAAAAAAATTATGGATTGGCGACCGATTTTTATCGTAAAACGTGATTATCGATCGATTTGTGACCGATAAGTGTCTGCCGCTAAAACGCAGGTAGCTAATATTAGCGACCTCCTTTGAAAATCGGTCGCTGATCAAAGACCTACACGGCAGTCGCTAATGTTTAGAGACCGCCGCCGGTCAGTCGCTGACCTGACCGGGTTTGACCCGGTTGGGTCAAGTTGGCGATCGCTAATTTTTTTCTAATAAAAAAGATTATTTAATTTAAAATTTTCCATTAGCGACCGACCTGTGGGCGGTCGCTAATCAACGAACCTGTGAAAAAAAATATAGCTCAGTGGGTTTGAACCGGCGCCCATTGGGGTCCGAGCGGGGCGCGAACCACTGACCCATTAGCTTATATTAGGCGAGTCATATTCCATATAAGCCTTTATAAGGCTTGTAGGAATTAATGGGCATATATACACCTAAGGGAATCGAACCGCCGACCTCCGTGTTACACAGAGGAGGCGTGGACCAATAGGACACTTGCAATTATTGTTCGTTTTTATGCATTTAAAACCAGGTGGCTTAGCCCACCTGGCTACCGGGTTCCCCACTCTAGTGTGTGACCCGGGTTCGATTCCCTCTGGGAACGAATTATGGGAGTTATAAAGAGGGCTTGGAGATTTCTTGGTGTATTTTGGGACTTGGTGAATTAATCTAACTACTAACAACTAACATTTACCGATAAAAAAATGTATATAACTTCAAATTGACTCCTTTGGTTTTTTTTTAAATTCATCAAATTATTTTTTTGTTTCTAATTCATTAATATATATATATATATTCATTAATATATATATATATATATATATATATATATATATATATATATTTATTAATTTTTTTTATTTTGTAAATTTAATATTTTAGACTAATATAAATTATTAATTTTTTTGTTTTTCATGCATTTAATTGTATATAACTTCAAATTGACTCCTGTTTTTTTTAATTCATCAAATTAATTCATTTTTATTTCTAATTTATTTATATATATATATATATATATATTTACTAAATTTTTTTAATTTTGTAAATTTAATATTTTAGACTAATATAAATTATTAATTTTTTTTTTCATGCAAATCTATATTGATTCATACAAATTATTTATAAAAGCATAATAAAAATATAAATTAACTAAATGAACTAAATTCACTGAAATAATGTTTAAATAAAACATAAATAAACTAAATTCACAAAAAAACACAAATTAAATAAATTGTTTAAAATTACTTTCTCTCTTCTCTTCATCTTCTTCTGAATGGATTACTGTTCCAGTGATTGATTAGGCGTGAAATTGTCATGATTCGTCATTAGAAATGCCCCAGTTTTGGTCGATTTTATTGAGTATTTAGAGTCAATTGAGTATTATTTCTACACATTGATGAATTTGTCTCTTTGATGCTCATAGGTGAATCGAGGGCGGAAAATGGAGTTCGTAGGACTTTGAATCGACTCAAACGGACGCCCGGATGAGAAGATATTGAAGAAATACGATTGGTATTAGTGCGGAAGAAGAAAAGTATCAGTTGAAGAAGAGGGAGAGCCATTCGAGTGAATCCACTCGAGCACCACCGCTCGAGCATGCCACTCGAGCGCCCAATTTGTCCAGAGAATTTTAGCCATTCGAGCTACTCGAGCACCAACGCTCGAGCATGTTGCTCGAGCGCTCAAAACTTACAGAGAAATTTCAGCACTCGAGCAACTCGAGCGCCACCGCTCGAGCATGTTGCTCCAAGACTTGCAGAATATTTCGGCCACTCGAGCAGCTCGAGCACCACCGCTTGAGCCCTTGCATCATTCGAGCTACACAGCTCGAGCATTTTCAAGTTTCTTGCTTCTGGATTCGTTTTTCGGCCCATGAGTTCCCGATTCGGCCCGATGCTTATATATACTCGTCCCGAATACGTTTTTACACACCACTTGATACTACATCACTTTTAGACTTAGTTTTTAGAGAGAGAAAGAGGAGAAGAGACGAGCAAGCTTAATATTCACTTGTAATCGAGGTTTACATACGAATTCATGGTTCGGTTTTGATTTTTAGTTTCTTTACTATAGATCTTTGTTCTTGAATACATTGAGACTTCGTTTTATTAATTTTATTTCTATTTTTAGTATTTATTTCTTTAAACCCTAGTTAATGTTTGATAATTTCTTAGTTAAAATCATTATGTTCATGTTCGTTACTTCTTCAATTGTTTTTGTTTCCGTAAAAACCATGTCTAGCTAAAACTCTTGCATGCTTGGGGTAGGATGAACTCGTAGAAGTAGGATGTGGGTACGTAATTAGGGTAATTCGTGACGTTTAGTTTTAATTCTCTTAATTAATGAATTCTTAAAATCAATCTTAACTTTACCTTTGAGTTTAGTTCGAAAAGTGTTCGAGAGAGGACGACCTTATCACTCTTTAACAATAAGTAGACTTAATGAGAAGGTTTAGAAAGAGTTAATTAATCTACCGGTTTAGCTAGGGAGGACGACCGCATCACCTTAGTTTAAATTAGGGTCTCGTTAATTAAGCACTATCTATTAACTTGTTAGTGGATTAGTGAAGTCGATTGTTAGGATAAAGTATTAGGGTTTTAATTCTTGAGCTTTCATCTTGCAATCTTTTACTTAGGTTATTTCTTGCACGTCACGGTTATCTTGATTATGTACCTGCTCCGTTAGTATACGTAGGAATTCCTATCCTGAGCATTATCATCTCATATTTGAAAACAAACTTTAGATAATTAATTTAATTCTTTCTTTTACCTTAGTAGAGTATTATAGCTTAGATTTTATCTCTTTAAAAACCCAAAAACATACACTCATATTAATTACGACGCGTAGATCTTTAGGGATCTGTTCGCATACACTCCTTCCCTTGGGTTCGATAATACTTGGTCCCTATACTTGCCCATACTACAATGAACCTGTACGCTTGCGGGGAAACTACTAGTAGAAAGTTAGTATTTTCGGATTCAAGTCAATGGCGCCGTTGCCGGGGATGGCGTTGTATGTCTTTTGAATAGGACTTGTAGATAGCTTAGTAATTAGTAGTGAGTGCTTTATTTTTCTGTTTTATTCTTACATGTTCGGCAGTTGCGTTTTAATTCTTTTGTTAGTATTTCAGGTTTATGAAAACACGCGCGCAAGGTGAATCGAGCGGAGAGAGACTATAGCTAGATCCTGAGACAATATCAAGAAGAAACAGAGTCTTTTTAAGAAGGATGAATGCTGCCGGATGAGAGAACGATAACATGGACATCAGTAATAAGTTGGATGATGCTGCAAATGAGTTTAATCAGACAGTAGACCGGGTTGAGGGCACTGGAGGGAATAGTAGTCAAAATCAAGTCCCGCTAGGGGAAAGCCAGAGCCAAAACCCGGGTACACAGAACGTAAACAATTCAGCTCATAACCTTGTCCAACATCCTCAGAACAACCCTGCATACCCACAGAACAACTTACCTTACCCTTACCCATACCCACCATATCCATATCCACCATACATGTACCCTCCACCTCCTGTTTACAACCCACCACCAGTCTATCACCCTCCACCAGCCCAACAAGTACCCGTACCACCGGCTAATCCTCAGCACGTTCCTCAGAACGCCGATCAGAACATGGCTATTCGAGGAAGGTTCACGGCACAACCGCAACGGTACTATGATGGAGTGGCATTGCCCCCTGTAGAGGCAAACAACTTCTCAATTTCCCCTGGTATTCTAAAGCTGCTGACCGAGAGTCAATTCAAAGTGGAGGTTGGGAAGGAGAATCCTCATACTCATTTGAGGAGTTTTCTGATGATCGCATCCACGTTCAATTATAACGGCATGTCTGAAGATGCCAAGAGGCTCAGGCTGTTCCCATTCTCTTTAACGGGAATAGCAAAGGAGTGGTACGATAACACGCTCCCAAGGAGAGGTGTAACCACATGGGCCGAGCTCGAACGTCTGTTCCTAGAGTGATTCTACCCTCCATCTAGAACCATCAAAGCAAAGATAGAGATTTCTTCTTTCCTCCAGAAGCCAGGAGAGGACTTACGTGAGGCGTGGGAGAGATACTCGAACATGTTAGTTGAGTGCCCGCAACACGGGTACAATGAGGGGATATCATTGCGTTCTTCTGTAGTGGAGCCAGCAAGGCTGGTCAAGCCCATCTTGATGCATGTGCTAGTGGAGCATTTCTGAACCAAGGTATAGCGAGGTGTAGAGAAATCGTTGACAATATTGTCACGAATGCCGGGGCATGGAACGAGGACCCAGAATTTCAGAGAGCTTGTAAGTTGGAGGACAATGAGGGGACAAGGAAGCTGTTGATGGCAATGATGGAGAAGATCAGTAACCTCGAGATGGGGCAGAATCTGGTTGGAGGGAATGTAGCAGTGAGCGAGAAAGTGGACCCACCCACGAGTCAGCAAGAAGAGGCCAACTATATAGGATGACCTAACTATCCACAAGGCGGGTATCCACAAGGTGTCAATCAATTTGGAAGGTCTTCTTATGGACAACCATTTGTACCTCCAGGCCCACAGCCTCCTCAAAATCAATGGAGGAATACCCAAGGGTATCAAGGAGGCCAGCAGCCTCCTCAGAACCAATGGAGGAAGAACGAGAATTTTTCATATGCTAATCTGAAGGCCGGAATTACAGTTCCTCCGGGTGTTGATCCAGGTTCGAAACCCTCGGGTGGAGAAGGCGATGCCTCAACTGAGGAGATGTTGAGAGCCATCCTTCAGAAGGTGGAGAAAGGAAGCAAGAGATTGTCCTCATTGGAGTACGATGTTAAAGAGTTGCATAAGAAAGGTGATCAGCGTGATCAAGAACTCCAGAAGAGAGATATAGAGCTGAATCGAATTCAGCAAGAGAACAATAGGCGGTTCACTTCTATAGAGTTTCAGATAAGCCAGATTGCAAAATCATTGGGTAGAGAGCCGGGTAAATATCCTTCTATGCTGGAGGGGAACCCGAAAGAGCAATGTAAGACGATCCAGCTTAGAAGTAGAACCAACTATGATGGTCCTCAGATACCTGCTGATTCTGAGATGACCCAAGGAGAGGTTGAGTTAGAAGGAGAAAAGAGTGAGGAGGTAAGAATTGAGAAAGGAGTTGAGGGTGAAGGTGTTTAGAAGAGTAAAGATATGGATGAGTTCCAGAAGAACAAAGGCATTGAGAAGATTGAGAGAGTTCCAATGTGGAAGAAGGCAAAGGAAGCAAGGGAAAAAAGTAAAAGAGACCGAGCGAGATGAATGGGGGGTACCCAAATCGGTGATACCCGTTCCGTATCCACAACGCTTCATGAAGAAAAAGCTTGATGAGAAATTCGCTAAATTCCTTGATATTTTTAAGAAATTGCATATTAATATTTCTTTTTATGATGCTTTGGAACAGATGTCGAATTATGCCAAGTTCCTGAAGGACTTGATAGCGAAGAGGAGGCGAGTAGATGAACCCAAGTTGGTCCAGTTGAACCATGAGGTGAGTGCATTAGTGCACAAGGCGCTGCCCCCAAAGTTGAAGGATCCCGGGAGTTTCACGATCTTATGTGATATCGGGAATAGAGTCAAGAAGGGAGCGTTGTGCGACCTTGGAGCAAGCATAAATCTTATGCCATTGTCACTATTCAAGAAGTTGGAGGGTGGAGAACTTCAGCCGACAATGATGACGCTTCAACTTGCCGATCGGTCTATTACTCGACCTCAAGGTGTGGTTGAAGACGTCTTCGTGAAAGTTGGGGATCATATTTTTCCAGCCGACTTTGTAGTGCTCGATATGGAGGAGGATGAGCATGTGCCGCTGATTTTAGGGAGACCGTTCTTAGCAACGGCCGGGATGGTGCTAGATGTGGAAAATGGGAAGATCACATTGAAAGTCGATGATCAAGAGGTGAAAATTTCCCTTTATGAGGCCATGAAGTACCCGAAGGAGGATGAGAGTTGTTATTGCATGGATGTCATTGATCCTAGAGTTGAAGACTCACCTCCTATCCCTAATCTTTCTATTAAGCATGATTTTAATAGTCCTTCACTTGATGATTTAACCCATGAGCATTATGATCTTGATTATTTTGATAGGGATAAAGGGAAGAAGTTGAAGGATGAAGAAGTGAAAAGTGTGGACGTGGTCCAGTTGGAGAGTAAAGGGGGAGTTAAGAAGAAAAAGTCAAAAATCAGGAAATTGTTTAGTAAGACTCCTCCAGATAAAAGTGAGAAGAAGTTGAGACTCCCACCACTTGGGGATGAGAAGGAAGAAAAGGAGCTCATGATGGAGGGGCATCAAGGAAAGGAATTCAACCACCACTCTTATGAGAGTAAGGGAGGTAATTTTGAGTATCATGTCCCATAAGCTCCTTCGAGCTTAGTTCGGCATGAGGACCTTAAAAATAGCGCTGAATGGGAGGCAACCTATTTTTATTTATTTTTCAGTGTTTTTATGTTATTAGGGTGTTGTTGAATCGTAAGTTTTAACCTGGTACTTGAGAGTTTATTTTGTAGGCTTGTCTCGAAGGAGTAAAGGTATCATGGAGTTATTCAGATTGAAGGAACCAACTTGAGACCAAGGAGTGTGACACGTTGTTAAGAAACTTGAACTATTTGGATGAGGTAACCCAAACCCCCAAACGTAGACCTCTTTGCGAAGTCAAAGTTTGGGGGGGTGATATTTTTTGTCGTTCATTACCTTGCATTGATAGTGATTTAAGTTCATGAAAATTTAGTGTACTTACTCGTACATACTCATTCTTTTCAAACTTTATTATTACGTAGCAAGAACAAAGTTTGGGGGGTGTGTATTCGTACTTCGAGTTTGTACACGAAATTCTAATAAAAAAATAGGTCAATTTTTTTGAAAATTTCGATGCATGAGGGTAGTTGGATCGAATTAAGTGTGAGTGCTTAAGTTCGACTTGAATTGGCTTGGTGAGTTGCACGTTTGGAAGAGACCCCAACTCCTCGGTCGAATGAGCGACCTGGCTTAAATCGAGGAGTTCTCAGGTTAGTTCATGTTGTGGATGAGTTTGATGATTATTTCGAGCTTGGTTCATATGAAAATTTCGAGTTTTGGACGTCATTGTTTGAGGTTGAAGAGAGGAACTGCTCGAGCAACTCGAGCGCCTCCGCTCGAGCGTGTTGCTCGAGCGCCTAAAATGTCCAGAAACTTTTGCTCGTTCGAGCAGCTCGAGCGCGGGTGCTCGACCCCGTGTGTCATTCGAGCTATATGCTCGAGTGCATCCGCTCGAGCGGGTCTGCTCGAGCGGATCGCGGGTTTCAGCCCAAATTTGAGCCCCTCTATAAATACCCCCCCACACTTTTACACACACTATCACACACAAATTGGTGCAATTTTGGTGGCGATTCTCAGCGAGTTCGTACGGTTTTGCTTGTTTGTGCACAAATTCGTTCGTTTTCTTCACAAATCTTCTTCAATCCTCCAACAAGGTACTATGGCTCCCAAGAAAAACGAGAACCGAATCTTGAGTATTGCTGAGTTGGAAGAGGTCACCGGTGAGCTTAGGCGAAAGGGTCTGCTGCCCTCGAGGTGGGACAACCTGGACTATGAGGGGAGTTGGCGATACATAGCCTACATGTGGAGTTTGATAACCGGGAAGGTGGAGAAGACCCGGAGGCCCGTTGTGAGTTTCATGCGAGACATAGGGATTGAGGATGAAATCCGAAGAATTTTCAGGAGGAATAAGATGACGGAGTTCTTCGAGCTGCTTCTGACCATGGAAACGAATACTGATTTGGTGGAGCAGTTCCTAGCCACTGTTGAGAAGAAGGATGAAGACTCCTTCAAGTTCAAGTACCGAAACGAGTGGCAGCACTGCGAGGTTGTAGCTGTCAACCTTGCACTTGGGCTCCCAGCATTATCGAGGCCCAACCGTGTGTCAAAGTCGTATAAGGCGAATTCATTTTGGAATGACATCACGGGTGGCATGGCCGGGGAGTACAAGGGGCAGAACGCTCGAGCCTCAGCAATTAGGAATCCGGTGATTCGCTACTTGGAGAGGATCCTAGGAAACACCATCTATGCCCGCTCTGAGACGGGAACGGTGACAAGTAAGCAGTTATACGGGATTTGGTGCCCCTTGAACGTCAAGGATCACGATTTTGGAAGGGATTTCTTGGAGCACCATTACGAGGCCCCGTTCAAGCTTGGTGCTAAGACCTCGAAAGTTCGAGGAGGGGGATTGATTTCGGTGTTTGTGAAGAGTCTTGGATTCGAGCCTTGTTCGAGTCCCTGTCCTGGTATAGATTTGGGGTTTGATAAGATGAATAATACCCTAATGTTCGAGCGATGGTTGGGGAGCTACTGTATCGGGTATAAGGATGGTGATCTCTTTCCTCTTACTAACAAGAAGCTCCTAACTTTGAAGGGGAAGAAAAGACAACCTCGGGATGAACGGAGAGCAGCACCTTGCAATAGGTGCTAAGTACACGGCGGAAGTAGACAGCAGAGGACTCCGGGATACTAGGCCCGTGAAGAGGAACTGAGGGGAGGGCACAAGTGGTGCCGGTTCGAGCGGAGTAGCAGACTTACAAGAAGAGGAGGAGCAAGAATACGAAGAAGGACATGATGAGGAAGGAGGAGCAGCGGGTGAAGAACCGCAAGAGATGGAGGTCGAGTCACCCGGGGTGCAATCGTCCGGGCCGTGGTACCCTACGTATGCTGATTGGACGCAGATGGGTAACCAGGTCCAGACTCTCCAGACGGACGTGACGCACTTGCGTGAGACACAAGATAGGCTGGACACGAGAACAGCCCGCATGGAGGACCAGTTCTCAGATATGCACTGTTGGATGGAGTCACTTTTTGTGTCTCACTTGGGAGCTGATCACCCGAACTACCGTCCGCCACCGCCTCCAGATGCATGAAGATCATGGGATTTCCCTAGTTTCTGTTTCCTTTTTCTTTTTCTTTCTTATTTATTGCTTTTGGAGTGTGAACTTATTTGAGTGTTTGGTTGAATTATGGGATTGTATTGGAAGCATTTTAAACTATTGGGGTACGATTTATTTTGGATTGATTGATGATTGATTTATTTCACACTTATTTACTCTTATCACTTGCTTATTGTTGATTCTTGAGTATGACTTAGTGAGTAGAGTTGAGTTGTGAGGTTGATTTAGGGATTTTATCGTGTGAGTGTATGAGTTAGAGTTGATTTGAGAGAGAACTAGTATGCTTGCGAGTTTTCTTTTTGAGTACTTGTGTGATGAGAGTGAGAATTCACTAGGACTAGCATGGATGTGAAAGCCGTGAGTTTTGAGCCTTTTGAGATTAAGATACATGAATTGATCTCTTCGTTTGTGAGTGAGTCGTCACCTTAGAGGATGCTAGAACTTGTGTGTGCTCTTGCTTCTTGATTGTGTTTAGTTTGATATGCCGAATGTGATCTTAGGCCATCTTTGTTTTGATTGAGTCACTTAGCCAAAAGTTTTCCTTACCATTGATATTTGTCCCTTGTTAGCCAGTTTGAGCCTTAAGCCTATTTCATTTGCTAGCACATTTAAACACTATTCCAAGTTCCTAAACCTTTTTGTCCCAATTTGAGTGGAGAATAGGAAAGGTGTGAATGTGAAGGGATCGATTTGAGTTGAAAAAGGAGAGTTGTGATTGCTTGAGTAATTATGAGAAGAAGGTGTGATGAAAAATATGAGTTGTGGGAAAGAACAAAAGAATTTGAGAATGAGAAAAAGAAAAAATGAGCTCATATGTTTGTGCGAAAAAGAGAAAAAAAAGTGAAGTGATTGAAAAAAAGTGAAATGAGTTAGAAAAAAAAATTGAAGTGTTGAGAGTATTGGAATTGAAAGTGTGTTGATTGAAAATGTTTGAAGTATTCTGTTCATAATTTCAAAGTACTAAAGTTTGAGTTTCTATTCTCCATTCACTTAAGTCACTTATCCATATTGTTATCCCACCTGTCCAAAGAGCCTACATTACAACCTTGAGAAAAGTCCTTTTTTGGTTCGGCATTGATTTCTAGAATATGGTCGGAGTTGAGAGTGCTTACAAGCCTGTGGCTGCCGATAGGCGTGATTGATTGTTTGAGTGAGTCCCTAATTATTGGTATACACTTTTGAGGGAGTGAAACACATCCTTGAGTGCACATCCATGTTTGATGTTGGTGTTTCTTGTTGTTATTGCATTAGTATGATGTAGGGAGATGAGTTAGTATATGTGTGATCGATCTTTGAAACTCGAGTTCATTTACTTGCATGATTTGATTCTTTGACTCATTCCTAACAATTTCACTTGACTTATTATTTCATTGCTTGAGGACAAGCAATATGGTAAGTTTGGGGGGGGGGTTGATTAGACGTGAAATTGTCATGATTCGTCGTTAGAAATGCCCCAATTTTGGTCGATTTTATTGAGTATTTAGAGTCAATTGAGTATTACTTCTACACATTGATGAATTTGTCTCTTTGATGCTCATAGGTGTATCGAGGGCGGAAAACGGAGTTCGTAGGACTTTGAATCGACTCAAACGGACGCCCGGATGAGAAGATATTGAAGAAATACGATTGGTATTAGTGCGGAAGAAGAAAAGTATCAGTTGAAGAAGAGGGAGACCCATTCGAGTGGATCCACTCGAGCACCACCGCTCGAACATGCCACTCGAGCGCCCAATTTGTCCAGAGAATTTTAGCCATTCGAGCTACTCGAGCACCAACGCTCGAGCGCTCAAAACTTTCAGAGAAATTTCAGCACTCGAGCAACTCGAGCGCCCCAAGACTTGCAGAACATTTCGGCCATTCAAGCAGCTCGAGCGCCACCGCTCGAGCCCTTGCATCATTTGAGCTACACAGCTCGAGCGCCCCCGCTCGAGCGGGTCTGCTCGAGCACTTTCAAGTTTCTTGCTTCCAGATTCGTTTTTCGGCCCATGAGTTCCCGATTCGACCCGATGCTTATATATACTCGTCCCGAACACGTTTTTACACACCACTTGATACCATATCACTTTTAGAGTTAGTTTTTGGAGAGAGGAAGAGAAGAAGAGACGAGCAAGCTTTAGTTTTATGTATTCGAGGTTTTACTTACGAATTCATAGTTCGGTTTTGATTTTTAGTTTCTTTCCTTTAGTTCGTTGTTTTTAATACATTGAGACTTCGTTTTATTAATTTAATTTCAGTTCTTAGCATTTATTTCTTTAAACCCTAGTTAATGTTTGATAGTTTCTTAGTTAAAATCATTATGTTCATGTTCGTTACTTCTTCAATTGTTTCTGTTTCCATAAAAATCATGTCTAGCTAAAACCCTTGCATGCTTGGGGTAGGATGAACTCGTAGAAGTAGGATGTGGGTACGTAATTAGGGTAATTCGTGACGTTTAGTTTTAATTCTCTTAATTAATGAATTCTTAAAATCAATCTTAACTTTACCTTTGAGTTTAGTTCGAAAAGTGTTCGAGGGAGGACGACCTTATCACTCTTTAACAACAAGTAGACTTAATGAGAAGGTTTAGAAAGGGTTAATTAGTCTACCGGTTTAGCTAGGGAGGACGACCGCATCACCTTAGTTAAATTAGGGTCTCATTAATTAACCACTATCTATTAACTTGTTAGTGGATTAGTGAAGTCGATTGTTAGGATAAAGTATTAGGGTTTTAATTCTTGAGCTTTCATCTTGCGATCTTTTACTTAGGTTATTTCTTGCACATCACAGTTATCTTGATTATGTACGTGCTCCGTTAGTATACGTAGGAATTCCTATCCTGAGCACCACCATCTCATATTTGAAAACACACTTTTAAATTCGTAATTTAATTCTTTCTTTTGCCTTAGTAGAGTATTATAGCTTAGATTTTATCTCTTTTTTTTTTACGGAAAAGAAATTATCATTAATTGGGAATGATGGGCTCTCGCCCTACATCATTGTTAATTAGACTAATACAACCACGAGGAACTTCTTCGATCCAAATTTCTTCAAAACCTTCCATCTCACCGAAGTGGGCTAGAGCATGAGCCACTTGATTGCCCTTTCTTCTGACATGCTGGAATTCATTGCATTGGATGCTAAGAGCAATATTTCTGATGTCTTCAACAATAACCATAACGTAGGCCTCATCCTCAATTTCTTCCCGTAAAGCTTTGGCCAGAATCTCAGAATCAGTTTCCAAGACCAAGTTCGATATCCCGCATTCGATGGCAGTTTGTACCCCATATTTAAGGGCCATCGCTTCGATTAGGATGCTACTACCTCTTGCCCGTATTCTCTTTGATCCAGCAACCAGCGTTCCTCCTCTGTCATTTCTGACCACAAAACCAAAACCCACAGTTCCATCTCTAAAAACAACCGCATCAGAATTAATTTTGTTTTTCCCCCTTCCTGGGCATGACCATGTGTTTTGGCTATCAGATTTGTTTCCAGATATACTTTTTTCCGGCTGCTTCTCCATGTCAACCATGATTCTCATTGGCTGTATTTCAGCAATCATTTTTGGGTCCGGCCAAATTTTCTCGAAATAAAACAAGTTACGTGCTTTCCAAATATTCCAGGAGGCCGCTGCAAATAAGGTTCTCCCGGCTGCTGGTAATGTATCAAGCATGTTCCCACAGAAAGTTTTGAAACTCATCTGGGACGTTTTTTTAAAATCGATTCTGAAAGGTAATTGTCCCCACGTATGTACAGCAATCGGGCATCGAAGGAGTATATGTGATACGGTTTCCTCCTCCATGCCGCAAATTGTACAAGTAGTGTCAACCCCAATCCCTCTTTTTGCCAATGCCGGCTTTGATGGCATAGCATTTGTGCACGCTCGCCATAGAAAATGTCGAACTCTAGGAAGAATATTGATTTGCCAGATTTTTTTCCAAGTTTTCTCGAGCGAGCGAGCTGACGGGATGTTATCCCCACACTTTGAGAATTTCGAAACCGCCATATGATAAGCAGATTTCACCGTGTATTTTCCAGATTTTGTTCCGCTCCACACCATCTTGTCTGGTGGTTTTCACTTACTCAAAGGGATGGCTAGGATCAGGTTTGCTTCTTCCTCCACGAAGCACGCATGGACTCTCTCAACCTTCCAAGAACAATCATTGGGGTCTATAAAATCAGCTACCCTCAACAGCCCTTCGTCTCGAGATATCTTTTTGGTCGGTTGTTCGAATTTATCTAATCCAATCCACTTACTATCGTAGCATGCAATGTTCACACCATTTCCAACCCTCCAAGTCATACCCTCATCGATCAGTTTTCTAGCCTTCAAGAGGCTAGTCCATAGGTAGCTAGGCATGTATCCCTTATTCGCTGTTTCCAAGCTTCCCCTTGGAAAATATTTTTCTTTGAGGATCTTGCTCACCATAGAGTTTGGGTTTCGGAGAATTCTCCAATACTGCTTTGCAACGAGTGCCATGTTGAAGTAAAAGATTTCTCGGAAACCTAATCCCCCCAATTTTTTTGATCGAGTCACCTTATCCCAGCTCGCCCAATGTATCTTCCTATCATTTTTCGAAGCACCCCAATAGAATTGTGCTATTGCCCCTTCAATTTCTTCGCATAAGCCCTTCGGGAAGAGGAAACAACTCATTGCGTATGTGGGAATTGATTGGGCTATCGACTTTAGTAGAATTTCTCTTCCCGCTTTAGAGAGAGTTTTTTCTTTCCACCCCTTCCTTTTGCTTTTGACCCGCTCCACCACAGACTGGAATACTTGTGTCTTAGACCTCCCGATCAGTGTAGGAAGCCCCAGATATTTTGAATATCGCTCCACCGTTCTTGCCCCGAGTTGTACCCCGTATTCTCTTCTCCGCTCAGCTGGCATGTTACCACTTGAGAAAAACTCAGATTTTTCCAGATTGATTCGTTGGCCAGACGCTCCTTCATATGAAGCGATAATATCCTTCACTTTGTTAACCTCTCCTTGATTTGCTCGGAAGAACAGAATGCTATCATCGGCAAAAAGGAGGTGGGAGATCGGTGGGGCTTGTCTCGCCACTTTAACTCCAGTTAGTTCACAACGATTTTCCGCCTGTTTGATAAGGGATGAAAATCCTTCGGCACATAGCAGAAAAAGATATGGAGATAATGGGTCTCCCTGGCGGAGGCCCCTATTGGGTGAGAACGGCATTGTGGGCTGGCCGTTTACAAGGATCGAATAGGAAACAGACGACACACTCTTCATCACCAGCTGCACCCAATCTTCACTAAATCCCAATTTACAACAGATAGCCCGGAGGAAACTCCATTCAACACGATCGTAGGCTTTGCTCATGTCGAGTTTTAGTGCCAAATGTCCCTTCTTTCCCTGCATCTTTGATTTCATGGAGTGGAAAACCTCGAACGCAATCATAGCGTTATCGGTTATGAGCCTATTTGGGATAAAGGCGCTCTGTTGAGGTGAGATAACCTGATCAAGTATAGATTTCAACCTGTTCGCAATCACTTTAGTAATCACACGAAATATCACATTACACAGACTTATTGGTCTAAAGTCTTTTGCAGTTTCAGGGGATTTTGTTTTTGGGATGAGAACAATGTATGTATGATTAAGAGAAGTGGGATCAAGTTGTTTGTTTAGAATGTTCAAGCATGTATTAGTAAAGGAGGGTCCAACAGTTGGCCAAAATGTATGAAAAAAGAGAGGAGGCATACCATCGGGTCCCGGTGCCTTTGTTGTGTGCATTTGTTTTAAGGCTTTTCTGACTTCCTCTGCTGTGTACGGGCGTGTGAGGGTGTAGTTCATTTCATCTGTGACTCTTGGCTCCACGGACTCAAGCACCCGAGTCATGTTGCATTGGCCATCCGACTCAAAAAGGCCTTTAAAGTACTCTCTTAGCACCTTCCCCACTTCTTCCTCCTCCTTAACCCACTCTCCAGTCATATTTCTGATACGGATAATCGTGTTGCGTCTCTTGCGCTGGGTTGCTTTCTTATGGAAAAAGCTGGTATTTCGATCACCATCCTTAAGCCAAAGAGCACGTGATCTTTGATACCAAATTGTTTCCTCTTGCTTCAATAGGCTTTCAAGTGTAGTTTCGATGTTCTTTGTTTCTCGAAGGATCGCCTCCTCTTGGGGGCAGGATTGTAGGAATTCTAGGCGTTCCTTTGCCTCTTTGATTTTCTTGGCGATATTTCCAAATTCCTTTCTGTTCCATTCCATGAGTTGATGCCCGCAAGCTTCTGTCCGTTCTTTGAAAGATCTTGAGATGTTGCCGTAATTCCATCCCATCTCCACCACATCTTGGCATTTGTTGTGTTCAAGCCACATTTTTTCAAACCGAAAGAGTTTTACCCGTTGCCACTTGTTCCCCTTACTGTTGATAGTGCGGTCACAGTCTAGAGCAATTGGAGCATGATCCGAGTGGAATCGGGTTCGATGGTACACGGTGTAGGCTTGGAAGAGTACCCGCCAATGTGAATTGGCAAGTGCCCGGTCAAGTCGGACCTGAATATTGTTTGTTCCCCCTCTTCCGTTGGACCAAGTATATTTGTACCCTTTAAATCCTAGGTCCTGCAAGTCTAGATCATTTATCACTCTTCTGAAATTTTCCATATGACTTGTAGACCTCGGGTTCCCTCCCATTTTCTCCATGGACCATAAGATTTCGTTGATGTCTCCGATGCATAGCCATGGTGTAGCGTTGATAGGGCTACAATTTCTCATGAGCTGCCATGTTTGGTGTCTGTTGTGTTGTTCAGGCCAGCCATATATGCCTGTAAGTTGCCACTCTCTATCCCGTTCTTTAGTCGACACATTAACAGAAATGTGATTCTTAGAGAAAGATATGAGTGAATGCGGCGTCTGGCGGAAACGGGCGGCACTGGAAGAGGCGTCGTGGGCGGGAGGCTGAAGGCAGCGGCCGATCATTGAATATAGAGAGAGAGAAGAGGCTGGAGGCGACGCGACGGCGGCCGATCAGAGAGGGAGCGGTGCAGCGCGCGGCGGCGTCTGGTGGCCGGTGGTGCGACGGCGTGCGAGAGGTGGCGCTTCGGCCGGTGGTGAGCGGAGGACAGAGGCGGTTGGGAAGATGGTGGTGGCGGCCGATTGAGGAAGGAGGAAGAAGACGCGTTTTGTGTTTTGAGGAGAGAGAAAGATGAAAACGCGTGAAGAGGGAGAGGCGAGAGAGAGTTAATTTTGGTAAACTGATTTGGTATAATTTGTGGGAGAGGGACGATTATTTTTATAAGGAAAAGATATATTTTAATTTACTAATTAATTTTAAAGAAGGAAATATTTCATGTAGCTAGGAATGAAAGTAAAATTCTTTGATATTTTCGTTCCCACTTGTTACGGTTTAGGAATCATTTGGTTCACGAGTTTAACCCCGAATCGAAAACTAATACAGTTTCAAGATTTAATTAATATTTTATTGCATTTGAATTATACTTGTATATTTTTATTAATAAAGTATACGGATCAAAATCTTTAATTTAAACTTTGAATATTTAATTCCTCATAATCCTTTATTCGTTTAAAATATTCGATTTCTTTCTTCGAACTTGGGAATTTAAAAATAGAGTATATATTTAAATTACACGTTAGAACACAAAATAATAAAATTAAAAGAAACAAGGATAATAATAATATGAAATTATATAATTAAGGTTTCTAATAAAATAAAAGGTATAAAACGGGACGGGGTATTACAAAGAACATCCTAAGGACAAAAATATCCTAACAATTCCTATATTTTAAATTGATGATTTATTTATATTACTTTCTATATAGATTTAATTATCGATTTTGGGCGGCGATAAGAGCGAGGACTAGGTTATTGACTATTGCAACCTGATAAATGGATTATAATATATAAAATAAATAAAAAATTTAGGGAAAATTGACAAAAATGCCATGTATGTTGGCAGTAATGGTAAAAATATCCTTTATGTTTTTCATTTTGTGAAAATGCCCCTTATATTTTCAAAATTAGGTGAAAATGTCCTGTTACCGGCTAAAACCAGTTTCTAACCGGTACACGTTGACGAGGCATTGCATTTTTAATGAAAATGCCCTTTATATTACATTTTTTACATATTATTTTTACATATTAAATTACATATTTTTTTAATATATTAAATTACATATTTTTTTAAATAAAACAACCGGTATTTCATTATAAGAAAATATGTATCCTCATTTCCTATTGAAATACCTTTAAATAATTAAAATTTAGTCATTTAAATATAATTTTTTAAAATAAATATAAAATATAAATATTTTATAATATATCAAATTATTTTAAAATATTTGAAAAAAATACACCAAATATAAGAATTAAATAAAAATTCAACATAGACTGTAATTACAAAATTAGCAAAAATATAAATCAATTTACATATATAAATGACAAATTTATTATTTTTAAAAACTAAAAATAATTTAAAAATTGAAATTATCACTTAAATACAAAGATGATTTAAAATTTTACATATATAAATTATCACTAAAATCCAATATTAAAAAAATCTCAATAAACACTTATATTATATATTTACATGAATTATTTATGAATTACTAAAATTATAAATTGGCAGGGATTCATGAGTATTAAACTAAAACATATTTTATTCTCTAACATTTTTCAATTATTGAAAGAAAATTTTAAATAATTTTTTTTATAATAAACTGTTCTTATGTTGTTTTTTAAAATTCAAAATAGTTTTACAAATAACTTGATAAACAGTTTATTAAAAATATAAAACATGTAAAACTATTTTGAATTTTAAAAAACAACATAAGAACTTTTTATTATAAAAAAAAAATTATTTAAAATTTTCTTTCAATAATTGAAAAATGTTAGATCATCTTTGTATTTAAGTGATAATTTCAATTTTAAAATTATTTTTAGTTTTTAAAAATAATAAATTTGACATTTATATATGTAAATTGATTTATATTTTTGCTAATTTTGTAATTATAGTTTTTATTGAATTTCTATTTAATTCTTATATTTGGTGTATTTTTGTCAAATATTTTAAAATAATTTGGTATATTATAAAATATTTATATTTAATATTTATTTAAATAAGTTATATTTAAATGACTAACTTTTAATTATTTAAAGATATTTCATTAGAAAATGAGGATACGTATTTTTTTATAATGAAATACTGAATTTGGTTGTTTTATTTTAAAAAAAAGTAATTTAATATGTTAAAAAATATGTAATTTAATATGTAAAAATAATATGTAAAAAAATGTAATATAAAGGCATTTTCATAAAAAATGCACTGTCACGTCAGCGTGTACCGGTTAGAAACTGGTTTTAGCCGGTAACAGGGCATTTTCGCCTAATTTTGAAAACATAAGGGGCATTTTCAAAAATTAAAAACATAAAGGACATTTTTACCATTACTGTCAACATACAGGACATTTTTTTCAATTTCCCCAAAAATTTATATGGAAACTTATTCAATTTAATCATATTTTAAATAAAGTATGAACCAAATATTAAAATAATGAGTAGGCCTTGTGTGAGACTGGATGGAGTATAAATTGTGTATGACCATTAACACTTTAGTAGGGATATATGTTAATTTGTGTTGTCTCGCTCCCACACAAATTTTTTCCTAAAATAATTAATAATCAATTTTCTATTTCACAAGTTTTCTATACTATTTTTCAAGAACATTTTTTTTTTTTAAGTAAGCTCCTAACAACTTATGAGCTGTAAAAAAAATTAGTTGAGATTTTCAACTTATTTTCTTAACCACTTCCACCCCCAACCACCTACTCAACCCCGAAACACCCAACCCCTCCAACGGGAATAACCTAAGAAATCGAAACAAGCTACTCTCATTTTCCAGTGCCCAGAGTCAAATTGACCACTTTTGTGTAAATTCTTGTGATGTGTAACGTGTTAGGAGGGTGCTCTCAATGGTTAATTTTCATACATAGATAGTTTGTAGAGTGGATGATGGACAACCCATCATGATAGCTTAACTTACATCCTCCCTCTCTAGAGTTATAGTGCCAAGGACAGTGGCCACGTTCCCACCACGTTGGTTACTAATTATCACATCAAAATAATGGTCTTCCACAAGAAATATAGTGTTTATTATTTTTACAAACAAAATTGAGTATTTTTTTGAACAGGCAAAAATTTGATGAGAAGAAAGGCAATTGGGCCTCACTTTAAAAGGAGAAATATAAGGTAGAGATTAGCTACCGTAGGTGATAGAGTGTTTAAGTACGAACATGGACAACATATTTCCTTTTCCTTCATCCAAAGAGTCATGTCCGCATCACTTTTTTCTTTTTACATTTCCCCAAATTCAAATAAAAATTCATACTTGCAAGTAATTGGATACTACCCCGTCCCAACTTTGCACAGTTATTATTAGTCTTGTGTTCACGCGAGCGAATATTTTATTAGTATTTGAAATGATATAGTAATTTTAAAATTACTTTATAATAGAGAAGAGGTAGATCTATCATACCCTACTTTCAAATTTTTTTTTTTGTTGCGATCCTAATTTCGAGAAGCTTCACATGGTTCAAGTCTCATTAATTTTTCTCCTCTCACTCCAATGTTCCAAAATACCCTGAAATTGATAGAAAAATATGAAATCAATGTATTGAGACCATAATAGCATAAGTTGAATAACTACGAGTAAAATATAAAATTGTTGTTATAAAACAACGATTTAAAGCACACAATTTTCTCAATAATTCCGACTTATTGAATCCCCCCACACTTAGTGTGTTGCTTGACCTCAAGCAACAATAAAATATCGAAGAAAAATAAGGAAGATATTCAAGACATGGAAATAAGTCACCTAGGTTGAATAGATTGCTCGCTGACTGGGGCGGCCGCCATCCTTAAGTACTCAAGATGTTATAGATAAAAACGTGAAGAAATCCACGAAAAAGACAACCACAAAATAAAAAAATAACGAAAATTAAAAATAATACGGGCTGCCTCCCGTAGAGCGCTTTTGTTTAACGTCTTTTAGCTCGACGACCAACCTCAATTTCTTCACGTTATAAGAGTGAAGTAATTATTTCGGTCAAATGGTATTATTTTCTGACGAACAGTGCTTCCACCCATCATGATCTTCTCATTTCTAGTTAGCCTTTGGTAGTTGGTGAAAAACTCCATTGAAAACATAACATATCCCAGAACCTCATATTTCTCTTCAACTGTCTTGGTATTAGGGGATGCAGATTTTGTTTGTGCAGTTTGAACTTTTTGAACAAAGTTCACAACACCAACATCGCCTGAGACGACTTCAACCCCATTTTTAGAATATTTCCATTGCTAGTGGATCTAACCTGGAGGGAAAAGGCAAAATATTAGCATAATATGACTTGGAAACTAAAGCATTAACCTTCTCATCACTGATTTCAGATTCTGCCCCACACTGGGCAGCCCAGTGTCAGTCTGTTCTGAATTTTTCTCTTCTTTTTCATCAACTAGAGTTGACGAAATAGGCTCTCTGGCTTCTTCCAGTTGTTTTCCACTCAACGTGATATCGTTTACGTTTCTTGGATTAACTTTAGGTTGGGATAGTAACTTCTCACCAGTTTGAGCTTCCATTCTGTCGACAGCAGTTGCAAGCTGACTCATTTGCATTTCCAAGTTCATGATTGTAGAGACAGTGTTTTGTTGCAACTGCAGCATAGTCTGTTACATGTCTTGCCGAAACAACAAAGATTGAGTAGTGATCATCTTTATCAATTCTTCTATGGATTGTCCAGAGCTATCCATAGGTGCTTTGACTTGGTAATGCTCTCTCTGATGTTGTGGTGGCCAAGTTTTATCATTCTCCAAATATTGGCATTGTGCTCCATCTACAACAAGTTTTCTCACAAAAGAGGTTAGTGTTAGTGTTAGTGTCCTAGAGACAATCCATCGAAAGGATATAATACTAAGATAATATTCAGATATGGTTTAATATTATTGTTAGTTTAATATCAAATATATGATGTTACACTTATATGAATATGATGTTTGATTGTTTGCATATATTCTTATCTGTGTTCCCATTAATCACTACTGTCATTGAGTGAGTGAGAACTCAGATGACTTAAGTATGATTCTCAAATAGCCCCGATCAAGGATCATCAAGAATGGGATATTGATGATGCAATTGAGATTGATGTGCGACCTGCATCATACTCTTAGAGAGTGTAGTAAGATCTCACTTACTACAAGATACCGGGTATCTCATGATGGATGCACATATACCTTAGAGGGTATTGGTATACCCATTCAAGAAACCGTTTGATATAATTCCACATAATGTGTCTACGGGTGTCTCGGTTAGTGGGAGCGATGTGATACTCCTCTGACTTGAGGTCAATACGCACGACATGTGTGGAGTGATGAACTTTGACAATGACCGAAGCTTGCACCCTTCCACGGGTAGATATGGCATGGATTGGGTTCATCATAAAGTACATGTGCGTGGTATTTGAGCCAAGAATATGATTCATTCTTCAATGTGGATTTAGAGAGAATACTCGTGTTCTCATCATAATTGGATCTAAGTCGTCGGTCGACGCGCATCAACTTAGACATTTGTCAGTAGATTACACTAAAATTGGTCGACTAATAACCGCCTAGCGCCTAGGCGCAGCCTAAGCGGCCACCTAGAGGGATTTTTGCATCACTGAAATTGAAAGAATGATAGGTTGACATAGAGCTCCGGAATAAATGCCATTATTAGAAGCACATGGGATTGGAGAATCGCTTCAAATGAAGATTGAACAACTTCCAGAAGTTGAACGAGCTTTTATCCACCTTGATTGCGGCTGCAATCATAGACCGGAGCATACCATCCGCACTAGAGTTGAGAAAGTGTGAAGAGCTTGAAGACAGTGGGTGAATGAAGATAGGGGGAATTCGGGCAGACTCATGAAGATGCAACTGGCTTAAGAAGATCAGCCCAATCCTCTCCTTACTTCACATATTTGATCCCTGTGTATTGAGCTTTTTAGTTTTCTGTTCTTTGTTCTAGTATTGTTTTTTTTTTTTTTCTGAACTATTAATTTGATGGGTTATTTTTCATTTGTTTCTACTCTTAACAATTAGTAAGATAGTTTGGTTGATTCTGATTTTGGCCTAAGCACCTCATTTTTATGCTTAGATGAAGTATGTTTTATTTCTGTTTATTGGTTACTTTGATTTGGTTCAAGCAATGCAATATTCATTGTGTTGATGGTGGGATAGAAGAGATTACGTGGGGCATGAAGAATTCATCGGTGAAATCCTAATACAAGAATTCTATCATTTGTAATGACGCTACAAAATTAATGTACCCTTGATTAAGAAGCCCATGTTGAAATTGAGTTTTATCTTCTATGGTAATTGCTGCATTGCCATTTACATAGCTAAATTTTTTTACCAACAAATGATGATTCTTAAAATAGATTTGATTTCAATTAAAATTTATTAATATAATGAGGCGTATTAATATGAGCACTATTTTCCATTAAATTTAGTCCAAATTAAACCTGTATCTTTAAAACCTCAAAGATAGAAATAAAAGTATGTATATAATTAACTTCACGTGTCTCTAGACATAAATGTTAAATGCACCTTGATTAGACATTGATAAGATACCCATCAATGTCTAATCAATGTGTGTTAGACCCTAAATAATCATTGAGCAATAATTTAAGTTATACTCCTTTAATCATAAAAACCTTTAGCACTTTAAAATAAGTAGTTTAAAAAAATACATAAATGTAAAATTTAATAAAATAATACTCCCTCCTATTCATTTTTTATTATCCGTTTTACCATAAAAGGTAGGTTTTTTTTGTTTTCCACCTACCCAAAATAGCAAAAAGCAAACATTACTTATTTTAACTTACCCCTTAAAAACATCATTTATTTACACTAATGTCACTACTTTATTAACTTTATACCCACAAATACTAATAAACAACTCTTACACCTTTTTAAAAATCAACTTTATACCCACAAATATAATACAAATAAATAAATTTTTTTATTAAAATCCGTGTCAATTTCCAATGGACAATCAAAATTGAATCGGAGGGAGTAATATTTTAATATTTTATAAATTTTTGTAAAAGATAATTACTTTTATTTTAGCTGTATGCAAAGTATTGTGGAACGGATAAAAAAGAAAAATATATTTGTTATTTAGTGAGATTAATTGATCAAATATTGCATCAAAATTTAGGACAAAATTTCTTTAAGTGAATTCAATTTTTCAAATATCACTGTTTTATATATTATTATTATTATTGAGTAACTCTCTTGTGCACTTGGTGCATGGTACACTCACTCAAGAGTTAACCTTGTATACACTGGAAAATGTGGTTGAAATATGTAATGAGTGTATTTTTGTTAGAATTGTATATATTTTCCCTTCTTCACAACTAATACTTTTGAACTAAGTAACTAATATTTTTGTAATATTAAAAAAATAGTTACTCTAAACAATTAACTAATATTTTTTTGTAAAATAATTAGAGTAAACAAATAAAGATAAATAACATCATCCCATCATCACCCTAAACATTGTACTAATATTTTTTGTAAAATAATTAAAATAAATAATTAAAGTAAATAAAATAATTAAATAATTAATATTTTTTCATCGTTCTTTAGGACAAGATAAGTAAGCTTCTGTAGTACTTCTGGAGGAGCTGATTGTCCCACCAATGAAACTAGAAAACAGAACAGCCATTTTGTCTTAACGAAGATGTTAGCAAATGCATTATGCTCATACAAAATTAGCTCAATTAAATATAAAAATTATTAAACCTGCATTCTCAATCACAATTTTTGACCAATTTAAAATAGTGTACAGGGCTAGAGCAATAGCGCCAGTGGGGTCTATCCACCAGTAAAATTTGTTGCCAAGGACAGCGGTCGTCAATCCCACCAGGTTGGTTACGACATCAAAATAATGGTCTTTCACAAAAAGTGTAGTGTTTGTTAATTTTGCTAAAAATTGAGTATTTTTGTAGAAAATACTTGCCTTTCATTTTGAAGTCAATCGAGGAAGTAAATTGAAAGGGAGCAAAAGTGAGATGAGAAGAAAGGCAATTGGCCCTGAGTTTAAAAGGAGAAAGATAAGACTAAGGTTACCTACTGTCCTATCGTTTGTTAATATACTCCATTCAAAAGGTGTTCGGAGAAAAAATCTGAAAGTTGATATTTTTTGGGAAAAAAATTGAAAATTAAAAAAAATACCAACAATTATGCACATTTTCGGAATTTTTTTCTAAATATATTTTAGGTGGAGTGTATTAATAAAAGAATAGACTGTATTTAACCTGGGAAAAAAAATAAAGAAAGATTTGAGGTCCATGTTGTTAGACCACTTTGAAGGTCCACTTAATTGAAAACAGAAGATCCTATGGAAGGTGCACTTAATTGAAAACAGAAGATCCTATAGAATTATTTAATCTACGGGAATAGCATAAGAGACGGAAACAAGAATATATATGTCAATTTATTAAAAAGAATATTTAATAGGCAATTAATCATTTTATAATAACAACTTATCCATAGTTCTTTCTATAAGCAAATGAAGGTGATTTTATTTGCAATTAATCATTTTATAATTTATACTCTGTACATCCCCAAATAGTTTGAACACTTGCCTTTTTCACTTGTCTCCAAACACCTCGAAAAAGAAAATACTTCATTCGTCCCACCTAACTTTCACATATGGAAGTTGCACATTTATTAAGAAATAACGAGTATAAGGTGGAATAAAATAATGATAATTTTATATATTATTAACTTTCGTGAGACAGATTTATTTCCTTTTTGGGGTACAAAAGTAATTGTGGGACATCCAAATAAGGCAAGTGTGAAATTGATCGCGGGACGGAGAGAACAAAAAATAAAACAAAAAGTATTAGAGAATTACATAAATAGATTGATTGATTTTACACATTTTTACAAGTTCGGACTTTTAGAAGAAATAAAATAATTTTATTGTATAAGATCCAAAAACGTGCATACCCACACGTCCTGGGTTCGATTCGCCGCAGAAAACAACCCCATCTATATTAAATTGTCTATTTATTTCATTTATTTAGTTCACTAACAAATAATAATAGAAATAATGACCCTTTCTAAATTAAGAAATGATAAAAAAAAATGAAAAATAAAAATCCTGCAAAATAATGAACACGAAAACTTTTTTTATTTAGAGAACTTAAATAAATCACAAACCTAATTAATAAAAGAAGTGCAAAGGCATGTTCATATTTCAAACTCTCCTTTTTTTTTTTCATGTATATATATCCAAAAGTGCACAGCGCGCATGTAGTTCTTTAATTTTTTTTTTTTATAAAAGCACCAAAACGGTATAGTGCTTTTTTTTACTAGCCCAGCAGAGGATCAATCCCGTGGATGATGAACAACCGATTCTGATAGCTCTTAACTTACATTCTCTCTCTAGAGCTATAGCACCAAGTGGTTTTTCACCAGCAAAATTTCTTTGCCAAGGACAGGCACCAATCCCATAAAAAAGAAATGCAATGTTTGATATTTTTGGAGAAAAATGAGATGAGAAAAAAGACAATTGGGCCTGAGTTTAAAAGGAGAAAGATAAGGTCATGATTAGCTACTGTAATACTCCCTCCGTCCACGAGTAAGTTTCCCACTTCTTTTTGTTGAATGGTTTAAGAAAGTGTATTTGTTTATTAATATATGGTGGGCCACATGTTGACTTTTGGGATAAAGTAATGAATAGTGTTGAAAAGTAAAGTGAATGAGTGGCATTTTTAGTAATATTGTGTGAGTTTGAAGGTTAAAGTTTATATATAATAGAGTGTTGTTATTTCCATTTATGGAATGGGAAACTTACTCGTGGACGGCCCGAAAAGGAAAGTGGGAAGTTTACTCATGGACGGAGGGAGTATCTTTTATTAATACACTTAATCCAAAAAGTGTTCGGATTTTTTTTTTTTAAAAATTGACAATTTTTGGAAAAACTTACGAAAATTCAAAAAATACCAACAAATTTAAACATTTTGAAAAAAAATTCCGAACATTTTTTAGGTGGAGTATATTAATAAAAGAAGGAACTGTATTTAACCTGAGCCGAAAATAAAGAAAGATTTGAGGCCCATATTGTCGGACCACTTTGAAAGCCCATTTAGAGGGTGTTTGGCTGAGCTTATTAGCTGTTTAAGAGCTTATAAGCACTATCAATGTCTTTGATAAAATAAGATGTTTAACGACTTATAAGATCTTAAAGTAAGCTTCTAACAGCTTATGAGCTATGAAAAAATAAGTTGAGATTTTCAACTTATTTTCTTAATCACCTCCACCCCTAACCACCTACTCCGCCCTGGAATCACCCAAACCCTCCAAGGGGAATAGCATAAGAAATGGAAACAAGCTACTCTCACTTTCCCGTGCCCAGAGCCAAATTGACCACTTTCGTTTAAACTCTTGTAATAAGTAACGTGTTAAGAGGCTGCTTTCAATGGTTAATTTCCATATATAGTTCGTTTGCAAGGTGGATGATGGACAACCAATTATGATAGCTTAACTTACATCCTCTCTCTAGAGCTTTAGCGCCAACTATCCACCATTAAAATTTATTGCCAAGGACAGCAGCCACCTATCCCACCAGGTTGGTTACCAGTTACCACATCAAAATAATGGTCTTGCACAAGAAATGTAGTGTTTGTTATGTTTACCAAAACAATGAGTATTTTTGGAAGAAAAATGAGATGAGAAGAAAGGCACTTGGGCCTGAGTTTAAAAGGAAAAAGATAAGGTCAAGATTAGCTACTGTAATATCTTTTATTAATACACTTAATCCAAAAAGTGTTAGGAAAAAAATCTGAAAAAAAATTGACAATTTCTCGAAAAATTTCCGAAAATTAAAAAAATACCAACAAATTTAAACATTTTTGAAAAAAAATTCCGAATATTTTTTAAGTGGGGTATATTATAAAAGAAGGAACTGTATTTAACCTCAGCCAAAATAAAGAAAGATTTGAGGCACATATTGTTGGACCACTTTGAAAGCTCATTTAGAGGGTGTTTGAGTGAGCTTGTTAGATGTTTAAGAACTTATAAATACTATCAATGTCTTTGATAAATTAAGATGTTTAACTGGTTATAAGATCATAAAGTAAATTCCTAACAGCTTATGAGCTGTGAAAAAATAAGTTGAGATTTCCAACTTATTTACTTAACTACCTCCACCCCCAACCACCTACTCCACCCTAGAACCACCCAACCCCTCCCCCGCCTGCCCCAACCCACCCACCTCTACATACATTTTATATTAAAATTAAAATATAAAAATATTTATTATAAATTTTCAAAGATCTTATACAGGGTCGTGCCTATTTGGAGGCAAAAGAGTCAATCGACTCGGGCAAAAAAATTTCGTAATTTTCTAGGGGCCCTTTAACTCAAAATCAAGCGGGTGATATCAATATATATTTGGTATAATATTGTGTGGACAAATTTCCATTTCTAATTTGTTTTGTGAGTATTAGTTGTTTCACCAAAGAGTATTAGTTATTTTACTATAAGGTGTTAGATTTGAATGATATCAGTTGTTCCATTAAAGATTATTAGATGCTTCATAAAATGTATATTTACTAGTTTATAACTTGCATTTACGCATAAATTGAAAATAAATTTTATATTGTTATTTTAGATTTAAAATATTTTCTAATTTTTTATTTAAATTCCTTTAATTAAATTTAATATGCTATTGAACTTTTGTATATGTTCAATATGACTTTCATTATTTTTTATTCTAATTTTTTTTTAATTTTAAATTATAAGTATTTTGTCAACATAATGCAGTACATTGTATTTTATTCTTCTAAAAAAATTATGGTTATTAAATTCTTATAATATTATTGATTCTAATATAATTACATTATTAAATACTTGTCCATAAATATTACTCCCTCCGTCCCAGACGAATTTGCACCCCTGGGATGGCACACATATTAAGGAAAATGATAAAGTAGTGACATATGGGTAAATATGTGTATATTTATGTGAGTGTGCACGCAAATCGATGTTTCCTTTTTAGGTAGTGTGCAAATTGGTTTGGGACATCCAGAAAAGGAAAGTGTGCAAATTCGTCTGGGACGGAGGGAGTAATATATTTAAATCTAAATTAAAATTAAATTTCGAAGAAAAATAAGATAACCATTAAATAATTCATAATAATAGATAAAATTATTAATCTTGGAACAATTAAGAATTATTATTAATTGATAAAATAGATAAATCAAATTATTGTGTTTTTTAGACAATAAGAAATAGTCAAATCTCGCATGTCCTTTGGAGATTTTTATATCTAATATTTGAATGTGTAAATGTAATAATTAGATCAAAACACAAATATAATTATTCTTTGATGGTTATTTTAATTTTATATACTTTAACATTCATGTCATGTTATTAATCAGCGGGATTATAAATGACAATAAATAAAGAAAAAATTTAGGGTGCATCCAAGTGCATAGCATACACTTGAATTTTAAGTTCAATTTTGACTTCAATTTTGATTTTTTTTTTAAATATACACCAACACACCGAACTGTGTATTTTTTTGCAGTTGAGGTATTACTCATGCCTTCTTGGGGTAATACTGATATGTCCTTGGAGAATTATTGATTACTTCTTGGGGTATTGCTGATTTCTGTTTGAAATATTCTTTTCAAAATTCCAATGAATATATTATGCATTCAAGTGCACATTAGAACTACTCATAAATAAATATTTTAAAGGTGACTCTTATAAATGGCAAAACATACATTTAATATTTTTAATATACAAAATAAAGAAAAATAAAAAATAAAAAATATATTCATTCTGTCATTAAAGTTTGAGAATGAGTATCACTATAAAGTTGAGAAAAATGTTTTTTTCAAAAAAAAAAAAAACAAAACATAAAAGAGATCAGATTATAATGGGAAATCAATATCAAAATTGATATTACATAAAAAATATAAATATATTTTCAAGATAATATACAATAATACCTTTTTGTATAAATTATATCATGTATATTATATGAAGATAACACTACAAAAAACTCACGTTTTAGCGACGGAAATTAGTGACCGCCTAAAAATCGGTCACTAAATATTGTATTAGCGACCGATTAGCGACCATCGTAGACTACTAGTCTCAAATCAAAATATTTCGCGACCGATGAGGTAAGCGGTCGCTGAATCGAAGGATTAGCGACCGCCTACGACCACCTAGGCGGTCGTGAAAACTCAAAGGTCAGTCAAACTATTTACCGCCTGTTTAGCGACCGCTAGGGCGGTCTCTAAATTCAAATTTTTGATTAGCGACCGCCAGTTTGCGGTCGCAAATTGGTCAGTTGACCCGTTCTTCGAAACGGGCAAGTGTCATTTAATGCTGGGGGACAGGCGGTTGCTAATCACAAATTTGGTCATTTAGGACCGTCCATATACGTGATTAGCGACCGCCATAGGTGATCGCTAATTTTTTTTTCCCTTTTTAGTCACAAGTCGTACTCACTTTCGGCCTACGCTAAAAAAAACTCCGCCGCCGCCGCCAATCGCCGCCGTTCATCAAGCTTTCCGTTCCAGTCAATACCCTCCTTGCTTCTCTGTCTATCTAATAAACGTAAGTTTTTCAAACTTTAGCCGTTTATTATATATCTTTGTATATTTGAATAATACATGAAGTTAGATATATATATATATATATATATATATATATATACGTATATTGACTTGAAGCGAATATACCAACTTCTACTAGTAGATTCCCCGCAAGCGTACGAGTTCACTGTAATATGAGTAAGTATAATGACCAAGTATATTGAACCCAAGGGAAAGTGTGTATGCAAATAGATCCCTGAAGATCTACGCGTCGTAGTTAATATAAGTGAAATATTTTTGGATTTTTGAGAAAAATTAATTAAAATAAACTAAACTATCCTACGAATGCAAAAAGAAAATTAAACTAAGAATTTAAGATGTGTTTTCAAATAAGGGGTGGTGATGCTCAGGATAGGAATCTCTACGTATACTAACGGAGCAGATACATAATCAAAATAACCGTGACGCGCAAGAAATAACCTAAGTAAAAGATTGTAAGATGAAAGCTCAAAATTTTAAACCCTAATACTTTATCCTAACAATCGACTTCACTAATCCACTAACAAGTTAATAGATTGTACTTAATTAACGAGACCCTAATTTAACTAAGGTGATGCGGTCGTCCTCCTTTGCTAAACTGGTAGATGAATTAACCCTTTCTAAACCCTCTCGTTAAGTCTACTCGTTGTTATAGAGTGATAAGGTCGTCCTCACTCTAACACTTTTCGAACGAATTTCAAAGGTAAAGTTAAGATTGATTTTAAGAATTCATTAATTAAGAGAATTAAAACCTAACGTCACGAATTACCCTAATTACGTACCCACAACCTACTTCTACGAGTTCATTCTATCTCAAGCATGCAAGGGTTTTAGCTAGACATGGGTTTTACGTAAACAAGAACGATTGAATAAATAACGAACATGAACATAATGATTAGAACGAAGAAAAGATCAAACATAAACTAGGGTTTCAAGAAATAAAGGAATAAACTGAAATTAAATCAATAAAACGAAGTCTCAACGGTTCAAGAACAAAGGTCTGAAGAAACGAAACTAAAAAGTAAAATCGGACTAAAAATTTGTAAAGAAAAACCTCAACAACGTAAAAGTAAAGCTTGCTCGTTCCTTCTTCTCCAAAAACTAACTCTAAAAACGATCTCGTATCAAGTGGTAAGTGGTGGTCCATAAAAACGTGCTCCAAAGAGGTATAAATAGGCAACGGGTCGAATCGGGAGTTAATGGGCCAAAAATCACGTATACTCGTGCACTACTCGTGCACTAGTGCACGAGCTCATCACACTCGAGCACCCCAATTCGTCCAGAGAGCAAAAACTGCACGACCACCTTTGCTCGTGCACTAGTGCACGGCCTGCGACTGCTCGTACACAGTGCACGAGTGCTCATGCACTAGTGCACGACCTTCACTTCCTCGAGCGCTATACACGACTGCTCGTGCAGGGGTGCACGAGTACTCCTTGCTTGTGCACTCCAATGATACTTTTGCTCCCCCGAACTAATATTTTTCATATTTCTTCGATATCTTCTCATCCGGGCTTCCATTTGAGTCGATTCAAAGTCCTATGAACTCCTCTTTTCGCCCTCTATCCATCTATGAGCATCAAAGAGACAAATTCATTAGTTTATGAAAATGATACTCAAATGACTCTAAATACTCATATAAATCAACCAAAACACGGGCATTTCGAGTGACGAATCATGAAAATTTCACGCCTAATCAACCCCCCCAAACTTACCATGTTGCTTGTCCTCAAACAACGAAATAATAAGTCAAGTGAAATTGTTAGGAATGAGTCAACGAATCAAATCATGCAAGCAAATGAATTCGAGCTTCAAAGATCAATCACAAGTATACTCACTCACCTTCCCTCATCATACTCATGCAACAACAGCAAGAATCACCAAAATTAAACATGGATGTGCACTCTACGATGTGTTTCACTCCCTCACAAGTGTATATCAATGATAAAGGGACTCACTCAAACAATCAATCACACATATTGGCAGTCATAGGCTTGTAAGCACTCTTAACTCCGACCATACTCTAGAAATCAATGCCGAATCAAAAAGGACTTTTCTCAAGGTTGTAATGTAGGCTCTTTGGACAGGTGGGATAACAATATGGATAAGTGACTAAAGTGAATGGAGAATAGAAAATTACACTTCGGTACTTCGAGATTAGGAACAGACTACTTCAAACATATTCAATAAACACACTTTCAATTTCAACACTCTCAACACTTCAATTTTTTTCTTTCTCATTTCTTTTTCACTTTTCTCCATCACTTCACTTTTTTTTTTCACAAACACATGAGCTCTTTTTTTCTTTTGCTCATTCTCCATTTTTTTTCTTTTTCCCACAACTCAAAACTTCATCACACCTTCTTCTCATACTTACTCAACAAACAACATTTTCCTTTTTCAACTCAACTCAAACCCTTCACATTCACACTTTTCCTATTCTCCACTCAAATTGGGACAAAAAGGCTTAGGAATTGGAATAGTGTTTATATGTGCTAGCAAATGAAATAATCTTTAGGCTCAAAGGGGCTAACAAGGGACAAATGTCAATGGTATGGAAAATTTAGGTTAAGTGACCCATTCAAAACAAAGATGGCCTAAGATCACATTCGGCATATCAAACTAGACACAATCAAGAAGCAAGAGCACACACAAGTTCTAGCATCCTCTAGGGTGACGATCCACTCACAAACGAAGAGATTAATTCATACATCAAAATCTCATAAGGCTCAAATCTCACGGCTTTCACATCCATGCTAGTCCTAGTGCATTCTCACTCTCATCACACAAGCACTCAAAAAGAAAAAAATCACAAGCATACGAGTTCTTTCTCAAGTCAACTCTAGCTCAACCACTCACACATCAGAATTCCTAACTCACCCTCACAATTCAACTTTTCTTACTATATCATCCTTAAGAATCAACAACATGCAAGTGATACGAGTAAATAAGCGTGAATTCAATCAATCATCAATCAACTAATTCAAATCAAATAACACCCCGATAGTCTGAAATAATTCCAATACAATCCCATAAGAAATGCACACCACTCAAACCAGAAAATTCACACTCCTTAGCAAAAACAAGAAAAGAAAGAAAAAACAAAGGATAAGGAAAAGGAGCAGAAACTGGGGATATCCCATAATCCTCAAACATCTGGAGGCGGTGGCGGGTGGTAACTCGGGTGATCCGGTCCTAGATGGGAGACAAAGAGTACCTCCATCCATCTCCTCAAATCTAAAACTTCCGATCGGACCTCCTGAAACTCCCCTCGCATGCTCGTGGCATCCGTGTACCACTGGTTCTGCATTGCACGAAGACCCGTCACTTTGTTTCGCAGCTCTTGGATATCCGTCCTCATGCCATCCCACTGCATTTGAGTTGGGTACCACGGCTCGGGAGTGGTCACGTAAGGTGCCTCCATCTCCATCTCTATCTCTTGAGGTCCTTGACCTCCTCCACCGACATCTACCCCTTCTTCATCAGGTGTGATTCCCCCTTCTTCGTACTCATCTTCCTCTTCCTCATCTAAGTCTCGAGTTCCACTCGTTCTGGCTCCACTCGATCCGACTGCACCTCGATGCCTCTTCTTCGGCCTTTGGTCCCATAAACCGCAGCTCTCCAATCCGGCTCTGAGTTTTTCAATCACCCTTTTGTGGTTCGATCCATCCATCTGGATATTCTCCTTCTTCATTCCTTTCAAAGTCACCAACTTCTCGTTCGGCATCGGGAATAGCTCATCGTCACTGAGTCTCATGCAGTATTTGCCACTCCAATGCTCGCACATCCAAGTATTATACATGTACTCGAAGTCGATGTCCCTTCCCACACAAGGAGCTGCACCCGGTCTGATATCCAAGCTCCCAAAAAATGCACAAGGCCTCCTCCTCGTATCCTAGAAGTCTTCTTCCCACACTTGTAAAAAGCCTCAATTTGCATCTCAAGAAAGTCCTTTCCGAAGTCGTGCTCCCTTCGGTAAAGTAGGCACCACATTCCATATAACTGTTTCGAAGTCACTGTGCCCGTTTCAGACCTTGCATAGATGGTGTTCCCCAGAATCCTTTCAAGGTATCGGATCACGGGGTTCCTGATTGAAGAGGCTCGAGACGTCCTCGCAGAGTACTTTCCAGCCAATCCACCGGTAATTAGCTTCCAGAATTCATCAGCCTTATACCTTCCCGATCGAGTGTTCCGTTCATTTGGTTGGGGCAAGTGCAGGGCTGTATTCACCATACCTATCTCGTAGGCATACCACTCATTCTAGATCTTAAACTTAAACGTGTCATCCCCTTGCATCTTGACTGAGGCTAAAAACTACTCCACCAAGTCTTGGTGCGTCGTCATAGAGACCAGAATTTCGTAAAACTGCAGCATGTTGTTCCTCTCAAAAATTTTCTTAATCTCATCCTCGATCCCTAGCTGCCTCATGAACTCCACACACAGTCTCCTCGTCTTTTCCACTTTTCCCACAACCAAGTTCCACCGGTAGGCGTGAGCAAACCACTTATCACCGTATGTCAGATTATCCCAACGAGAGGGCATCAGTCCCCTCTTAGTCAAATCTATTGTCACAGCTAACAGCTCATCTCCCTCAACAAACCTATCCTCATACTTCTTTGGAGGAGCCATTTCCTAAGCATCACAACAATTTACCAACAAAATTCATGAATAACAATGACAATCTCACTCAATTCACACACCCTTTCAAGCTCAAAATTTCCATCAATGGTGCTCAAGGTTTCACACACAAGTAATAACATGATACCAATTCAATCCACTTTTCAAAAACTCATTGGCAATTCATAAGTATACCAAAATTTAAGTCTATCATGAAGTAACATTACACAAACATGAAATTTACATGCTCAAGACTCAATTCATCATTCACTCTCAACTATTTTACTCCAAAAATCTCCAAAAATTTCCAATTTCACAATACCCATGTCAATTCCTACTTCTCTCTCTAGAAATTCACCAAATTCACTCATGCAATTTCAAAATTGAAGCTTAAATTCGTAAACCCGTAGCATTGAGACAACAATTATCATCATAGAAGCAAGAATCAACAAGTTTTCACAAAAAATCCCCAAAATTCCGTACCCATTCATGAACCCTAATTTCTATACTCAACTCATGCCAAATTCAAGTCTAAACTATGAATTAAATGACAAAAGTTAGAAATTATGTACCTTGCTTGACGATTAAAGGAGAATTTATGAAGAAATTGGGCAAACTGGTAAGTAATTGAAGAAACCCGTGCTACCCAGCCGAAATTTGCCCCCAATTCGTGAGAAATGTGTGTGAGAAGTGTGGAAATTGTATTTATAGTGGAGGAATTCGGTCTAGGGCTAAAAAAACAAAAGGCGCGACCACTCGTGCACTACTCGTGCACTAGTGCACGAGTAAGTGGCACTCGAGCGCCCCAAATTAACAGAGCCGAAAAAGTGCACGAGCACACGAGCTTGTGCACTAGTGCACGACCGCATACCTGCTCGAGCGCACTGCACGAGCACTCGTGCAGGGGTGCACGACCCGCGTGTACTCGTGCGCAGTGCACAAGTGGTGCTGCTCGAGCACTTACACTTTCTACACTCAAATTTCAACCTTTTCGCACCGAAACACAAGAATTTACGCCCAAAACGAGTACTAACCTGGAAAACTCCTCGATTTAAGCCCGATCGCTTATTTGACCGAGGAGTTGGGGTCTCTTCCAAACGTGCAATTCACCAATCCAATTCACGTCGAACTTAGGCACTCTTACTTAATTTGATCCAACGACCCTCATGCATCGATATTTTTGAAAATTTTGACCAATTTTTCATTAGAATTTCATGTACGAACTCGAAGTACGAGTACACCCCCCAAACTTTAGTAAGTACACTAAATTCTTATGAACTTAAATCACTATCAATGCATAGTAACGAGCGAAAAGAAACATAACCCCCCAAACTTTGACTTCGCAAAGAGGTATACGTTGGGGGTTCAGTTTACCTCAAACTTCATCAATCGCATGCTTTACTACTCGAAACATCTCCATCTTCATGAATTTCTTCCTTAGGCTCACTCACTTGAACTAAACTCCACAAAACAAGCCTACACCAAAAAAAATTCTACAACGAGGTTAACACTTACGATTCACAAAACGATAAAATAAACACGACACATAAAAACAAGTAAAAATGGGTTGCCTCCCATTAAGCGCTAGTTTTAAGGTCCTAATGCCGGACCGAGCTCGAAGGAGCTCACGGGACTTGAGAATCTAAAATACCTCCCTTATTCTCATAAGAGAAGTTAAAGAATTTCTTTACTCGATGCCCGTTCACCATGAATCTACGCCCATCCTCCTTCTCGACCTCAAGAAATCCACTCTTATGCACGTCCTTCAAGATATATGGCCCGTTCCACTTGGACTTGAGCTTTCCACCAAACAACTTCATCCTCGAATTGAATACGAGGACTTGATCTCCCACCTTGAACTCATTTTTCTTCAACCGTGCATCGTGCCACTTCTTGGTCTTCTCCTTGAAAATTCGGGCATTCTCGTAGGCACTGTCTCGAAACTCCTCCAACTCATGCAATTGGAGTAATCTCTTCTCACCAACCAAGGCACTATCAAAATCCAGTTTCTTGATCGCCCAATATGCCTTATGTTCCAACTCCACGGGCAAATGACATGCCTTTCCAAAAACCAATTGGTACGGAGACATACCAAGAGCTGTTTTGAAAGCTGTCCTATACGCCCAAAGTGCATCATCAAGCTTTATTGCCCAATCCTTCCTACTAATGCACACCGTCTTCTCAAGGATCTCCTTGATTTGACGATTCGACACCTCTGCAAGACCGTTAGATTGAGGATGATAAGAAGTAGAGACTCGATGACTTACCTCATATTTTGACAGCAGTTTTTCCATCCACTTGTTCACGAAGTGACTTCCCCCATCACTTATCAAAGCTCTTGGGACTCCATATCTTGCAAAAATGTTCTTCCTCAAGAACTCGATCACCACTCGGGAATCATTCACTCGAGTCAGGACAGCTTCAATCCACTTCGAGACGTAATCAACGCACACGAGAATGTACAAGAATCCATTGCTCGGAGGAAATGGACCCATGAAATCAATCCCTCATACGTCAAATACCTCGACTTCCATGAATATGTGCATTGGCATCTCGTCCCTCTTAGTGATGGAGCCAAATCGTTGGTACTTTTCACACCTCTTGACCCATTCCATGCAATCTCTCAACAGAGTTGGCCAATAAAAACCAGATTGAAGGACCTTCCTTCCGGTTTTCTCTCCACCCAAATGTCCTCCACATGGCAAGGCATGGCAATGCCTTATGATATTACTCCACTCCTCCTCTGGCACACACCTTCTCAACACATGATCTATCCCTCTTTTGAACAAGTAGGGATCGTCCCAGATGAACTCCTGAACTTTCTTAAAAAATACCTTCCGATGCACCGAGTCTATCTCAGCGGGTAACTCCCCACTTGCTAAATAATTAGCATAGTCTGCAAACCATGGTGCCTTCCCTTCAACTCGATATACAGGTATGTCTCCTAAGCCAAAGAGCTTCTCATCCGGGAATTCATCGTTCATCTCTCGATCCTCCACGGTGTTCTCCTTTGTGAGCTCCAATCTCGAAAGGTGATCTGCTATCACATTCTCACATCCCTTCTTGTCTCGAATCTCTACATCGAACTCCTGGAGTAGCAAAATCCATCGAATGAGACGGGACTTTGCATCCTTCTTACTCATAAGATACCGAATCGCTACGTGGTCCTATATACAATTGTTTTCGTCCCTACTAGGTAGGGTCGAAATTTATCAAAGGCATACATGACCGCCAACAGCTCCTTTTCGGTTGTAGTGTAGCAGAATTCAGCATCTTCGAGGCATAGTAAATAGCGTGAAAATGCCTCTCACGAATTTGCCCCAAAGCAACCCCCATCGCATAGTCACTAGCATCACACATCAGCACGAACGGGCTAGACCAATCCGGTGTCACAAGTATCGGGGCATTCACCAACGCTTCTTTCAACCTATTAAAAGCCACTAAACACTCATTAGTAAACTCAAACGCGACTTCTTTTTCAAGAAGCTGCAAAAGGGATTTTGTAATTTGTGAAAAGTCTTTTATGAAATGTCTATAAAAATGTGCATGTCCTAAAAATGACCGAATCCCCTTCTCGGTCGAATGTGGTGGAAGCTTCTCAATAACAATCACTTTCGCCTTGTCAACTTGGATACCTTTCGAGGACACATGATGTCCAAGAACAATACCCTCTCTCACCATGAAGTGACACTTCTCCCAATTAAGCACTAAGTCCGTCTCCTCACACCTGCTCAAAACAACTTCGAGATTGATTAGACATTTATCAAACGACTCCCCGTAGATGGAGAAGTCGTCCATGAAAACCTCCATAATCTTCTCAATCAAACCATGAAAAATAGCCATCATACACCTTTGAAAGGTGGCGGGTGCATTACACAACCCAAACGGCATCCTCCTGAAAGCAAAAGTTCCATAATAGCAGATGAAGGTGGTTTTCTCTTGATCCTCGGGGGCTATCATAATCTGATTATACCCCGAATACCCATCTAAGAAACAGTAATACTCAAAACCACCTAATCTATCAATCATCTGATCAAGGAACGGTAGAGGAAATTGATCCTTACATGTTGCCTTGTTCAACTCTCTATAATCAACACACACACGTCAACCCGTCACTAATCTAGTGGCTACCAATTCATTAGACTCCATCTTAATCACCGTGGTACCCCCCTTCTTAGCAAATACGTGTAACGGACTCACCCATGGACTATCAGAAATTGCAAAAATCATGTTGCTATCTAACAACTTCAAAACTTCCTTATGTATCACCTCCCGAATCACCGGATTAACTCTACGTTGGTTTTGCACTATCGGTTTTCTACCCTCTTCTAATCTGATCCTATGCATGCAAATCGAAGGGCTAATTCCCTTAATATCCGCGATCGACCATCCTATAGCAGATTTGTGCTTACGAAGCACCACTAAAAGTCTCTCAAGCTGATCATCAGATAAAAGGGCAGATACAATCACCGGATACTTGTCGGTCTCATCCAAGTAGGCGTACTTGAGGTGGTCGGGAAGTGGCTTCAACTCTTTTTTCGCCTCCAATGGTGGTGCCTTATCGAACATCTTCTCGAACATTGACTCCTCGGCTTCCAACTCGTCCCCATCCCTACTTTCTTCATCTCCAAGAACTTGACATCTTCGTTGTCTCTCAAGCTGTCAAAATAATCAAGATCATAAGAATCATAAGATAGATCGTCAAGAATAGGATAATCAAACTGATGAACATAGAAAGAACAAGGGTCTAGAAGTGTGTCTTCAACACAAGTGTCTGTGATGTCAATGAAGTGGCAACTCTCATCTCCCATTGGGTATTTCATAGCTTCATAAATAGCTATCTTCACTTCTTGATCATCAACCTTGACCGTAATCTTCCCATTCGCTACATCAAGTACCATCCCGGCTGTAGCTAGAAACGGCCTCCCTAAAATCAGCGGTACATGCTCATCTTCTTCCATCTCAAGTACGACGAAGTCGGCGGAAAAAACGTGATTCTCTACCGTCACTAGAACATCCTCCACTACTCCTTGAGGTCTCGTGATGGACCTATCAGCAAGCTGGAGCGTCATCATCGTGGGTTGAAGTTCACCCACCTCTAACTTCTTAAACAACGACAGAGGTATCAAATTAATGCTAGCCCCGAGATCACACAAAGCTCCTTTCTTGTTCCCATTCCCGATATCACAAAGAATGGTGAAACTCCCGGGATCCTTCAACTTTGGCGGAAGCACCTTGTGCACCATCGCACTCACCTCGTGGTTCAAGTGCACTAGCTCAGGTCCGTCCACTCTCCGTCTCTTCGCTATCAAGTCCTTCAGGAACTTGGCATAGTTAGGCATCTGTTCCAAGGCATCATAAAAAGGAATGTTAATATGTAGCTTTTTAAAAACATCAAGGAATTTAGCAAACTTCTCATCAAGCTTCTTTTTCATGAAGCGCTGTGGATATGGGACAGGTATCACAGATTTGGGTACCCCTCATTCATCTTTCTCAGTCTCTTTTACATTCTTCCTTGCTTCCTTTGCCTTCTTCCACTTTGGAACTCTCTCAATCTCCTCAATGCCCTCCTCTTCAGGCTCTTTGCTCTCATGAGACTCATCCACATCTTTACTCTTCTGAATGCCTTCACTCTCAACCCCTTTCTCAACTCCTATCTCCTCAATCTCATCTCTATCTGCCTCGGGCTCTTTTCCTTCTATCTCAACCTCTCCTTTGGGCGTCTTAGAATCAACAGGCATCTCAGGACCATCATACTTGGTCCCACTCCTCAACTCAATAGCCTTGCAATGTTCCTTTGGGTTATCTTCGGGCATTGAAGGATACTTGCCAGGCTCTCTCGGCTGAGACTTTGCAATTTAACTAATTTGATACTCGATAGAAGAGAACCTGCGGTCGTTCTCTTGCTGAGCTCGATTCCATTCCATGTCTCTCTTTTGGAGTTCTTGATCACGCTGATCACCTTTCTTGTGCAACTCCTTTACATCGTACTCCAAAGAGGACAATCGCTTGCTATCTTCCTCCACCTTCTGAAGGATATTTCTCAACATCTCCTCAGTTGAGGCACCGCCTTCTCCACCAGGAGGTTTAGAACCCGGATCAACACCTGGAGGAACTGTAATACCAGCCTTTGGATTAGCATATGAGAAATTCTCATTCTTCCTCCATGTGTTTTGAGGAGGTTGCTGTCCTCCTTGATATCCTTGTGTGTTCCTCCATTGATTTTGAGGTGGCTGAGGACCTGGAGGTACAAATGGTTGGCCATAAGAAGGCCTTCCAAACTGATTTCCACCTTGTGGATACCCCCCTTGTGGATAGTTAGGCATTCCCATATAGTTGGCCTCTTCTTGCTGACTCGTGGGTGGGTCCACTTTCTCATTCACTGCTACATTCCCTCCAACCAGATTCTGCCCCATCTCAAGATTGCTAATCTTCTCCATCATAGCCATCAACAGCTTCCTCGTACCCTCATTCTCCTCCAACTTACAAACTCTCTGAAATTCTGGATCCTCGTTCCATGCACCGGCATTCGTGACAATGTTGTCAACAATTTCTCTACACCTCGCTATCCCTTGGTTCAGAAAAGCTCCACTCGCACATGCATCTAAATGGGTTTGGCCAGCCTTGCTGGCTCCACTATAGAAGAATGCCATGATATCTCCCTCATTATACCCGTGCTGCGGGCACTCAATCAACATGTTTGAGTATCTCTCCCACGCTTGGCGTAAATCCTTTCCTTGCTTCTGGCAAAAGGAAAAGATCTCAATCCTTGCTTTAATGGTTCTCGATGGAGGGTAGAATCGCTCGAGGAACAGACGCTCGAGCTCGGCCCATGTGGTTACACCTCCCCGTGGGAGCGTGTTATCATACCACTCCTTTGCTATTCCCGTCAATGAGAATGGGAACAGCCTAAGCCTCTTGGCATCTTCAGACATGCCGTTATAATTGAATGTAGAGGCTATCATCAGGAAACTCCTCAGGTGAGTATGAGGATTCTCCTTCCCAACCTCCCCCTTGAACTGGTTCTCGGTAAGCAGCTTAAGAATTCCCGAGGAAATCGAGAAGTTATTTACCTCAACAGCCGGCAATGCCACTCCATCATAGTACCGTTGTGGCTGCGCTGCAAACCTTCCTCGAATAACCATATTCTGATCTGCGTTCTGAGGAATGTGCTGCGGATTAGCAGGTGGTACTGGTACTTGTTGGGGTGGTGGTGGTTGATAAACCGGTGGTGGATTGTAAACAAGAGGTGGAGGATACGGGTATGGTGGATACGGATAAGATGGGTATGAGTAAGGTGGGTAAGGTAAGTTGTTTTGTGGTAAGTTAGGATGTGGGTAAGCAGGGTTGTTCTGAGGATGTTGGACAATGTTCTGAGTTGGATTGTTTAAGTTTTGTGTACCCGGGTTCTGGCTCTGACTGTCCCCTATCGGATCTTGGTTCTTACTGGAATTGCCTTCAGTGCCATCAGCCCGGTTCAATGTCTGATTAAACTCATTCTCGACATCATCCAACTCATTAGTAATGTCCATTGGTTCTTTCCCTCCGGCAGTGTTCATCCTTCTTAAGAAGGCTCAGTTTCTTCTTGCTATTGTTTCAGGATCCAACGGTAATCTCTCTTCGCTCGTATTGCCTTGTGAGCGTGTTTTCATAAACCTGAAACACTAACAAAAGAATAAAAATGTAACTGCCGAATATGTACGAAGTAAAACAGAAAAGTAAAGCACTCACTACTAACTACTAAGCTATCGACAAGTCATATTCAAATGACATACAACGCCATCCCCGGCAACGGCGCCATTAACTTGAAGCGAATATACCAACTTCTACTAGTAGATTACCCGCAAGCGTACGGGTTCACTGTAATATGAGTAAGTATAATGACCAAGTATTCGAACCCAAAGGAAAGTGTGTATGCAAATAGATCCCTGAAGATCTACGCGTCGTAGTTAATATGAGTGAAATGTTTTTGGATTTTTGAGAAAAATTAATTAAAATAAACTAAACTATCCTACGAATGCAAAAAGAAAATTAAACTAAAAATTTAAGATGTGTTTTCAAATAAGGGGTGGTGATGCTCAGGATAGGAATCCCTACGTATACTAACGGAGCAGGTACATAATCAAAATAACCGTGACGTGCAAGAAATAACCTAAGTAAAAGATTGTAAGATGAAAGCTCAAGATTTTAAACCCTAATACTTTATCCTAACAATAAACTTCACTAATCCACTAACAAGTTAATAAATTGTGCTTAATTAATGAGACCCTAATTTAACTAAGGTGATGCGGTCGTCCTCCTTCGCTAAACTGGTAGATGAATTAACCCTTTCTAAACCCTCTCGTTAAGTCTACTCGTTGTTATAGAGTGATAAGGTCGTCCTCTCTCTAACACTTTTTGTACGAATTTCAAAGGCAAAGTTAAGATTGATTTTAAGAATTCATTAATTAAGAGAATTAAAACCTAACGTCACGAATTACCCTAATTACGTACCCACAACCTACTTCTACGAGTTCATCCTATCCCAAGCATGCAAGGGTTTTAGCTAGACATGGGTTTTACGTAAATAAGAACGATTGAATAAATAACGAACATGAACATAATGATTATGTTGGGATATATTTTAGTTTTTATGATTTTCCAAACCAACATGTAATAGGTTTGAAAGCAGCCAGGATAGTATCTTTTAGTTTCAGGTCAGGCTAGGTTGTTTCTCAGTAGAATAGGTTATCAGTGGAGGAAGAACTCAGCTGAGGGGGGAACTCTACTGAGGGGGAACTCAGTGAGGGGGAACTCACTGATAGAGCCTGAGGAAGTCAAGATGACATCACAAGGAGAACAACTGAAGCCATGTCAGAAGACCTGAACCTGAAGAGAAGCCTGAAGGAAGTCCCACTGAGTATAAACCTGACTATTCTAAGCTAAGTCAATGGACTACTCAGTGAAGAGCATGATCAGGTGGATTAGTGCTGGGCCTAGTAGGACCTGAAGGAGTCTGGCTACTGAGGCTGGGAAGCTTGACAAATAGCCTTATGTCAACTCCCCTGAGTGGACTTCAAGTCTACTGAAGGAAGGTATCCTGAGAGGATTACAAGTCAGCTGAAGACAAGTCGCCTGAAGTCAGGACTACCCTGATCAAGTACCCTGAACAAAAGAGCCGTTGGACTCAGTCCATGTGGACCAATCAAGATAAGGCAGCGAATCTGACAAAAGCTGACAAGGCCGTACTTCACTGAAAAGGAGAATTTCACTCCAGAGATAGTCTGGATTTGAATGTTACTCTCTCCAACGGTAACATTCAAATCCACACTATAAATACAAACTCAAGCTGCATTTAGAAGGGTGGAGTAGATGTGAGAGAGAGTGCAAGTTCAAGGGAGGCATAAGGAGGCACCATCTCCATCAAGAACACTGACCCTGCGTTCTACATAGTCATATTTGAGTGTTCCAGTTTGTATACTCGAGCCTATCATATACATCCTAAGCTTAGAGAGATTTTCCCAATCCTAGCTTTCAGGCTAAAACCATGTAAGGGAAAATCTCACCTAGTTGGAGAAGAACCAAACCAAACTAAACCCTTTCCAGAAGAGTGTTAGGTGTTGCAGTGAGGTGAGGAGAGGCAGTCCTTGAGTGAAGAGAGATGTGAGGCCAGTTCGAGAGGCAGCTCCGTAGAGGGGTGTGAGTCCAGTTGTGAGTGCACCTTGGCACGTTAAAAACAAGAATCCCAAGTAGTGGATTTCCTGTTAAATCAGGCAGTGGATGTAGGAGCTTGAGCCTCTGAACCACTTTACATTGTTGTGTTCATTATTGCCTTACATCAGTGTACATCAGTGTTAAAACAAAAAAAAATCTCCTAAATTCCCATATTGTCCTTGTTTGTGAAAGAAAAACGGGACCAACAGATTAGAACGAAGAAAAGATCAAACATAAACTAGGGTTTCAAGAAATAAAGGAATAAACTGAAATTAAATCAATAAAACGAAGTCTCAACAGTTCAAGAACAAAGGTCTGAAGAAACGAAACTAAAAGGTAAAATCGGACTAAAAATTCGTAAAGAAAAACCTCAACAACGTAAAAGTAAAGCTTGCTCGTTCCTTCTTCTCCAAAAACTAACTCTAAAAACGATCTCGTATCAAGTGGTAAGTGGTGGTCCATAAAAACGTGCTCCAAAGGGGTATAAATAGGCAACGGGTCGAATCGGGAGTTAATGTGCCAAAAATCACGTATACTCGTGCACTACTCGTGCACTAGTGCACGAGCTCATCACACTCGAGCACCCCAATTCATCCAGAGAGCAAAAACTGCACGACCACCTTTGCTCGTGCACTAGTGCACGACCTGCGACTGCTCATGCACAGTGCACGAGTGCTCGTGCACTAGTGCACGAACTTCACTTCCTCGAGTGCTATACACGACTGCTCGTGTAGGGGTGCACGAGTACTCCTTGCTTGTGCACTCCAATGATACTTTTGCTCCCCCGAACTAATATTTTTGGTATTTCTTCGATATCTTCTCATCCGGGCGTCCGTTTGAGTCGATTCAAAGTCCTACGAACTCCTCTTTTAGCCCTCTATCTATCTATGAGCATCAAAGAGATAAATTCATTAGTTTATGAAAATGATACTCAAATGACTCTAAATACTCATATAAATCAACCAAAACACGGGCATTTAGAGTGACAAATCATGAAAATTTCACGCCTAATCATATATATATGAATTTAATTGATTTATATTCGTAGTAGTGAATTTAGTCTATTTATATTCGTAGTTGTGAATTTAGTTGATTTATATTTGTAGTTGTGAATTTAGTGATTTATATTCGTAGTTGTGAATTTTGTTGATTTATATTCGTAGTTGGGAATTTCATTTAGGGATATTCGTAGTTGTGAATTTAGTTGATTTATATTCGTAGTTGTGAATTTAGTTTAGGAATTTTCGTAGTTGTGAATTTAGTTGATTTATATTCGTAGTTGTGAATTTAGTTGATTTATATTCGTAATTGTGAATTTTCGTAGTTGTGAATTTAGTGATTTATATTCGTAGTTTTGAATTTTGTTGATTTATATTCATAGTTGTGAATTTCGTTTAGGGATATTCGTAGTTGTGAATTTAGTTGATTTATATTCGTATTTGTGAATTTAGTTTAGTAATTTTCGTAGTTGTGAATTTAGTTGATTTATATTCGTAGTTGTGAATTTAGTTGATTTATATTCGTAGTTGTGTATAAATATAATATGTTATGTTAATCTTTTGAATTTAAATTTATTACAGATGAGCTCTCATGATAACCTCGATAAGAGTGGGGCACAGGGTCGGGGACAGGGATGAGGGAGGGGGAAGAGGAGGTCGGGGTCATTGAGACCGGTGATCCCGGAGGTTCGACGGGCCCCGGAGATGACATAATCCTCCTCACAACAGTCCAGTGCTGCTGGCTCTACTACTGTTGCCGGATCTTCAGCTTCACGGTAGCATCCCCTGATTGATAGTCGTCTCACTGTTGTCCCTAGCGACAACATGTAAGTATTTTTAGATAACGAATTAAATAATTTTAATTTTATTCATTAATATTAATTATTAATATTAACTTGAATTTTTTTTATGTTACAGTATGCTTTCAGGCCATGAGACTAGCGGTAAGGTCTCAGAGGCCATAAGAAGCTCCTATTCAAGGTTGGTGCCCAATCGCGGTCCATGGTGCTCGAGCGAAAGATGAGTGAGTACTTCGAGGAGTTCAAGGTATATTTATTATAATTTTAATTACATTTAATATTTTATATTGAATTTATTTGTTAATATTTTATTTTTAATTTAACTGCAGAAGCTGTGCGCCTGGGACGAAGCCCATGATAGTGCTATGTACGACTTGTTCTGTACGAAAGTGCAGGAGCGGTACAAGAACATTATCTACGGGCTGAAGAAGAAGTACGATAGTGGGGCGCAGCTGGAGCTGGGACGAGGGCCAGACGGACGTTCCATCTGGAACGCTTTGGTTGCTCACTGGAATAGTGAGCAATTCAAAGCCAAGTCTGAGAAGTCCAGGGAGAACCGGTTGAAGGACTCCACCGGGCACGGCGTCACCAGACATCGGGCTGGATCCCAGTCCATCTACGAGCACTCCCTCGCCTTTGTAAGTATCTATTGAATTTTAATTACATTTGAATATTAATAATTTTTTAAATGTTTAACATATCATTGAATTTGGTCAGAAACAGGAGAGAGAGCACGGACGAAAGCCCTCTCTCTATGAGCAGATGGAGATCTCCCATCCAGTGAACCCGGAGACTGGGACGTCTACATACGCCCGTACCACCGAGATCCACGTAAGTGTTTAATTAATTTTGATTAATTTTAATTTAATTATTATAATTGTAGTTTAATTATTATAATTGTATTTTATTTATATAATTTCAGAACCAGTTTAAGGATCGTCTCGCCAAGGCCTCGCAGCAGGTGGCCCCCGGAGACGACGACGGGGAGAACCCCACCCCTCCCCGGATTGACGAAGACCGCATCTATTTAGATGTGGTCAGAGTTAAGAAGGGGAAGGTCGTGGGGCAGGGCGGTCACAGTAAGGCCATCCTGCAGACCTACCGCCAGAGCAGTTGATTATCTTCCTCGATCGACTCCGCTCCCCCTCAGGTAGAGTGTGAGCTGGGAGCCGTCCGGAAGCAGATGGAGGCCCTCACGAGCTACAACGTGAGTCTTCGGGATTGGTTCACCAGCATCACTCAGCAGATGGGCATTAACTCCCAACCCCCACTCCCACCATATTTTGATGCCGGGGTGAACGGTGTTGGGGGGAGCGGTGCCAGGGTGAGCGGGCACGGAGGTGGTGAGGGCGATGGTGGGGATGATGATATTGATATCAACGAGTTCCTCTCTGGAGAGGATTGACGAGAGAGAGATGTTTTTTTTTTTGTTGAATATTTTATTTGTTGAATATTTTATATTTTTTATTGAATATTATAGATTTGCATATATTTTTTATTGAATAAAAAATTTAGTAAATATATATATATAAAAACGAATTAGAAACAAAAAAGATTTAATTTGACGGATTTAAAAAAAACGGGAGTCAATTTCAAATTATATACAATTAAATGTATAAAAACGAATGAATTAGTAATTTAGAATAGTCTAAAATATTAAACTTATAAATTTAATAAAAATAAGTTAGTAAATAAATATATATAAACGAATTAGAAGCAAAAATGAATTAATTTGATGAATTTCAAAAAATGGGAGTCAATTTGGAATTATATACAATTAAATGAATAAAAACGAATGAATTAATAATTTAGAATAGTCTAAAATATTAAATTCATAAAATTAATAAAACGAAGTTAGTAAATAAATATATATAAACGAATTAGAAGAAAAAATGAATTAATTTGATGAATTTTAAAAAAATGGGAGTCAATTTGGAATTATATAAAATTAAATGAATAAAAATGAATAAATTAATAATTTAGAATAGTCTAAAATATTAAATTTATAAAATTAATAAAAAAAGTTAGTAAAGACATATATATAAACGAATTAGAAACAAAAATGATTGAATTTGATGAATTAAAAAAAAAAAAAAACGGGAGTCAATTTGAGGTTATAAACAATTAAATGCAAATAAACGAACAAGAATAGCATGTGTCCTAGTGGTCCACACCTCTTCCGGTCTACCCGGTCGCCTAATATGAGCTAATGGTTCAGTGGCTCAATGGTTCGCACCCCGCCCGGACCCTAATGGGCGCGGGTTCGAACCCAATGAACCACTTTTTTTTACGCTGGATCGCTGATTAGCGACCGCCTGCAGGTCGGCCGCTAATCAGAAAATAAAATAAAAAAGACTATTTTTATTTCAAAAAATAAATTAGCAGGCGGTCGCTAATTCATGACCCGACCGGGTCGGACCCGATTGATTCAGCGACCGACTATAAGCGGTCGCTGATATTAGCGACCCCCTCGACGGTCGCAGATTAGCAATCGATTTCAAAAGGCGGTCGCTAATATTAGCTACCCGCTTTTTAACGATCGATTTTTTTCGGTTAGAAATCGGTGGCTAATCATGTTTTGCGACCGGAAATCGGTCGCTAATTCCCATTTTTTTTGTAGTATAAAGTATAGAGTGAAAATGGTTATACATCAACATGAACTATCGAAGGATATTAGTTATTTTCACTGAAGAGTATTAATTTATTTTTTTACTGAAGGACATTAGTTGTTTTCACTGTAGAGTATTAGTTGTTTTGTGAAAATAAACTAAGATTTTTTAGTGCAACAACTAATATTTTTCGGTATAAATAACTAATACCTTTTAATAATTTATGTGTGAATAAATTTCACTCTATACATACTCTTATATATTTCAAAAATAATAATTAGCACTATAGTTAAATTGATTTTTCATATGATTTACATTTGGTCGATATATATATTTATGTATTTTTTTTTTCAGATTTTAACTCTTATTAAAATATTTACCTTAGTCGTAACTTATAATAGATTATCAATATTTTTTTTTAAAATCATATTTAAAAATTTAGGCAGTTCCTAATTCAATGAAGTAAATACTAAGTGAACAATATAATCTGAAGTCTACTCTGAAAAATAAAACCTTTCTCAACAATGTAATAACTTTATTATTATGTGAACAATATATATATATATATATATATTTCTTGAGGAAAACAAAATATATTCTTAATTATATGAACAAATTATATATATATATATATATATATATATATATATATATATATATATATTTACACCATTTGCCATTAAACCTCATATATTATATTTTTAAAATAATTTATTGTGTACTTAATTTGATATAATATTCTTATTTTTATATATTATATTTATTTTTTAATTAAACGTGTTAAACCCGTTTTCCATGAAATCCAATCGCAGAGTGTATTCTTTCATGCTTGACCAAATTTTCCTTTAAGTTACTGTCTTTGTTATTAACTCAATTAAATTACAAATTTGCCATCAGAAACATAGTTAGAACCAAGATTGGAGTTTCGATATTTTCTTTCTTCGTCCAAGTTTCCACTTTGCTTTCATCCCAGGTTAACTTTTTTTGTTATCATTTCATATTATAATAACTAGTGTTGTACCCACCCGCGCGTTGCGCGGAAGTTATTTGTATGGCTATATTGTCAATATAATGATAAATGATTTTCTAATTGATTGTTGTTTATTAGTCAATATCACTTTACGTAATAAAATTTTAGAGAGTGAATCTTGTGTGAGATCATCTCATGTAATAAGATGGTGAGATTAGGCATAAATTGAGCATGACAAATTAACACTTTGATAGGGGTGATTGTTAACTTATATTGTCTTATGCCATGAAATGGTCTCATGCAAGTTTTTGCCAATTTTAAATATTAGTTATACTATTAAAATATAATTTCATTGTGAACATATATTTAATTTTTACTAAAATATATATAAAGATAAATATAATTACATTTTGTGATTATGGAGGTTCCAACTACAAAGAAACCAGAAATAGAGAGCCTTCTTTTATCACTTGGAGATTTGGTTTTTAAAATAGTGACTTTATTGTGGTGTTTTTAGCGAGTGGGGTAGGTTCAGAATTTTTTTAGGTATGAGTAGTGGTACTCGCACTACATTTAATATTATCATTATGATACAACATTATCTTCAACCTCGCTTGATTGTTGAAACTATAACATAAAACTAATTGTGGTGAAATACATGGGTTTAAGAAATACACCAATATGAGAAAATAATTGATCTTGATTTTTATTTATCGATATATCATAATAAAGGAACAATGAGAATTGTCAGCATGAAAACTTGAAGGGTAATCTCGCACCAGGAGGAGTCAGTGACAATGTAGGTATTAAAGTAAGTTAGCATATATTAGGACGAATCAACTAAAATCGAACCCAAGTTCAACAAAAAATCCAAGCTAAATCAGGCCAATAATCCCAGATTTCAGGCCAAATGAGATTAATTGGTCCGATTTAGTTTGATTCGGGCTAATTTGGCATCAATTTGCGGCTTAGTTATTGTTTTTAGTTTATCCATTTGCAGAGTTAATATGCTAATTTTTTCACCATCTCTAAGTTACGATCTTTAAAAATATACTTTTTCCTATGAAGTACAACCTTGGTACACAATGAAAATCATTCTTGCTGCGACATCAATACAATTTTACTTCTTAAAAATATTTAATCATTTTTACGCAATCCAACACTTTTGCAAATCTTAAACCAAACTTAAGTGAAACTAAACATGCGGAGATTTGTATCACCACTAAACATGTATTAATAATAAAATTGAGAGAATTTCCAGATCTGATATACTTCAGTATAATAAAATTTGATCATTCTTTAAAATATTTACACAGGGCATTGGTATGCATCCAAATAAATATAAATCTCAATAACCGACATATAATTTCATAATTATTGAATTTCACAAAAAACTCAATGATTTCACCAACATTCACTGGGCTTTATTTTCCTTCGACATAATCTCTAAAATGATAAATTTGACTTTAATATGGTCCAAAAGTTAGTTTCATCATTGTTCAAACAAAAACTAATAAAAAATTAGAATAAAATAATAAAAAGACTACACAACGACATTAAAAATATATAATACATATCAACAAATTACTTTGCTTTGTTGGTATTTATTACACTCAATTTAATTATTCTACGTAATAAATACTCTTACACAAACATGGTAACCATATTTTTTACTGGTGGATTAGAGAGGTGAGGAAGTGTATAAGTTTTATGGTTGTATTGATTGATATTTGGAGGGTGAGTATTTTAAGGGCTGTGAGTTTTTTTTTTTTTGTATAAATATTATATGTTGAATAGATTTAGAATTTTATAGTGGATGTATTTAAATATTATAAAATAAGATGAGAAGATTAGAAGTGGATGAACTCAGTAAAATAGCTATAATAAGTTTGTTTATAAGCAACTTAATATTTAATTTTATTAAGAAATGTAAATTATCACATATGATTTTGAATTAAAAAAAAAAAACCAAACTTGTTTGTTCTTGAAATAATTATAAACTGTAAAACCAATGTTATATTTAAATATATGTTTTAGAAAAGCAGTAGTTGTTATCATCAAAGAGTATTTGTTATTTTCACTAAAGGGTATTAGTTGTTTTCACTGAAGAGTATTAGTTGTTTACCGAAAATAAACTAAGACTCTTTAGTTAGAACAACTAATACTCTTCAATGAAAAGAACTAATACTCTTCAGTGAAAACAACTAATATTCTTCAATGATTCATGTATGAACCGATTTCACTTTATACATACTCATACATAAATCAGTATGTATAGAATGAAATTAGTTCATATATGAATCATTAAAGGGTATTACTTGTTTTCACTAAAGTGTATTAGTTGTTTCCAGTTAAGAGTATTAGTTGTTATTATTGAAGAGTCTTATTTATTTTTAGTAAACAACTAATACTCTCCAGTGAAAACAACTAATACCCTTCAGTGAAAACAACTAATATTTTTTAGTCAAAACAACTAATACCCTTTAATAGTTCATGTATGAATTATTTTAACTCTATACTTTTCTTCCCTCGTGGAGAACCATCTTTGGGTCTCATCCATTGTATTGATAGAAACACCCATCAGAAGTTCATAGCCTCCATTTTATTTTATTCTTTTTTAGCGAATCTCATATTATTTATGATATTATATTCAATCGCATGATTCTCGATATATATATATATAACAACAAAAAATCATCTTCCCTGGTAAAAAGTAGGGTTGTCATGTGTATATGTCAGTTTATGGTGTCTGGTACATTATATAGTGGATGATTCTGATAATTCACAAAAATACTTCACATCTTTATAGACTTCAAATGAATCTACATTAAAATCTTAATCTACTGTGAATTCCTAATGAATATCTTCAAACCTCTGATGGATATATTCAGATCACTAAGAAGGTCTTCAAAATTTTGATGGATATTTTGGAAAATATTAAAACATCTAATGAATATTAGAAATATCTTCAAATAATTTATGAACAAACGCTCCAATCTACAAATATAAATATTTTAATATATATTTAAAAACTAAGTCAACTTACACATATCAAAAAATTAGATAATAAATACATGCAATGAAAAAAACTTAAACCACTGATTTGCATATGATGGTGGACAGAATGAATAAGTGAAGAGTATAATAGGATCAAAACAAAATTGATCATAAAATCTAGCAAGTCATCAAATGGTACATAATTCACAAAAAATAAATAATCGGGTCAAAATCGGTCAAAATAAAGTATTCAAGCTCTGTACACAAACAATGAAAATCAATTGTGCTCTAACAACAATACCATCTTAAATTAAAAAAATATATACTATCTTTACACAATCTAATATATTTATGATAAATGTTCAACCATTGGTCTTCACGTTTTTTTATGAATTCATCACAATCAACCCTAAAACTCGTACGGAATAGTAAATGTTGGGAGAATTGCATTTTTAGTCCCATAAAAATATTCTCGAATCTGGTCTCATGTTTCAAAAGTAATACTTTTGATTGCAAAATATGCCCCAATCATTAAATACTTAACATACTTGGTACAAAAATTTGTTCCAACATTGCAAAATTGGTCTCAAAATTGGTTAACGATTGAAGCCATTTTTGCATAAAAGAAGACTGTTTTTGAACATTGGGACCAAACGTTTTTGGAACATTCCTATGGAACTAAAATTGTAATTTTCCAATAAAAGTGAAATAGTGAAAATATAAAACAAAGAGGATGAACTTAATAAACAATTGGTGTAGGTAGTCCTATAATAAATATATTTATAAAAATAATCATATTTAATTTGATTAAGCATTGAAAATTTCAATTTCGATGTCGAATTTAATAAAAAAAATTAAAAACCCAACTTGTTTATTTTTAAAATAATTATGAACATGATAATAAACTAAAGTAATTTTTAAAGTTTGTGAAAATCAATTTTATGTTAATAACAGTAACAAAGACAAAAAGAAAATTATATAAAAGATTATTTAAGACAAATATAATAAAATTAAGTAACCCAGATCTTAATAAAAATCACCACTTAAATCTCTCTAACTCGATAATGAACTGTTTCTAATGCTTAACATCTATGTTAAATAATACTCCCTTCGTCCTAGAGTAAGCTTCTCATTTCTTTTTGTTGTTTTATTTAAGAAAATATTTGTTTATTAATATACAATAGACCAACATATTGATTTTGTAAATAATAATGGGTAGTTGTGAAAAGTAAAGAGTAGTTGTTTTAAAAAAATTATTTATTAATATATGAAGTGTTGTTTTTCTCCATTTATGGAATGAAAACTTAGTATAAGACAACCCGAAAGGGAAAGTGGAAAACTTACTTTGAGACGAAGGGAGCATAAATTTATGTAACAAAAAATATTGTATCGTCATGAAAGTATGACAATGCAAATAAAAGAATCAACAAAAGAACTTAATTAATACCGAGTAGTCAACCTGGTATACAATTAATGAATCATTCTTGCTCCGATATCAATATCATTATATTTCTTAAAAATAATTTTATCATTTTTATGCAATCCAACCATTATAATAAATTTTTACCAAGCTTTAGTGAAACTAATCATGTGACGACATGTGTCACTGGCAAACCCGACTTTATATTAAACCGAGAACAAATCTCAAGATTTGAAACACTTCGATAAAATAAAACTGATTCTTCAAAAAAAAAGTTCTCACAACACCGGTATGTCCTAATAAAAAAGATAAAAAAATATATTTTAAGCTTATAGCTTCAGTAAGTAATTAAAAAATACAGATACCAATCCAAAAAATATATAAATCTCACAAAATGATGTTTGAGTTCTGCACTGTTGCATTCACAGGAAGCTCAGTCATTTCACCAAATATATAATGGTTTTAATTTTCCTTCAAAATTATCTGAAAAATGATCAATTTGACTTTCAATCGAAACCTATAGAGGAAAACTTAAGTTTCCTATAAATGGTTCAAAAGCAATTTTTTCATTCATTTTTCAAAGAAAAATAATAATATAATATGATATAAAAAAAAGTTACATTAGAAAAAAAAAATGATACATTAGATCATATGTTACATTTGTTTTGTTGATTTATTTCTCAGTCTCCCTTCCTAATAGACACTTTTATAGAAAATGCTAATCACTTCTTGACTCAAAAGGAGGGGAAATATTGGCTTTTGGCGTATGAGATTGATGAGTGAGTATTCTTATGAATTTGTGTGCAAGGTATTATATATTCAATAAAATTATAATTTTAAAAAATGGATATAGTTTATAAAAAATAGAAATGGGGTGGATGAATTTAGTAAAAAGTGGGTATAGATAGTTGCACCTTCTAATTTTTTGTGACTCAATCTTCGGTTCAAGGACTGACTTATCCAGATGATCAATGTTGCGCCTATAATTTATAACTATAAATTAACATTTCATATTTAATCTATAATATTTAATAATTTCAATACCATTATACTTCTTCAAAATAATGTTATCATCGTTATGCAATCCAACATTTAAAAAAAAAATTATACCAAACTTTAGTGGGATGAAGAATATGTGATGACCCGTGTCACCAATAACCTTGGATTCTTAATAAACCGGGAACAAAACTTAGTTATGATATACTTCAATATAATAAAATTCGCTTCTTCTCTAAAAATGTTTTCATCTGTCACTGTTATGTCTAAGAAAAATAAAAAATATATTAAATTCAATTTCAGATTTTTTTTTAAATAAATAAATATGCTTTCAAAGAAATATAAAATCTTATCACTAAACGAATAATACTTTGAGCATTATAGCAATTTACGTAAAGCTTGATGATATCACTAACATTAATTAGTTCTATTTTCTTTCAAAATTTAAATTACCTATAAATTACCCAATAATATTTTTCATTTGTGTTAAAGTAAAAAAAAAAAAGGTACAATACAAAAAAAAAAAAAAGATTATTACATTAATATTAAAAAGAAAGAGCATAATACATTTGAACAAATCACCTTGCAATTTCTTTCAAAGTCCATGTGCATAATAGATATATTAAAGACGATTATGTATAGCATATATACCTAACAAAAATGAAAAAATAAATTGAATAGGTCTTGCGTGATGTCATCTGACGGTATGAGAAAGGTTGTAAATTGGCATGACACATTAATGTATTGGTAGGAGTGATGTTAACTTGTGTTAACTTATGAATTGTCTCTATGAGATGGTCTCGCACGCACATTTGCAAAATAATAATAATAATAATAATAATGATAATAATAATAATAATAATAATAATAATAATAGTAATAATAATATGAAGATGACACATCACACATAACAAAATTAATTCACCTATTTGTATGCATGATGATTAAAATTAATTTGTCAAATATTGTATTAACATCAAAATATTTAGATTACTATTGCTAAATATTTAACACATAATAATATAAATATAGATGGCAAGATTGTATACATATATTTTTTTTATGAGTATCTATAGTGTAAAAATTATTTATATATGAACTATTTTGTAATAATTTTAGTATAATAATTAATATACTTTAGTGAAACAACTAATACCTTTATACCTTTTGGCTCACATTTTTTAGTGAAGAACAACTTGTACCCTCCAAACATACTACTATCATTTAATGAAAATAACTAATATTTTTTAGTTAAACAACTCACACCTTTCAAAATGTTTAACGCATAAATTGTTTTAACTATGGCAAAGTATTATACAAAAATAGTTCATGATAAGCTTATCATGAAACAATTTTAAAGTATCAAATATTTGATCAGGAGTATCATTAGTTTGGGTCAGTGACATTATATTGTAGTTGTTGTAAATTTTCTTAAACTCGGATTAATGATACTCCTGACCATATTAATGATACTCCTGATCAAATATTCAATACTTTAAAACAGACTCATGATAAACTTATCATGAACCATTTTCATATTAAACATACTCTTTAAGTATATGTTTTGCCTTTTGGTATATATGATATCAGATAAGATGAATAATTCAAAATTATTGCTCTAGCAAAATAAATTATAAATATAATATATGACATGAGCTTATATGTCAGAAACGTAAATTACACTAATAAAAGCAATTATTATCTACTCACAATTAATTAATGATCTTGTAGAGCTTTTATATATTCCAGTAACTATGAAATATTAACAATTCAATCCAACCTCTTTAAAATTCGTAGATATACTTTTTTAAAAAATTGTTCATTTCCTAGATTAGCTCCCAACTTTCGGCCATATCTCCGACTCTAGCATTTTTTCTTCTTCTTTTGTTCATTAATTTATTTACTCAATTAATTCCATAGAATTCATCCAAAAGTTTCAACCAATTTGCCATTAATGGGTGAAGTTTAGGGTATTCAACCGATTTACCATTAATAGGATATGCTTAGGACATAGATTTCGATATTATATACGAAAATGTACCAAAAAAGAAAAAAAAAACTGCATACAAACACAATAATCCCAAAATTTGACTTCTTTTATTATGGTTTGAAATAAATTTAGTTGACAAAATATTATTAAAAAAATAATCACAAATATTAGTATAATTTATGTTCAACATACATTGCCAAATAACCCTATATCCCCTAAACTTAAGTATTTAAAAGATTTTCTTGATGGAGTTAATTTTAGGATATAATACAAAATTAAGTATGCGATAAGGAATTTACTTTTAAAAAGAATGTCAAAGGAAATTTAATAAAAATAAATTAAATATGTTCAACATACAATGCCAAATAACCCTAAACTTAACTGTTTAAAAGATTTCTTGAAGTAGTTAATTTTTGGATACAACACAAAAATAGGTATGTGATACGGATTTTACTTTTGAAAAGAATGTATTACAACAATTCAATTAAAATAAATTCTAAATTTACGTATGTGATAATAAACTTCATTTTTAAGGCGTTAAACTAAATTTACCAAGCAAAATTATCTATGTAATACAAATTTAATCTTGTAATACAAATTTGATCCTATAAGCTTGCTTTTGAATTTGATCCTACAATTCAATATATATGACAAACATGACGAAGATAATTTAATTTGAGAATGTACACAGGAATACAATTCTTTTACACATAAACTAAGCACACATGAATTCAATTAAACACATTTGGAATAAACAGAATGATGGGAGTCATAAACACTTGACCATATGTTCATGCTTTACAAATGTATTGATCTAAAATAAAAAAAATAAAAACTAAACAAAAACAATTGTCAAAAATATACTTATGCAACGGCCTACGAAACAAATTTACAATGAAATACAATAAACTAAGAAAAAAAAAACTATGAGCCACTGCGGCACTGCCGGATCCATATATCATCTCTAGCTTGTTCAAAACTTGCAAATGCAATTGGGAACTTGGAAATGCACGAGATCCATATCATCTTTATCCTTCTCAAAATCTGCAAATGCACCAAAATAAAAAAATGCATGAATAAACAAATAAGAAAGAACATATTGATGATGGAGAAGAATAGACGGAAATATATATAGGTAAAATAAATAAAATGATCCTTAATTTGTAGATACAATACTTAATCGAACGTATCACTCTAAGAAAAAAATGTAGCAATACACCTAAAGATCCATATCCTTTGGAGTTTGATAAGAAACTCTCTAATACTGCAACTAAACTCACTTTTAATTCAAGAGAAACAAACAACAAAAGGTCAAATAAACCAATGATGAATGAATGAATAATGGATACACATATATATAGGTAAAATAATTGTAACGGTCGCACATTCAAAGGTAGAATACAAAGGCAATAAACAATATCATCAATTATATTAAAAACAATTTAAATGCTACCATTAAAACAATTCCATAACAAATAGATAAAATGATCCAACGGTTAATATGTGAAGTACAAAAAATGATCAATGGTCATAATAAAATGGAGCCAAAACTAAAATAGGAAATCCTAGCTCTATTATATATTTATAGATTTCATTTAGGCACATTCTTGAATTAATTTGATGATATTTAATACCGACAGACTAAGGCTTGTAATAATTTCTAAAAATTAAAACACATCAAACTCAATTATAAATTTATTTGAACTCCATGCATTATCTTATTTACTTATCTAATTTGATTATATGCATTTTAAATACAATATTTATGTACAAAATATTTTCATATTAGCAAAGTATTGTGAACTAGTTTTACCATGAAATTTATTTATATATTACTGCCCCCTCCCACATCAATAATATTAGTTCGACTATAAACCCAGGTCTATAATTCGGGTCTGCCACTGCATATTTTCACCTTTGTATTTGAGTTATAAAACAGAGTTTAAATTACAAATTATCTCATAACTTTCGGACAAAACAAATTTAGTTCCAAAATTAATTTTTATCAGATTAAAGCTCAGATTTTCTGACAAAGTCCAATTTTCCTAGAAAAATTAATTTTGGATAAAAGAATTTCAGCTTTATTGGCACATTTTTTTGCAGCAAGCTTTATTGGCTTATTAAAGCATTAAACTTTGACAATCAAACAAATTGCTAGTATCCATAATAAACACAACTCACCTGGGATTTAAACCAAATCCGTCCTCTATCTTTTCACCTTTATCAAAACGGTCCTCTATTTATTTGCTTTATCAATTTAGTCATGTATCTATTCAAGTTTCGCCAAAATGATCCTAATTGGCCTAAAAATGTACAAAACCTCACAGTTTTGGTCCTATATTTATTTTCTTTACCAATTTAGTCTTGTATCAATTCACATTTCTCCAATTTAGTCTTGTATCAATTCACATTTCTCCAATTAGGTCCTAATTGAACGCATAAAACATAAAATGCCACATTTTTAGTCATGCGCACTAGTTTTTTTGGGGGAAGCTTATGATGTGGGTTTTTTTTTTCAATGTGGCACTAGCGGTGGCCATCTTTGCATATAGACCCATGTCGTTTAACTAGGTTCACATTTTTTTCCCGTTTGACACCGGAAAACTCCTCCACACCGATTCACCTGGGAACATGGTTCTGATAACATAATTAATACCCCCATGGACCTTCACCTCTGCATTGGTATGATATTTTCCGCTTTGAAACGAGCTAGCCTGCACAAATTTATTTTTGGGTCTTCCTAAAAATTATATCATACCAAAGGAGAACTTGTTCATCCTTATAAACTCCAAGAAACTCCCATATTATTTTAATGGGATTTAAACCAAAATCATCATCTATCTTTTCACCTTTATCTAAATAGTCATTTATTTATTGTTTTATTAATTTAGTCCTGTATTTCTTCAAGTTTCGCCAAATTGGTCATAATTTGGTGAAAAATGGTTTTATGCTTTATGCGTTCAATTAGGACCTAATTGGAGAATGTGAATTGATGCAGGACTAAATTGGTAAAGAAAATAAATATAGGACCAAAACGTTGAGGTTTTGTACATTTTTAGGCCAATTAGGATCATTTTGGCGAAACTTGAATAGATACATGACTAAATTGATAAAGCAAATAAATAGAGGACCATTTTGATAAAGGTGAAAAGATAGAGGACGGATATGGTTTAAATCCCCAACTCACCTACTTTTACTTGTACAACTCGTAATACCTTACCGTTTCTTTTTGTTTTTTTAACAAATTAATATAGTTCGAGTTCTAAGAGAATAGGTAAAGTTGCATATTTAGTCCTGAAAATTAATAGATGGAACTAAAACTGAAAAAAAAAAAAAAAAAAGCATCTTCGCACTTAGGTTCAAAAATTGTTTTGAAATCATTTTTTTAGACCAAAAGCATTGTTTTTTGCTATAATAATTGCATCTCAAGGTTTGGAATATGATTCCCTGATATATAAATCTGATATGACGCATTGATATTTTGATAGAAATGAAAATTTATTTGTACGGTGAACAATCATTTTTATATAAAGCTTAATTTTCTTGTGAATGGTGAGAGTAAAACCTAAAATCACACAAATTAATGTGTACTTAAATTCGATCGCTACGGATTCTAATTGTATAGCCCCAAGAAAAGCACCAAGATTTGAGTATCAAAAACCTAATCCCATAGGTGATCTTAGCTGGGAGAAAGCGTGACAATTTTCTCCACCAGTGCAAATGGATGCATTACACTGTACTATAATTCAGAGTTGCCCACCAACTTAATTTGTTGTCATGCACCAAGACTTGATTCTCTGCTATGCCATCCTTCCTATTGGCTATTGCCATGCACCACCTCAGAATATTATATTTATAGAAAATAATTAAAAACATATATCCAAAATCAACACCTATCAATCCTATCTGTCAAAAAAAAAAAGAAGTTTGGTTCTCACTAATAATTAACCATATGGTAATTGGACATGGATCCTCTGCTTGTTTTTGTGTAATTTTTTTATAAATTTCTGAGAGAGAGAAATATAATATATAAGTTCTACTCATTTATATATTCATTTAATGTTCAACTATGGCTATATTTATCTTCTAAATTTACAAAATATTTACATAAAACCAGACATAGGGCATCCATATCCCTGGTAATTAAGTACTTATATAATTAAGTTCACGTGTCTCCAGAGTATCTGGCAAGTGGGTGAAGTATAACAGAAAAGGTTAAACATAGATAGCAAAGTGAAATGCTATTTTCATTGATACGTATTGCTTTCCTGCACTTGAATACCAATCAATCAAATCTATCCACCACCTTGCCTTTTGACGGTGGTTAAAAAAGAGAAAGGGGGAGCGGGGCCCACAAAGCAATGAATGACTGTGGAGTGGTGGTGACTGATAACAGAAAATGACTCATTCTTAAATTACTTTATCAACTCCAGCAACCCCTTTTCACCCATTAGGTAAGCCTTTCCATTTTAGGGTAGCACGTGGACCCCACCTTCTCTTTAATATCAAAGGCGCAATTGATGGTGGAGATAAAAAGAAGACTTCTATTTAGTCCGTATATGGTCAACATGGGAGGATAAAGTATCAGGTTTTATTATTTTGACAAAAATTTGTATGAGACCGTCTCATATCACGAGACAACACAAATTAACACCTATCCCTACCAACGTGTTAATGAACTAATGCCCTAATTACCTATTCCCTTTGTCTCATTTCATGAGACGGTCTCATACAAGACTTACTCTATTATTTTACATTATTAGTTTAATATTTGTTATGTTTTACTTTTAGACCCCTTTAGTTTGAGAATTTGTGTTTTGGGTTTGTGGTCTCAATTTGCTACTCCCTCTGTCCCAGGAAGTTCTTCACAATTGGGTTTGACATATTCTTTAAGAAAAAAGGGTGTATGTGAGTGTGGAGTTGAATAAAATAATGGTAACCTTATACTTTATTGAATTTTGTGAGAAATAATTATTTCCATTTTTTTAGTGTGAAAAAAATATTGGGACGTCCATTTAAGGCAAGTATGAAGAAAATGTTGGAACAGAGGGAATGTTTAGGTTGTACCAACAATTGTGAGTTGTAAGCAGAAAATTTATTCCCTCATCTCTCTCTCGTGCGCTCTCTTGAATTTCCCCCATTTCTCTCCCTCTAACCTTCTCCCATTTCTTCATTATCCAAAAAATATTCAATTCATCTAGTTACAATTATCTCAGAAAAATACAAAAACAGTGATAATATTGTGGTAACTCAATACGTTACATGGTGCTGAGCTTATAATCTCCTTAAAATAACTTATAAGTTGTTTAAGAGCTTATAAGCTCTATGAATGTATTTGGTAAAATAAGATGTTTAACAGTTTATAAGATAATAAAATAAGCTCCTAAGTGTAATGGCAGAGAATATGAATTGAATAAAAAAGATAAAAACCGATTTTTCTCAAAATTTGCTAGAAAAACTGAAATTTGGAGCTGATGTTGAGGCCTTCATCAATCCTGATCCTTCATTCCGAGATGGATTGCTTCAAGGTAATTATTTATCATTCATCCTCTCTCACTATATTATAATGAAATTTTCTCTAGAAATAGAGAGATGAACTTAATTTTTTTTTTTTTGTTTAATTTCTATTACCTGCTACACTAGGTAACTCTTCCGGTGAAGCTGACATGACACTATTTTTTTTAAAGTTATAGGACTAAATTATAAAAAATACCTAGTATAGCAGGTTACAAGACAAAAATTACAAATTTTATGAGTTATAGGATGAAATTGAAAAGTACAAAGTTAACAAGACGAAAATCAAAGTTAACAAAATTTAAAGGACAAAAAAGAATATTTTCCCTAAATTTTTCAACATCAACATAGACAGAAGTTAGAGAGTTTGTTTGTTCCGTCAGGTTTTCAATGTGTGTAATTAATCAATTTGATATTATTTCCGTACAAATACAATGTGCAAGATCATTATTTTGACGTGGTAACCAACGTGGTGGGATTGGTGGCCACTGTCCTTGGCAAGAAATTTTACTGGTGGGATCGGTGGCCGCTGTCCTTGGCAAGAAATTTTACTAGTGGATAGACCCGCTGGCGCTATAGCTCTAGCCTTCTACACTATTTCAAATTGGTCGGTAACTGTGACGGAGAATGCAGGTTTATTAATTTTTATACTTAATTGAGCTAATTTTGTATAAACGCTTGCATTCTAACATTTTCACTCTAAATTCAAATTTGTGTATTATATACATACCATTTTTATATTTGTAGGTTCTTCATCATCAGGATTGCACTTGAAGAAAATGGGTTCGAAGAATGTATCACCAGGGCAGAAATATTAAACTTTTTTTTTTATGTATTTAATTCTATCATGTTTATTTTCAAAGAGTAATATGTACTCCCTTTGTTCCATTTTTATTTTCCCGTTTGACTTTACACGGAGTTTAATGCGAGAGTCGAATTTTAGTATTTAAATAAATAAATTAGTTTTTTGTGGGGTGAAGTTTAAAAATGTGAGTGCACTTTGTTACTATTTTGGAAAATGAAAAAAATAAAATTGGGATGAACCTTTTGGAAAAATGGAAAAATAAAACGGAAAGGAGGGAGTATACTTTTGAACATTTGAATTTGATATGTTGTAATAGTATTATTTCACCATTACCAACCTAACCTAATCAAGAAATATATCGAATTCAACATCACTTTCCAAAAATAAACGCTAAACCTAGATTTCACGTAATTCAAAATTTGGAAGAAAATAAAAGCATCATAGGACAACAAAGTTAAAGCCCAGGCCACCAAACTTGCCACTATTACATTTGATTGGGGTCTCACTCTCACATACACAAACACATGGCAGTATGTGTATGCGTTGTGCATCATGTAGTTTATGTATGTGTGTATGTATGTATAAGTGAGAGAGAGAGAGAGGGAAACCATAAATACATGCAGAAAAACAACTAAATAGCTAGATGTAAACTAATATTCCCTACTATTCGATTTTGTCAATAAGAAAATGACACGGATTTTACTAAAAACATTGTTTATTGATATTTTTGGGTATAAAGTAGATTTTTAAAAAGGATGAGAGTTGTTTATTAGTATTTGTGGGTATAAAGTTCATAAAGTAGTGACATACGTGTAAATAAATGATGTTTTTAAGGGGTAAGATAAAAGGAGGAAAAACAAAATACCCACTTTTATAAAATAAAAAGTTTTTTACCCACATCAAAATTTTATACCCATATTAACATGAAAGTACACATATATCTTTATTTAAAAAAGTTTTCTACCCATATAGCCCACCCCACCCTTTCATACCCTCATCCCCCACCCCTCCATAAATTATTATGTATGAATGAAATTTTATATTTTTTTTGTTAAATTGTTTATTTATTAGAAATTAGGATTGAATTTCTTTTAGAAACTAAGTGAAATTATGATTAGGGTTAATTAGTCTAGTTAATAATTTTATTTACCATTAATTAATCGCTTATTATAAATATTTTTATTATTTTAAAATGTGTTCAATAAATAATTATAATACATTAACAACAATGAAACTTGAAAAAAATCTCTTCACTCCAAGGGTGGGGTGGTATAGTAGTGGGACCTATCACTTTGAGTGTGTTTGTTGATAGGCGAACTACATCCCACTTAAGACGAACAAGTTTAAGCTAATTAACCACTCAAGAAGCAAGATTAAGCAAGCCAAGTCAAGTCAGGCCGAACTGGAATAGTCAGATGATCTACTCCAGCTAGGCGAGCTACTTTACCAAGTCGAGCTACATCAAAGTAAAGACCACCCGAATCCAAATAAGACCCTGGCGAGCTACCTTAGCTAAACAGCCAAGACAGAAAGTAAATCAACCAACAAAGTCAAGCTAAGAACTCCTCAAGGACAAGTCCAAAGAGACGAACAACTTTCTAATACGAGTTAATCCAGTTTAGAGGATAGAAATTAGCTTAGATAAGGTCAAATAGTCAACTCTCCAAGTGTCAAGCGTGCACACAAGAGAGAGCAAGAGTCAATCCACCTCCTAATTGGAGGACTTGTATTAAAACCATCAATTTTCAGTAATAAAACTAAGTCTAAATTCACAAATACAAGCATATTTTGTCTACACACACTCATACACCTCATCCACACACACATACGAATTAAATACGTAACCAGTACACATATTTATCTTTTCTTATCCCGATCTATCGTATTTACTATTTACGGTAGTAATCATGTTGGAGTTATACGTGAAAATTTTCCCAACAAATCAATCACACGTAATTGTTTGGTGATCCGATTAATTATAAAAAAACAGCCACAAATCCACACGATTAGGATTGATCATCAACAAATTGGCACTAGAAAAAGGGTTCGAACCTCCGATTTAAGTGTGTTATCAAGAACTTCAAGTCTAAAACTTGAAGATTTGAAGGAATTCTCGAGTCTTCCTTGAAGATTCAAACAAAATTAGATCTATTTTTACTTTCTATTTGCTAGTTTGGATAAAAGAATTTCATCTTTATTGAAGCATCAAATTTTAATCATATTAAAGCATCACTCGTGAAACGTTTACTGAGGAAAGAAGTAATCATTTAGTTTAGATAAAAGAATTTCAGCTTTATTGGCATAGTTTTTTTTGCAACAAGCTTTATTGGCATATTAAGTAGTTTATTATTTTTTTTTTCACTTTTTGTCCCTTTGGACATGTAATGATTTAGGATCAATCTCACCCTAAACACTTTTGGTTTAAAAGAATTTTTTTGGCACTTATAGTCCCATACATTCCGAGATTTAAAAATTTAGTCCCAAACGCTACAGGAATTTCAAACTTAGTCCCAAAAGCTAACGGCCACTAATGGATGTTAATGGACTTGTAGATTTGGTCCCGTAGGATACTCTTGTAGATTTTGTCTCATAGGATAAAAAAATCGATTTTTACTAAAAAAAATTATAAAAAGAAATATAATTACAATAAATATACAAATTTATTTTTATTTTATAATAATATATATGTATATCATATTTTAATTTTTTTTTATCAGAATAATTTACTTTATATTAATTATTTAAAAATAAGAACATTTTTTTTAGTTTTGTGCCATTTTTTAAAATTATAATAATTTTCTCTACATCTTATTTTAATAGTTCACTGTTCATCCCCTATAAAAATCACTAAATTACATATCATTCCATTAACGACTACACACAAAAATATCTTTCTTTTGTTTCATTCCTAAAATTGAACAATAAATCCACATAAAAACTATATTATCCATTTTTATGTCGATTTTTCGATAATAATAATTTACCCTATGTTTTATTTAATTACATTATCCATTTTTTAATTAAATAAAATATAGGGTAAATTATTATTATTGAACAATTGACATAAAAATGGATAATATAGTTTTTATGTGGGTGTATTGTTCAATTTTAGGAATGAAACAAAAGAACGTTGTTTTTGTGTGCGGTCGTTAGTTGAATTATATGTAATTTAGAGGTTTTTATAGGGGATGAATAGTGAACTATTAAAATAAGATGTTGGGAAAATTATTATAATTTAAAAAAAATAGCACAAAAGTTAAAAAATTGTTCTTATTTTTAAATAATTAATATAAAATAAATTATTCTGATAAAAAAAATTAAAATATAATATACATATATATTATTGTAAAATAAAAATAAATTTGTATATATATTGTAATTATATTTCTTTTTATAATATTTTTTTAGCAAAAATTAGTTTTTTTATCCTATGGGACCAAATCTGCAAGAGTATCCTATGTGACCAAATCTGCAAGTCTGGTAACATCTGTTAGTGGCCTTTAGTTTTTGAGACTAAGTTTGTCAAATCGCGAAACCTTTGGAACTAAATTTGTAAATCTCAACACATTTGGAAGTATAAGTGCAAAAATAAAAAAAAATTCTATGGAACCAAAAGTGTTTTAGGTGAGACTGGTCCTAAAACATTACATGTCCAATGGGACAAAAAGTGAAAAAAAACTCGCATATTAAATCATTAAACTTTGACAACCGGAGCTCACTTATTTCTACTTGTACAACTCATAATACACATAGCTCACCTATTTCTACTTGTTCAGCTCATAATACCTTCGCGTTTCTTTAACAAATTAATATAGTTTGGGTTCTAAGAGAATAAGTAAAGTTGGATATTTAGTCCTAAATATTAATATATGGAACTAAAACTGCAAAAAAAAAAAAAAAAAAAAAAAAGAACCGCACTTAGGTTCTAATTAATTAAATAGTTTTGAATTCATTTTCTTTTGACCAAAGGTATTGTTTTTCCTTTAATAATTGCATCTCAAGGTTTGAAATATGATTCATTGAGATATAAAATTTCATAGGAATGAAAATTTATTTGTACCGTAAACAGTAATTTTCATATAAAACGTAATTTTTTTTTGTGAAGGGTTAGAGTAAAATCTAAAATCACGCAAATTAATTTGTACTTAAATTCGATCCCGACAGATTGTAATGGTATAGCCCAAGAAAAGCACCAAGATTTGAGTATCAAAACCTAATTCCATATTAGCTGGAAGAAAGCGTGACAAAACCCAACGAACTTAACCCATATATATTCACGCACGCACCCATTTGACGGTGGTTAAAAAAAATAGGAAGGGGAGCGGGACCCACAAAGCAATGAATTCCTCTGTGGTGACTGATAACAGAAAATGACTCAACTCCAGCAACCCCTTTTCACCAATTTGGTAAGCACGTTGACCCCACCCTCTCTTTAATCATCCCACCCCTCACTATACCCATTTCCCTCTCTTCCAAACATTTTCACCAATCTTCGTTATAATGCCTTCCAGCCAACACAATCCTTATTGAAGTGCTTATACCACTATAAATGAAGCGCTTCAACTAGTTCTTTTATTTACTACATACTTCATATGCTTAGAAATAAGTTGTGATAGTTTGCATTGAACCACTTTGTTTGCCTATAAAAAGTACCTTTTTATAGTTGAAGTTCTTCTTTTGCCTACATAAAGAGCATATACTTGCTTCTTGATTTAATTAAGAGGGTGTTTGGCTGAGCTTATATGCTCCTTAAAACAGCTTATAAGCTCTATGCATGCGTTTAGTAAAATAAGATGTTTAACAGTTTATAAGATCATAAAATATGCTCCGAAGAAGTGTAATGGCGGAGAGTATGAACCAGATAAACAGGAAAAAACCGATATTTTCCAAAATTTGATAGAAAAACTCAAATTTGGAGCTAATGTTGAGGCTCTCATCAATCCTGCTGATATTTCATTCCCAGATGGATTGCTTCAAGGTAATTATTATTTATCATTCATCATCTCTCACTATATTATAATGAGATTTTCTCTAAAAATAGAGAGATGAACTTTTTTTTTTTTAAATGCTAATTATTATGTCAATATTCATGTCTTAAGGGGAGAGAGAATATTATGAAAAACAACTAGCAATCCTAAAATCATTTGATGAAGTGGATAGCCTACGCACACACAATGCCATTAACGAAGAGCTAGAACTCGCAACTGAAGCTCGACATGAAAGAGCAATTCACATTTCTAATTTGGTGAACGTCTTCCTGTTAATCTTTAAGGTATATCACAATTCACTCAAATCTTTTTATATATATATGTAAGATTGCGAAGATTAAAATAAATTTGATTATTTTGGCATGGTCAGATATATGCTACCGTAAAAAGTGGGTCTTTAGCGATTGCAGCGTCGGCGTTGGATTCCTTACTGGATCTGTTGGGTGGTGTCATTTTATGGTTCACCCACATGTCCATGAGAAGCGTAGATATATATATTAAATTTTCAATTGGGAAGTTGCGAATGCAGGCGGTTGGGATAATAATCTTTGGGCAACGCTTGGTACCTATCTACCTCATTTTTGCTCTTAATTTTTTCAATATAGACAGAAGTTAAGAGTGTTTGTTTGTTCCGGCAGGTTTTCAAGTGCTAATACAAGCTTTGGAAGAACTAATAAAATATGAAGCTTTAGAGAAGATGAATCCAAACCAATTGTTTTATTTGTACCTCATTATGGGCAAAATTCCTTCTTTGGATTTCCCTTCGCGGCTCTGAGAACGAAATAGTTCGTGCCTATGCAAAGGTCTATAGTTATGCTTTTTTTATAATTACCACTTCTTCATTTAATTCAAGTCATTGATGCAGGCGTACTTTATCTTTATCTCTTCTTCTTTCCTGCGCTAAATATATGCGCGAATCCCAGTTTTGAATTGAAGAATGTACTTTGAAACTTGAATTAGAAAACAAATAGCATAAGAAACGGATTGCTCAACATGCTCGATCATTTGAATTTGATATGTTGTAATAGTATTATTTTTATTGTAAGTTAAATGATTCGAGTTCATGTTTTGTGTTAAATTACATGAAATATATGGTCGGAATTTGATATTCTAAAAGAATATATAAGTTTTAATTATATTCTAAATGAAATGTATTGTCGGAATTTGATCTGGCTTGAAAAGATTGGCAACCACTCCACCTGTTTGGCTTTGACATTGTCAAAGCGCGAACAACTACGGAAGAAAGAATATTATTTTAATTTCAAGGATAGATTATTTAATGAGCCCCTTTTAGCTTTTATACACCACCCTTTAAATCTATTTTCATTGAAATAAACATTCAACCTTTTATAAAAATTGAAACAAAATATGTAAGACACTAAGATGTGAATTTTTTTCCCCCAATTTCAATGTCAATGCTGCAGTGAAATTCAAAACAAAACAAGAACAGCTTACGTCCACATAAAATTTGGTAGATAGTACATTGGAGTATAGTAGTGAACGACAGAGACGTTAAATCTATTCTATATAACCTGGGTGGGACATGATATTCTACTGTTTGCATGTGACACGTGAATTATCTTACTTAATTGAATTTTAAAATTTGTGTTTTTTTTTCAGTATACTTAATATTGTATTATTATAAAAATATATGTAATAATAATTAATTGATAGTGAGTAGTGAGTTTTATAGGTTATTTATAGGATTAGATTTTTAAAAATCAAAATTTAAAACTCAAACTAGAATGGGTTTTAAATTTCAAAATCAAAATCCAAAGTTTTTAAAATCCAAAGTTTTACTCAATTAGAGATGGTAGACTGCCAACAATTGAAAGGTGTTGTTTCCAGCGTTCGCAAGGGCGATGATCATTCTTTGCATTTACTCTTCAAATAATTAAAGAATTAATCCCTTTATTTTAAAGTACAAAACTCAAATATGTCATGTATTAATCTATCATTTTAATTAAATTAGTATAACTATTATTGCTACTCCTTTTTGAATTATTACTTACTAGAGATAAGGCAATTATGCCCCACCTTTGTCTGCCACTTAATTTTGTTCATGGAAAACAAACGATAAGTAATTTTGAATTTGGTAGAAAAAAATCAGAAATTTGAACAAAAGTTGTGAAAATAACATTAAGATGATGTGAAAATATGTAAGACATTAAAGCATCAAACTTTGACAACCAATATTTGAACAAATTACTAGTATCTACAATAAACATAGCTTATCTATTTCTGTTTTTTTACAGACATAATAGCTTCCCGTTTCTTTTTTCTTTTTTAACAAATTCATATAGTTTGGGTTATAAAAGAATAGGTAAAGTTGCAAATTTAGTCCTGAAAATTAATGGATGGAACTAAAATTGCAATAAAAAAAATTACCATTTTTGCACTTGGGTTCTAAAAGTGTGTTGAACTCATTTTCTTTAGATCAAAAGTACTGTTTTTCCTATAAAAATTGCATCACAAGGTTTTGAATACGATTTCCTGAGTTAAAAAAAGAACAGGCTTGATGAAATCAGGGGCAAAGGCACAGTAGGCCCATCCCACTGCAACTCAAAAACAACTTATATGTGTGTGTGTATTTTAGTTTTATAATTTGATTGAATAGGTTTTGTGTGAGATGTCTTATGCCATGAGGCGGTGGAATGAAGTATAAGTTAGACATGACACATTAATATTTTGATTGAGATGATAATTTATTTGTATTGTTTAATGGAATGAAACGATCTCATGCAAATTTTTATCTAATTTAATATTATAGTCCAACACTGTTTATGACATTACTCAATTCTTTTTATTTTCATTTTAAAAAAGTCCCACTTCACAATATAGAAAGCCCACCACCCAAATAATTCCCTTCCCATTTTAAGGCAACATTCGGATTCACAATATAGAAGAATTCCTTTTTAATTTATATTCCTTGGGAACGTGTTTGAGGAATGAGAAATTAGGAATTTTTTTCATTTTTTTTTTTTTTTATAACCGTCCAAATCAACCCCTTTTCATTTTAACCAAACATTTGTTTTCACATTGTAAGCATAATATCTTCTTTGAATTCGGAGTAGGATTTCCAAACCCATAAATAAATACTAACCCTTTCTTTACTTTTCGGTAAGCCAATTTTACATCTTTCTTGATTAGAAAAGCAAATGGAGGGAACGTCATTGCTGGTAAACTCCATCAATTTCTGAAAAGCAATTTCTTATCAAAGTTGCCTGACAAGTTAAGGATGGAGCTTGATTTCGAAACACCTTTTGATTTCGATGTTTCTAAAACAACATGTTTGAATAAGGATAAACTCTCAATAATAATCGTGTAATATTAATTACTCTCTATATAGGTTTAACTCGATTAAGCGTATAAATAAATTCTATCATAAGTAAAGAGGGTTAATTGCATTTTTGGTCCCAAGAAAAATGACTCAAAACACATTTGCTACCTATGTGCAGAATTAGTCATTTTTTTTTTTTTTTTTTGCAGTTTTGGTCCCATCAGTTAGTTTTTGAGTGAGTACCTTGACCAAAATTGACTTTTAAATATAATTTCAAATACAAAAAGTATAATTACTTTAAAATCTGAGGATAAAATTGTATTCCCTCCGTATCGGAGTAAGTTTTCCACTTTTTATTTTGAATCGTTCCACAATAACTTTTTCATTCCAAAAATAACAAAAACAACACTCTATTACATCTAATCCTTTAACCTTCAAGCTCAAACAATATTACAAAAAATGTCATTTATTTTTTTTCACTTTTCAACACTATTCATTATTTTAACACTCAAAAATCAATATGTGTCCATCATATATTAATAAATTAACAATATTCTTTTTTAACAAAACAATAAAATGCTTGGGAAGTTAATATTGGAATAGAGTATATAATTTAAAAATAAAAAGAATTTAAACCAATAATTAAAATATATGTAAAAATATGAAAATTATTAATTTTTGTAAAAACTGAATATTAAACGTTTAAATGGAATTAAAAATATTTAATTATTGAAATATATATATATATATAGATTTGATATGGAGCCTTATGGAGCCTAACCATGATGTGTCATGCCAACTCACATCTACACCTCATTTTAGACTAAATTAATAATTTATCAGATATTAAAACATGCATGTCCCTTGATTTTAGGATGACTTATTCTCTTCCCTCTCCCCCTCCTCTCTCACGATCGATCTCTCTCTCCCCCTAATTTTTGGTAGACTTCATCTCTCTCTCTCCTTCACTAGTTAATAACTTTCAGCATACTTCGTCCCTCTCTTCCTCAAATAGTTTTTAGCAAAGAAAAACTTAACACCATTGAAGAATTTTTGTCCCCACAAACAAATAGAATTTTTCAAAAATCAAGTGGAACAACTCATATGAGAGAAAATCTCTACTGAGGATAAGGTCAGATTTCATTATAAATAAACTACTTATATATTTTTTTTTTCAAATGATTAGAAATATGATATGCTAGTAATTTTTTAACTTTTTTTGTTGATAGAATTTCGTAATGTTAGTATCAAATATTATATAAAAGAATTAAACACAATATATTATAAGGCAATATTTGATAATGTATATTATATTTGATAATGTTAGTTTTTCGTAATGTATATTATATACAAGGTAATATATGCTAACAATGAAATTTTAGTTGGATCATGAGATTGGACCATAAGCTGCTAGCCATACATGACATTAAACGTTCAAGAAAAAAAATTATTTATTGTTGCATTTCAATTGCTAGCTTAAAATTTCTTAACTAATGAAATATGTGAAAAACTCTTTCTTTTATGTTCCCAGTAAGGTTAAAAATTAAGTGAATAGGTAGTTGAAATTGTAAAAAAATTAGAGCACTTCAAAATTCCATACATAAATTTTATTACTATTTTTTCTTTTTTTAATAATATTTTCATAATCTTCTTAATGCCTGAACAATTTTGAACCAGAAATTAAAGAAACACAATTCAAGTAGAGATTTTTTTCTTCCTTGGAATCTCTTTTATTTTTCTACCGTTCCTGTGATAGATTTATTAGTGTTATGTTGTTCCTATTATTATGTAAAAATTGTGTACGTAGTGAGTATGTAGTCGAGGAGTAATTTTCTTATTACTTTCATGACAATATATTAAATCATTATTTTTTATTTTCCAGGTTTTAAGGATGAAAGAAGAAATTCAAAGTGATACCTACACTCCTCAAGTTGAAGATAATCGTAAACCTTATGTTGGGAAAGAGTTTGCCACTAATGAGGAAGCATTTGACATGTACAACCAATATGCAAGAGAAAGTGGGTTCAATGTTAAAATTCGGAACTCAAGGAAAGATAAGGAAACTAAAGAAGTGGTATGGAGAGAATTTACATGTAGTAAACAGGGTCAATAAATGAGGCATACCAGAAAAGGGTAAAAAATAGTCAGTTGCGAACGGGGGAAAGAAACCGGGGTATTTTTAGAGTCGGTTGCAGAGAAAAGATGACAGTTGTAAAGCAACAAACAGGATCGAATTGGATTGTTAACCAATTTGTGGAGAACCATAATCATTTTCTAACAACACCCAGTAAGGTTCATTTATTGCGATCACGTCGAAAGATGTCTTTCACTAAAAAAGTATTAGCTGAACAATTCTCTCAAGCTAATATACTGACATGTCAAAAGATGAGGTTGATGGAGATTGATTATGGAGGTCCAGAAAAAATGGGTTGCACGGAGAGAGATCTTAGGAACCACGAGCAATCTCTAAAAGAATTACAAAAAGGACATGATGCTGAGACATTGATTAAGTCATTCAAGTCAGAAAAAGCAAAGAATTCAGCATTCTTTTTTTACTACGAAGTGGATGCAAACAATAAATTCATTAGGTATTTTTGGTGTGATGCTTATTATGATTATTTTGGTGATGTGGTTGTATTTGATACTACGTACAATACAAATAGATATGGAATGATTTTTTCTCCATTTATTGGGGTAAATAATCATGGCCAAACAATTGTTCTCGGTTGTGGATTTTTTAGCGACGAGAAAACTGAATCATTTGTATGGTTATTCAACAAATTGATGAAAGTAATGACAAATGGACCACCGGGTATAATCATCACTGATCAAGATCCTGCAATGGAGAAAGCTATCGCTCAGGTCTTTCCTCAAACATTTCATCGTTTTTGCATATGGCACATCTTGAACAAGTTCTCAGAGAAGATAAATTCAATAGCTTTCCGTGACCACTACCATACAATAAAAAATGTGATTTTTGATTCTGAATCACCTGAAGAATTTGAACGAAAATGGAGTGACATTATGAAAGCTACAAAGTTGGATGATAATAAGTGGTTCCAGGATGTGTATGATTTACGTCGTCGATGGATTCCAGCGTATGTAAAAGACATTTTTAGTGCGGGAATGTCAAGTAGTCAACGAGCTGAAAGTGCACATACTTTTTTCAAGAGGTATATATCAAGTCAAAACTCATTGATGGATTTTATCACTCGGTTTAATAATGCCCTTAGAAATCAACGCCATAATGAGTTAAAAGCCGATCACGTTGACATAAATGAGCAACCGAAATGCAAGTCACCATGGCCACTAGAATGTCAAATGAGGAATTTATATACGAAGGAAAAAAATTTATGCTTTCAAAAAGAAATTGATGAAAGTGATGCGTATTGCATTAATCTTGAGACTAGTTGCCAAGAAAATGATGTTTACACTATTAAAATGGTCGATAATGCAGATGGATCTCGGCATCGACGTCTTTTATGTGATAAGCAATTGGATTACATCTCGTGCAGTTGTAAGATGTTCGAATTTGAAAGAATACCATGTAGGCATATGCTTCAGTACTTTAGAGTCAACTAAGTTTTTGAGTTACCTAAAAAGTACATCCTGCATAGATGGAAAAGGAGTACAAATGTGGGAGGGTTACCTGATAAAAATCAAACATGTATCAATGAAATTGAAGATGTACCCTTAATAGCTCGTCATGGAAATTATCTCACATAGCAACATTGTTGGTGGATGATGCATTCTTAACTGATGCAAGTACAATCCTTGTACTAAATGCTCTTGAAGACTTGCGTAAAAAAGTGAGAGAAATAAATAGTGGAGAAGAAGTTAATCCACAACTTTCAGAGTGAGAATACGATGAAGACCGTCCAAGTATCAACGACCCTTCAAAAGTGAGAGCAAAAGGATGTGGAAAAAGATTAAAATCGTCTAAGGAAAAAAATATCTTCAAGAAAAGATTATGTCATGGATGTGGACTTCGAGGACAATCACATGACAAACGCAATTGTCCGAAATTAGTTTACAGTTATTTAATAATTTTTACCTTTTTTGAATCATTACGTTAACTCTTATCATGAACATATTTTTTTTCTTTTCCATTGCATATTTTGTGTAGATCTTCTATGGATGATGAACAAAGTAGCTCAGATGTAAATGAGGATACAAATGATTCTATTCGGGCTGCATGTAACATGTCTCTTAACATAATTTTCATAATACATGTACTAATTAAATCTTCAGCATATTTTGTAGATTAAAACCACATTTAAGCAAGTTGAGTTTTTGGATTGAGTTCTTGTGACCAAGTGAAGTTTATCAAAACATATTTAGATGACGTAAATTTCAATTCAATAGAGACTTTTATCATATGATTGTTGGATTTTGTTTAAATGCATTTGTTTAAGTTTTTCTTACAATTTTAACATGGGAGTGTGTATAAATATGAACGTATTTGCATGATTCAAATTTTTTACCTTTCTCGAGGTCAATTTTTGACCAAAATTATTTGTTATTTTTGATTCTTAGTTTTGAACATAAGCATAATTTTTTTTTTTTAACTCAAGCATAAAAAATCATCTACTTAATCACACAATTCAAAATACATTAAAAAACACCTCATTCATTGATAATTTTGAAATTACATAGAAGAGAAACCAAAATATTACATCTGCAAGAATTATGCACCCAAAAATTATGAACAGACTGTAAAAAAAAGTGCACATACGCACAAAAATTTATGAACAATCGCCCAAATATTATGAACAGATGAAAAAAAAAATTGAACAGACGCCCAAAAATTAAAAAAATTATCCAACTTTTTTGTGCTGAGTTTCCAAAAGCCTTTTTAATTCTTAAATTTCCGGAAATCTTCATCAGTTCCTTTCATACTTGAGTGCCTAAACTAAATAAAATTTTATAGAACCCCAAACATTCATGACTTTGAAAGGAAAAAATACAGAGGAACACAATAAATCCAAAATTGAATTTAAATTAGAGAAAAAAAAAAACTCCCAAATCAAGATAGACTTACCGGCGTTAAATCTAATCCTTGCGTTTTTGGTTAAAACCCTAGATCTAGGTGTAGACAACGATGGTGATGTGTTTTTGGTTAAAACCTTATATCTCGAGTCACCGATCCAGGCGTCGACGATGGTGTAGACCACAAGCAGTGGTGGTGGTGGTGGTGGTGGTGGTCGACAGCCGGAATTGTGAACCCGTACACCACCATCACCCTACCAGAAATAGTGCCATCATCGATCGAAAAATTTAAACCAACACCATCAAAGCCATCGCCGGTCTGGTGGTGGTCGTCGGAATGGCCTCCGGAATTTTTTAGGGGAAACTATGGTATCTTTTTTAATTAAGAGAGAGATAGAGAGAGAAGGGTAGATACAGTTGTGGGAGAAACGATGAGAGAGAGTGAGGAGATGAGGAATGATATTACGTTGTGTTTGGAGAGAGAGTGGAGAGAGGGATTGATTGTGGGGTCCACCTTTCTTAAATGCAAATCAGTATTCAATTGTATCAATTTGGATTTTGGAATTTTTAATGTTTTATTGTGTATTTATGGCCTATGAATTGTAGTAGGCTGCATTTAATTCTTTGAGTTATAACCAAGGGTGCAGATGACGTTTGGCGCTCATCAAGCGGTATATGGCCGCCAAGCGCCAAGGCCGCCTAGACGGCCGCCAAGATTTTTATTTTTATTTTTTTCTTCTTTTTTTATTATTAAATATATTTTGTTTAATATTTATTAAAGTAATAAAGTTCCATGTTTCCAACTTAATTTGTTTATTATCCAATTTAATAATTAAAGTAATTAAGTAAAATTAAACACATCTCCAACAAAATGTCCAAATTAATAAACTACCACAATTCACAATCCACATATGTGCAACTTGTTATTTTCCTTTTAATTTTTCTTTTTTCTATTTAATTATATAACATTTTAAAGTTATTAAAAATTAAAAAAAAAAAAAAAAAACCCTAGACATTTCCTACTGCCGAGGCCGCTTAGGCGCCGCCAAACGCGATTTCCGCCAAATACGACCGCTTTGCATTAATCGTCGGCAGTAGGTGCCGACAAGCGTTTAGGCGGCCGCCATTTACATCACTGGTTATAACCAAGAATGAAAATATCGGTATCGGTGGATATATCGGTACTTTAAATTTACGGATATATCGATGGAAATATCGATATCGGTAAAAAATAAAAAATTGACAGAAATTTTATTAAATGATGGAAATTTAATATGAAAGTTTAGGATATATTGTAACTAACTTTAATATATATAAATTTAACTTAAACTAAAAAAATGAATTATTTATGGCAAATATATTAATAACAAAATATTTAAGCAGTCTAAAATGATACAATAATTATTCATAATAATTTAATACAATATGAATAATACAACTAAGCATAAATAAATATTTTTCTTGCAATCTTCTCAAAATTTAAAATAATATTCATGGATAATAAACGAAGAGGGATTAAAAAAATTCCGATTTTACCGATATTATCTTGATTTTTACCGATATTTCACCGACATTTCCTCGAAATTTTCGGATATTTGGTAAATTTTGAACTACAGCTCATCGATATCGATATTACCCGATATTTACCAATATTTTCCGAAATTTTACCGATATTTTGGAAAAAATCTCGTTTCGGTGGATATCCATATCGAGACTTCCCAAAAACCAAAATTTTGGCGAAATTTCGCGAAATTTTCGTCCTTGTTATAACTATATGAGTAACCACTATTGTGTTGCTCAAATCTTTAAAAAAGGGAACTCAACTGAAAAAAAGATGGCATCAAAACATACCCAATTTCGTTTGAGTTCACTCAGAAGGCATACTCAAAACTGCAAACTGGTTATTGAAATTTCGAAATGGGTCCACAGAAATCAACATCAAGAAACAACAATAAACATATAAAGTGAGAGAGAGAACGTGAAGGGGTTAGTAAAAGGACAATTTAATTTTGTTGGGTTATTTTCAGAGGGAAAATAGGTAAAATATGTGGAATTTCTTCTTTATTGGCTTTTTTATTTTTATTTTTATTTTTTTTGCAATAAGCTTTATTGGCATATTAAAGAATCAAACTTTAACAAGTGAACAAATTGGTATTATCTACAATAAACATATATAGCTCACCTATGTCTACTGGTAAAGCTCATAAAATCTTCCCGTTTCTTTTTTATTTTTTAACAAATTAATATAGGTTGGATTCTAAGGTTATGTTCTTTTTGGGTTTTAAGTGGTTTTTAAAAATCAGCGGTTTTTGTAATTCATGGGGTTTTTAAAATTTGTGTTCTTTTTTTATTTATTAATTTTATTATGTAAAAGTAAAAGAGTGTTGTATAGGTTATTTATAGGGTTGTAGAATTAGAATTTCAAAACCTAATTTTTAAACTCAAACTAAAATGGGTTTTAGATTCCAAAACCCAAATCCGGGTTTTATAAACTAAAAAAGAACATAGCCTAAGAGAATATTTAGTTGCATATTTAGTTCTGAAAATTAAGAGATGTAACTAAAACTGCAAAAAAATGACTAATTTTGCACTTAGGTTCTAAAATTATTTTGAACTCATTTTCTTTAGACCAAAAGTAACGTTTTGCCTATAATAATTGCATCTCAAGGTTTGGAATATGATTCTCAGGGGTATAAATTGGATACGAGCATTAATATTTTGATAGGGATGAAAATTTATTTGTATTGTCTAATATATTGATACGATCTCACGCAAATTTTTATCTAATTTAACATTATAGCTCAGGCCTTTTAATGACATTACTCATTCTTTTCATTTTCATTTAAAAAAGTCACACTTCACAATAGAAAGCCCACCGTCCAACTCAGCTCCTTCCCATTTTAGTCGGACATTCGAATCATAAATATATAATAGCAAAATAAATTCCTTAAATAATTTTGGAGGGAGAGATTGTGGACCATTAGATCATTTTCTATATTAAATCTTGACCATTCAATTTATTTTGTTTATTTTATGGTATGATTGACTATATATTTATTCTCACATTCTCACATTTGGTAAAAATTGCTGAAATTTAGGGTACATTTCTTCTTTAGCCTTCTATTTAATTACCTGTCATCACCATTCACAATTCATCTCATCTTCTCTTTCAACCTTGCATTCTTCCCACAATACAACCTCAATCTCTTCATAAGACCATAAACAGTTTACATGGTCTTATCCTCATCCTCCAACAGATCATAATGATCACTCGCATATTTTTGGCTATGTCTATACTTCAGTGTCATGACTTCCGCCGGAAAATTTTACGACACGAACATGGTGGCCGCCGTACCCATCGTGATCTTCCATGGATCCATCTCCGTCTCCACCTTCACACGTCCGTTGAACTTCTTCGACCACTTGAAGTTTAAAGAATTTCAAGATTTATTAGAGATTTTCAAGAATTTTTCAAGACACGGATATAAAAACTTAGATTTTTCATGCACGAGTGCTATATTTTTTATTTATCATTCTTATAATTTTCTAAGTTTAATTTTAAATTATATTAATCATTGGAAAATTCTCTTTTTTTTTTTTACATTAATTGTTTAATCATAATATCTTATTTATCATTTTTGTCCCTTATATGGTTATATTTTAAGTTCATATTAATCACTTTCTGTAAATTTTATGTATCATATACTAATATGAATATATGATCAAATTATCTATAAATTTAATTATAGTAATGCTTATCTTACATATTAGCATGTGCAAGAATTACAAGATGTAATTCAATTATATTATCTATAAATTTTGTTTAAGCTTTGGAGCTAATTAAATTAAAAATACTAATGATCAAATTAACGAGAGAAATCTTTATAAAGGAGTGGACTACGAATTACATCTACAAATAATTCAAAAGAAATTTCTAAAAAATATTCAACAAAAATAATGTAAAATATATATTACGAATTTGACAAACAAAAGAATATGTAATTTAGAGTTTGGTCATAAACTCTTGGCTTTGATAACTAAATTAATTAAAAAATATATATATTAAAGGTTGACCATAAATTAATTAGGACTTTTTTTATATTACTAAAGAAAACCCCAAGTTTGTACGTGCTTTTGCCAAACTGTTTTATTGGTCATTAATCTTTTTTTTTTCTCCCAAACCACACAAAGTGTCTTCTTTACAAATTTTATGAATTAATATTAAATCTTTTATAAATATAACAACCAAATATTATATATATGTGTGTATGGATAACAAGTTAACAATACTCAAATATTAAATATTTATGTTGTTTCGGATATAATTCAAAACTAATATATTAAAGAAGAAACAAATTCAATAATCTATCATTAACATTTAAGAAATCAAATAATTTTTACATTAATATTCAACAATATTAAGGTGTACTTTTTATTTAATTGGGCACTTAATGTTAATGGCATCCTTATTTATTCATTTACAAATAATCAATAAAAATTTGTCATTGTAGTAGCAATATAATTATTTGATTAACAATATTTAGTGTTTGTTAACGTACTTAGTTTAATGAATTTGTAATTTTTTATTGACATATGCAAATATTTTATTCATAAATTTTTTGAGACGTGATTTTCTGCAATCCAATTAATACATAAGAATACTAATCACAAATTTGTGTGTGATTTAAATTGGTGTGACATTTGTACATTTAATTACAAACTGATTTCATTACAATAATTAAATTTGTTATCAATTTAAATCTCTCAATCTATGCTCAATTTACTTAATTGTAATTAATTATTGACTGGTTCTTAAATAGTGACATATATTCTAAAAATATGTTTATCCTAATATTTGAAACTTCATCTTGGATGGAACCCTTCCATCTTTTGAGAGTAAATTTCTCATTAAGAGTAATTATAATATTACTTAATATAGTTAGCATATTGAAATAGATATAAAAAAAATTAATTTTTACATGTAATAATTTATTTGCCAAGCATCACAATCAATGAGAAACTCTTGAAAATTCATTAGTACGTGTAATCAAGCATTTTATGATGAGTTGGATATGCAAAAAGAAATATTATAATTTAAATAAAAAAAATATTGGTCATATTACTCAATTTTCATTAAAAGAATTATTGTATAATATGAAAAAAAAATAATATAGAAATGATTAGTTCTTAGTCGATTTAAATAAAAAATTGTTTATAGATAAATGTATATAGTGCATAACTATCTACACCCACTTTTTTAGGAAAAATATCAAAAAAGGTTATGTAATTTTTTTCGAGTCCATTAATAGTCCTGTAAATTTTTACATCATCTATTTTGGTCCTTTTGGTATCAATTTTGGTCTTTTTTGCTAGAAAATTTAAATTTTGGCCAAAAAAAAAGTTACCCAAAATCGATTGTTGCATACATAATGACATGAAGAAAGTATAAAAATGAAGAACTGAACAAGAAGAGGAGAAAAATATATGTGTTGACCCACAATTCACCAAAATAACTCGAAATTAACCACGCGAATGAGCAATTTTTACAATTTTAAAGTCACAATTCTTGGGGTAGGTGTAGCCAAAACATGAAACTAATAGAGGTCTTTTATTTCTGGATATGAGACGATTCAAATGATAGTAGTGACGACCGTCAACAAAAAAAAAATTAGGACAGTTTTTCAGCAGAATTGTGAATTTTTCAGTCAAAAAGATCAAAATTGATAAAGTAAAAATTTACATGACTATTTATGGACTCAATTAAAGTTACATGACTATTTGTGATATTTTATTTACTATTAAACCAAGTTCAACTGCTTCAAAATTCATCCACTCATTTTATAATTTTTACTAGATATAACCACTATAAAATTGTAATTGTATATATGCACATCTCTAATAACACACATTCACCAATCTCATTTAATTTCAATACACCCACCAAACATACTCACTCTATCATCTCTCTAATTCAACGGTGAAAACGTCTTTGAGCAAGAGTGTATATTACATAGAAGAACTTAGAATTGTGTGCTAAGAAACCAGCAAATGAAAGATAATTTGTTGATATGCATTATATTTTTATTTTATTTTAAAATAATAGTCTTTTTTTCATTTACAAATTTTATTTATGTTTGAATAGTGATGAAAAATTATACTAGATCATATATAGATAATTTAAATTATCCTCCAAATGTTTTGGCCGGAATACAAGTTGATCATTTTGAAGATGATGTTGAAGGAAAGTTAAATACAAATAATGTTGTTGAAATCATTGAGCTTTATGTGAAATGCTATAATATTGAATTTAGACATTGTCTGTTGAGATTTATATTTCTTCGGATGTAATTTTTTTTTTAAATCTTACTGAAACTATAAATTAATACATTTTTTTAAATTTTTTTGCACACAATAGTGTCGGGTGTAAACTTTTTTGGACAAGATTCGATGAAGTATGCCAGAATTGAAGAATTGTTTCCAATTTTATTACGATTTTAAGTTTAGTGGTGTCACGGATCATCACATGTTTTGTCTCACTAAAATATGTTATAAATTCATTAGAAAAGTTAGATTGCGTAAGAATGATAAATTGATTATAGATGAATACTCCACATGTCTCATACAACCCTTCATACTTTTATTTTTTATCCGTTCCACCACACCCCTAAAATAGAAATAACTTTCTCTCACAAAAGTCTATAAAATATTAAAGTATCACTATATTTTATTCAATTCCAGACTCATATACTTCTTTTTTCCTTAAAAAAAATCCTTGCATTTCAAGGTGTGAAGGTTTCTATGGGACGGAGCGAGGGTATAGTAGGGTGCAACTTTGGTCACCCCAATTAGTCGTTTCTTGAGCCGCATATTAAGTGCTAAAAATGTATATGACGCAACTATCTACCCTCAATATATTAAATTGTTTATAGATAAATATATTATAAATATGATGCATCTATGTACCTCCAATATATCAAACCCTAAACTCTTAATCAAATTAAATATGAACTATTTTTATTGATAAGTATATTATAGGGCATACCTTTGGTCCCTTGGATTAGTCGGTCATTAGGCCAAATCAAGTCATAAAAATATTATTAGATGCAACTATCTACATCCATTATTTTATCAAGTTCACCCACTTCATACCCGCTTTAACATTATAATTTATCCAACACGTAATCCTTATATAAACATCCCTAACAAAATCACACATCAAACTCATTTAATTTCTACTCAACCAACAAACATACCCACTCCCCCACCTCTTTAATTGAGTGTTGGAAAATATGATTAGCATATATGTATAAAAGTGTCTATTAGGTAGATGGACTTAAAATTGACTTAATATATATATTATTTTTTTAATGTTAATGTAATGATTTATTTTTCTTTATAATTATATTATATTTTGTATTATTTTTATTTGAACAACATTGAAAGTAAAATGATCATTTTCTAGATTATTTTGAAGGAGAATAATAACCAGTGAATATTGGTGAAATTATTGAGTGTTTTTTGTGAAATGTAATAATGTTGAGTTCAAACATCGTCTAATGAGATTTATATATCATTGGACACATATCTTTTTTTTTTAATCTTACCGAAACTTCAAATTTAATATATCTTTTTAGCACATACCAATGTCGGGTGAATACTTTTATGAAAAAAAAAATTAAATTTTATTATATTGAAATATGTTAGCACTGAAGGATTTGCTACTTATTTATTATGAATCTAGGTTTATTGGTTACACAAATTGTCGCATGTTTTGTCTCATTAAAGATTGATATAATTTTATAAGATATGTTAGATTGTGTAAAGATGAGAAAAATTCTTTTCAATTAGTGTAAGTGCATTGTTGTCGGAGCAAGAAGAATTTTCTTTGTGTTTGTACCAAGGTTGAGTACTTTATATTGATCTTTTCAATTAAGTGCATTTGTTGTTTTTTTATTAGTATTGCTATATTGATTTTTTTATTGTTATATTTTTATTAAAATTTCAATATTGAAATTGTTAATTTCTAATCAATTAAATAAGAAATTAATTATAGATAAATATATTATATGATGCAACTTTGGTCCTCCGAATTAGTCAGTTCTTGAACCGGTTGCAGTGCTATAAAAATATTATAGGACACAACTATATAGCTCACTATTTACTTTGTTCACCCACCTTATTTATAATTTTTACTAAATATATCAACTTTAAAATTATAATTTTATTCAATATATAATACTTACACAAACATCTTTTGACAATACTCACCCATAAAACTTACTTTGTCTCCTCTTCAATCCATATTAACATGATTAATATCAACTATGTCTCCTCTTCGATCCAGCATTAACATGATTAATATATTTGCTCAAGAATGTCTATAAGGTGGGGAGACTTAGAATTGGGTGTGAAGGAAAAAAAGGTAATTTGTTAATATGTATTATGTTTTTTCTTGTAAATATAATTTTTCTCCTTTATATTTTTGTTATTACTTTTTTTTAACAGCGATGAAATATATTATTTATAGACAATTTTAGTTTTCTTCTTAAATAAATCAACTGAAAAGTCAAATTATTCATTTTCAAGATTATTCTAAAGAAAAATAATAACCAGCGAATGTTAATGAAATTATCTAGCTTTGTGTGAAATGCAATAATGCTCAATTTAAATCGTATGGTGAGATTAATATTGCATAAATACTTTTTAAAGATTTCTTATTAAAACTAAAAATTTAATACGTTTTTCATCTTTTTTTAACACATAATAGTGTCGGGTGAAATTTTTTATGGTGAAAATTCAGTTTTAGTATATTAAAGTGTCTTAGAACTGAGGAGTTGTTCCTGATTTAATATGGATCTAGGTTTAATTGTGACATGGATTGTTGCATGCTTCGTCTAACTAAAGTTTGATATATTTTTATTAAAAAAATGATGGACTGCGTAAAGATGATAAAATTGTTTTTTAAGTATAATGGTATTGATGTCGGAGCAAGAATGATTTCCATTGTTTTCGTACCAATTGAGTATTTGATATTGCTGTTTGTAAATAAGTCATTATGTTGATAATATTTATTGTATTGCTCAATTTCAAAGATGATATAATATTTTAGAATTGTATCAATGATTTATTATTTTTTGTAGATGTTAAGGTTTAGAAATAATTCACAGCCTGATTATAGAGAGTTGTGCTTAGTGATTATTACTATGACCTGATGTTTTATACACACACACACATATATATGTGTGTGTGTGTCTTATTCATTTTATATTTTATTTTTGTGTTTCTCACCGCTATTAATACGAAGTTGATATTTTGAAAATTTTAAAACCTGAAAATTTTATAAATTCTTGTAATGCAGAGAAGTACAAAGTCGAACCTGGAGGCGTCATGGTAGAGGAGGCGACGTGGTGAAGCCGACATCACTGCAGAGGAAGCGATGCGTGGTACGGTGTAGCCGAGGAGGTCTTGATGCATTGGTTGCAGCATCGTGGCAGAGTTGCCGATGTCGCACCGCCACGGAGTTGTCGACGGACTGGGTCCGGCGCCACGGCGAAGGAGAGTGCAGCGGAAGCAGTGGACACGATGATGATCGTGAGTTAGGGCTATTGAGAAGGGTCTTTTTTTTCTTTAGAAAATGAGAATAGGTTTTTATTTTGTAACAGGCGTGAATATTCTTAAATCTTTAAGTGTTGAAATAATTTTAATCACTAAGTAATAAATATTTTTATTTCTCAATAACAAAATTTAAGTGTTGGAATAGATAACTGATTCAAATCAGTTATTTAAGTGAAAAATCTTAACTTAATTTTTTTGTACAACATTAGAAATTTGATACATAACCAAGAATAGATAACCATGAGTAAAATCAGTTACCTATGAGCGAACATCTTTTTTATTAGATAACAGATATTACCTAGATAACAAATATACAAATCACATATAACTGATTCAATAATATCCATTATCTAGGCTCAGTTATCTGTGAGCAAAAATGTGGGGATCTGAAGACGAAAACCACTGGTTTAAATTAATTATTGAATTGTGCATTGTATATAACTGACCATATGTGTGTACTTTGTAGGTAACACATGCGTCTTCCCAATTATGTATTGGAAGTTGTAATACAAATATTTTTTTAGTTATTATCCAAAGTGCGCTCAATATACAATACTTAATTTATAATCTCTTCGTTCATTATTATTTGTCATATTCTATCCATTCACACATGCCAAATTTACCTTTTGGGTATCAAAGGATAATTACATTGTTTAAATAACTTTTTTTATCGATAAATGTTAGTTGTTAGTAGTTTGAAGTTAGTTCACTAAGCCCCCAAGTACTCCAAGAATTCTCCAAGCCACCTTATAGCTCTCTTAGTTCGTTCCAAAAGGAAATACGAGTCACTCACTAAAGTGAGGAATCCAGTGACAAATAAAAAAAACATTGTTTAAGTAACTATTCTCTCTGTCCCAAAATAATTTACACACTTTCTTTATTGGGATTTCCCATACCAAATTCCACACTACCTAAAAAAGAAATTTTAATTTGTGTGTACATTCACAAAATATATCCAAATTTACTCATATTTCACTACTTTACCTCTTTTTTTAATCCACGTGGAATTCCAAGGATGCAAATACCCCTGAGAATATTATTTATTACTCACTCTATCTCATTAGAATTTGCATATATATTTTCCTTAAATGGATACAACAATTCCTAAAAATAAAACACTTATTTTCATGCACATTTATAAAAATATACACTTATTTATCTATATGCCATTAATTTTTTTTATTTTCTTAATTCTAAGGATGCAAATATCCATGAGATAGAGAGTGTACAAGATATTGATTAATTACTATTTATTCGTTGCATTCGTGAAAAAGTAAGATTGTTACAAATATATTAATTTTAGTAAAGTGACAATTAAAAAAATACAATTTTTGAATAAAATCAGACATTTTAAAAATGAATGGAGTAAGTAGTTTTGTTAATAGTTGTACTTCAAGCGTTGCTTATTATCTGTATCATTTTATACATTTACACAGATTAATTGTATTATTTATTAGTGTATGAAAATATATATACACCTTTAATTTTTACAAAAATAAATTTTTGTTTGAGGATGATTAGTACTACTATTTCATAGGAATACATTAAGATTAATGTACATGATATGCATTGATTGTGGATCTACAATTAACCTTACTTCTAGGTATTCTCAAAGCAAAAGGTTCGTTCAAATATGACTTTTTGAGCAAAAGGACATGCATATTGAAGGCCAAATAATTGGATATCAAGTGTACATAAATTTGGTAAGATTTTGTTGAAAGAGGTTAATGAATACTACCAGTTGATGTTAATATTGTCATTTAACATAAGTGCATTTTAGTTTAGAAATATTTCGGGGTATATCTATGAATTTCAGGTTTTATATAGCCGCACCATTTTTTAAATTCAAAATAATTTATAGGTGTTTTTTGCAACAAAAATTATGAGATGTTTGTAAAGAATGTATCACATATGTTTTGTATGTAATTAATTTACTGTTGATTATTTTATTTTGTATCTCTAAAAAATTACATGTATGTTAAAAATAATAATAATTTTAATGTAAAATCTTGTTACAAATTATCCAAACATTTGTTTCTTATGTAAATTTTTTAAGAGAATTTGTTTTGATGATACAATGTGTTTTTTTATATATTAAGTTAAAAAAAATATTTTAATGTTAATGATTTTGTTATAAAAAATATTCTCCCTACGTCCACCAAATTTATACTCCATTATTGTTGGACACATAATTTAATGAAAATTAGTATTTTATTTAAAAAATAGATAAAGTAGATAAAGTAAGGGTATTATTTGTAGGAGGTATTGTGAGACCCATTTATTTGTTTGTGAGTGGTGTTTATTAACAAAAAGGAAAGGAGTAAAAGTTTGATGGACAACCAAAGAAAGAAAAATTGGTATAAATTTGGTGGACGGGGGGAATATTAGTTTAGTTATATGTTAAAAAATTGAATTTTTTTAGCATATAAAATTTAATTTAATTAAATATTATTAAAAAAATTGTAACAAATACCGTCCGTGCGAAGCACGGGTAGGAAGATCACTAGTTCACATTGTAAACATAATATCTTCTTTGACAACATTAGTCGAATTTGCTGTTGGTTTTCTTTTCCTTTATTACTTACCAAATTATTTAGTATTGAAATTCAAAAGATAAGAAAAGGAGCAATATTTTTTAAATTTTAGATTTGTTTTTCTTAAAAACTATTCAAAGTGGGTATGATTTTTCTACCTTACAACGTAATCAACAATATTGTTTTGGTGGTTGTTTGCATATGTGTTTAAAAATGTTCAAAATTAATAATTATAAAACAAATATTGTTCATTAATTTTCCCTTTTCATAATTTGAAATTGAACGTTGAAATTAGGGCTCGTAAACGAGCTCATTTCTGTTATTTATAATGATTAACTTTGACATGCATGTTTGTATTAAAATTTTGTTTTCATTTGTATTGTTTCATTAATTTATTTTTACTTCATCCTTAAAAAAAAAAACGATCGCATTCGCCGAAAATTGGCTCACACAAATGCTAAGGCGCATTGATGGGGTTCAAAAATTATGGGATTAGTAACGAGAGAAAAAAATCAGGTTGTAATCTACCATTTTTGTACAGTGTAGGTTGTAACTTGATAAAAAAAAGGGACAAAATCTTTTTTACCCTTAATTTAACATACAAATTCTTTTTTACCAAACAATTTATAAAAACTCTTTTTTACCCATTTTACTAGATGAAATGTCTCATTTACTCTTTAATTTATATTCCTACTCTTTTATTCCTTTCTCTCTTCCCACTCCAATTCATTTCCCTATTCCTACTCCTATTTCTTTCCATATATCTTATTCCTATAAATAATATTGTATTAATTCCAAAAATAAAAAAAATTAGAAATATAATATTATATTAATTCCAAAAAGAAATAAATTTAGAAATATAATATTATATAATTTTACCTTGATAATGAAAATAATTTTTTTCAATATATATGTTTCGCAATAAATATTAGTTATAAATATATTTAAGAAATATAATATTATTTTTATTATAATAAAATAAAATATTTTTCGTGTTATTATAAACACCAATCAAAAACACTTTATATTATTAATAAATTGACATTGTCCATTTTTTTATTTTTATTGAATTTCAACAAGTATTCTCGAAATATCGGAGACCTGCCGGAGATTTACTAAAACGACATTCTCAAACATAATTTCGTAAGGGAGTCGGGTCGAAACCTCTTTTTAAGTCATTTTACACTAGAAAAGACAAAAAAAAAATTAATTTAAGTGATATTCAAATATTTAATTTCTAATAAGTTTCAACAAATACTATTGAAAGGTTGGAGCAATGTTGGAGACAGGACAGAGATTTGCTAAATTGAAATTTTCATTCAAATTTTTGCGACAGAACTGTGTCAGAATCGATTTTTAGGTCGTTTTACCCTAGGAACGACTAAAATGATACATGAATTTGAGTTAAATCTATTTTTTAAACTTTAATCGAGTTTTAACAAGTACTCTAGAAGAGTGGGAGCATGGTAGGAGATAATACGGAGATTTGCTAAAATGATATTTTCAATCATAATTTTGTAACAGAGCTGTGTCAGATTCGGTTTTTTATCGTTTTACCTTATGAACGACGAAAAAGATACATGATTGAGTGGCATGAACTATTTAAATTTTATATAGCTTTGAAAAGTACTATTGAAAGGTCGGAGCATGGTTGGAGACAGGATGAAAATTTGCTAAAATGGAATTTTCATTCAAAATTTTGCGGCGGAGTTGTGCCAGAATCGAATTTTAGGACGTTTTACCCTAGAAATGACTAAACAAATTCATGAATTTGAGTGACATCTATTTTTCAAATTTTAATCAAGGTTTAACAAGTATCTACAAGAGTCGGAGCATGGTTGGAGACATGATGGAGATTTACTAAAATATTATATTTAATCATATTTTTGTGACGGAGCTGTTGTGAAATCGATTTTTAGGTCGTTTTACCTAAAGAACGATGAAAATTATACATGAATTGAGTGACGTCCATTTTGCAAACTCTTATTGAGCTTTAACCAGTACTATTGAATGTCGGAGCACGGTCGGAGACAGGACGAAGATTTGCTAAAATAAAATTTCATTCAAAATTTTGCGACAGAGTTGTGTCAGAATCATTTTTAGGTGGTTTCATTCTAGGAATGACTAAAAAAATACATGAATTTAAGTGACATCTATTTTTGAAATTTTAATCATGTTTTAACAAGTAATCTAGAAGTGTCGGAGTATGGTTGGAGATAATACGGAGATTTACTAAGCCGACATTTTAATCATAATTTTGTGACGGAGCTGTAGCGGAATTACTTTTTAGGTCGTTTTACCTTAAGTACGACGAAAATTATAAATGAATTGAGTGATGATTAGGCGTGAAATTGTCATTATTCGTCACTTGAAATGCCCGTATTTTGGTTGATTTATATGAGTATTTAGAGTCATTTGAGTATCATTTTCATAAACTAATTAATTTGTCTCTTTGATGCTCATAGATGGATAGAGGGTGAAAAGAGGAGTTCGTAGGACTTTGAATCGACTCAAACGGACGCTCGGATGAGAAGATATCGAAGAAATACGAAAAATATTAGTTCGGGGGAGCAAAAGTATCATTGGAGTGCACAAGCAAGGAGTACTCGTGCACCCCTGCACGAGCAGTCGTGTATAGTGCACGAGTAGGTGCAGGTCGTACACTAGTGCACAAGCAGAAGCAGGTCGTGCACTAGTGCACGAGCACTCGTGCAGGGTGCACGAGCAAAAGCAGCTCGTGCACGAGCAAAAGGGGGTCGTGCAGTTTTTGCTCTCTGGACGATTTGGGGTGCTCGAGTGGAATGAGCTCGTGCACTAGTGATTTTCGGCCCATACGTTCCCGACTTGACCAATTGCCTATATATACCCCTTCCGAGCACGTTTTTACACACAACTTGAACCACCACACACCACTTGATAGATTTTGACTTTTAGAGTTCGTTTTTGGAGAGGAAGGAGATGAGCAAGCTTTAATTTTACGTTTCGAGGTTGTCTTTACGAATTCACATCACGGTTTTACTTTTTAGTGTCGTTTCTTCAGATTTTTGTTATTAAACACTTTAGACTTCGTTTTATTAAATCTAATTTCAGTTCTTAGAATTATTTTCTTTCAAAACCCTAGTTCATGTTTTTTAGTTTTTCACTTCAATTCATCATGTTTATGTTCGTTACTTCGTCAATTGTTTTTGTTATCGTTATAACCACGTCCGGCTAAAACCCTTGCATGCTTGGGGTAGGATGAACTCGTAGAAGTAGGTTGTGGGTACGTAATTAGGGTAACTCGTGACGTAGGGTTTTAATTCTCTTAATTAATGAATTCTTAAAATTAATCTTAACTTTACTTTTGATTTCGTTTGAAAAGTGTTAGAGAGAGGACGACCTTATCACTCTTTAACAACGAGTAGACTTAACGAGAGGGTTTAGAAAGGGTTAATTCATCTACCAGTTTAGCGAAGGAGGACGACCGCATCACCTTAGTTAAATTAGGGTCTCATTAATTAAGCACAATCTATTAACTTGTTAGTGGATTAGTGAAGTTGATTGTTAGGATAAAGTATTAGGGTTAAAATCTTGAGCTTTCATCTGGCATTCTTTTACTTAGGTTATTTCTTGCGCGTCACGGTTATTTTGATTATGTACCTGCTCCGTTAGTATACGTGGGGATTCCTATCCTGAGCATCACCATCACATCTTTGAATACAAACCTTAGTTAATTTGTTTATTTCGTTCTTTAGTTTAATTAGTTTACTTTAGTTAGTTATAATTAATTCTTCTAAAAAATCTAAAAACATTTCACTCATATTAACTACGACGCGTAAATCTTTAGGGATCTATTTGCATACACTTCATCCCTTGGGTTCGATATACTTGGTCATTATACTTGCTCATACTACATTGAACTCGTACGCTTGCGAGGAAGCTACTAGTAGAAGCTAGTATTTTTGCTTCAAGTCAATGGCGCCGTTGCCGGGGATGGCATTGTATGTCTTTTGAATAGGACTTGTAGATAGCTTAGTAGTTAGTAGTGAGTGCTTTATTTTCTATTTTATTTTTATTTTTATTCATTCGGCAGTTACATTTTGATCATTCTGCTAGTGTGTCAGGTATATGAAAACACGCTCACAAGGCAATACAAGCGAAGAGAGAATACTGTTGGACCCTGAGACGATAGCTAGAAGGAACCGAGCTTTCTTGAGGAGAATGAACACTGCCGGAGGAGGGAAAGAACCAATGGACCTCAGTAATGAGTTGGATGATGCAGCTAATGAGTTTAATCATACAGTAGACCGGGTTGACGGCATTGGAGGAAGTGGTAGTCAGAACCAAGATCCGTCAGGGGAAAGCCAAAGCCAAAACCCGGGGACACAGAATCAAAACAGTCCAGCTCATAACATTGTTCAAAACCCTCATAACAACCCTGCTTGCCCACATCCTAACTTACCACAAAACAACTTACCTTACCCACCTTACCCATACCCACCTTATCCGTATCCACCATACCCGTATCCTCCACCTCCTGTTTACAACCAACCACCACCACTCCAACAAGTACTTGTACCAGCTGCTAATCCTCAGCACATTCCTCAGAACGCATATCAGAATATGGCGATTCGAGGAAGGTTTGCGGCACAGCCACAACGGTACTATGATGGAGTGGCATTGCCTCCTGTTGAGGCAAATAACTTCTCGATTTCCCCAGGAATTCTAAAGCTGCTTATAGAGAACCAGTTCAAGGGGGTGATCGGGAAGGAGAATCCTCATACTCATCTGAGGAGTTTTCTAATGATAGCCTCCACTTTCAATTACAATGGCATGTCTGAAGATGCCAAGAGGCTTAGGTTGTTCCCATTTTCATTGACGGGAATAGCTAAAGAGTGGTACGATAATACGCTTCCACGAGGAGGTATTACCACTTGGGCCGAGCTCGAGCGTCTGTTCCTCGAGCGATTCTACCCTCCATCCAGAACGATCAAAGCAAGGATTGAGATCTCTTCCTTCCGCCAGAAGCAAGGAGAGGACTTACGTCAAGCATGGGAGAGATATTCTAACATGTTGATTGAGTGCCCGCAGCACGGGTACAATGAGGGAGATGTCATGGCATTTTTCTATAGTGGTGCCAACAAGGCTGGGCAAGACCATCTAGACGCCTGTGCTAGTGGATCATTCCTGAATCAAGGAATAGTGAGGTGTAGAGAGATCGTGGACAACATTGTCACGAATGCCGGGGCTTGGAATGTGGACGCAGGTTTCCAGAGAGTTCATCAGGTTGAGGAAGGTGAAGGAACGAGAAGGCTGTTGATGGCCATGATGGAAAAGATTAACAACCTTGAGTTGGGGAAGAATATGGTTGGAGGGAATGCAGCAGAGAATGAGCAAGAGAACAAGCCTACAATTCAGCAAGAAGTAGTAAATTATATGGGAGGTCCTTATTACAATCAGAATGGGTATCCAAAAGGTGGAAATTTTCAAGGAAGGCCTTCTTATGGCCAACCATTTGTACCTCCAGGTCCACAGCCGCCTCAAAATCAATGGAGGAACACACAAGGGTACCAAGGAGGCCAGCAGCTTCCTCAGAACCAATGGAGGAAGAACGAGAATTTTTCATATGCTAACCCGAAGGCGGGTATTACAGTTCCTCCAGGTGTTGATCCAGGTTCGAAACCTCCTGGTGGAGAAGGCAGTGCCTCAACGGAGGAGATGTTGAGAACTATCCTACAGAAGGTGGAGGAAGGAAGCAAACGTTTATCATCTTTGGAGTACGATGTGAAAGATCTGCATAAGAAAGTTGATCAGTATGATCAAGACCTCCAGAAGAGAGATGTAGAGCTGAATCGAATTCAGCAAGAGAACAACATAAGGTTTACTTCTATAGAGTTCCAGATGAGCCAGATTGCAAAGTCATTGAATAGAGAGCCTGACAAATACCCTTCAATGCCTGAGGGTAATCCTAAAGAGCATTGTAAGGCTATCCAGCTTAGAAGTGAGACCAATTATGGAGGTCCTTAGATGCCTGCTGATTCTGAGATGCCCCAAGGAGATGTTGAGATAGAGGGGAAAGAACATAAGAAAGATGGAGATAAAAGTGGGGAGGTAGGAGTTGAGAAGAAGGTTGAGGGTGAAAGCACTCAAGCGAGCAAAGAGCTTGAAGAGGAAGGAATTGAGAAGATTGAGAGAGTTCCTAAGTGGAAGAAGGCAAGGGAAGCAAGGGAGAAAGTGAAAGAGACCGAGAGAGATGAATGGGGGGGTACTCAAATGTGTGATACCCGTCCCATATCCACAACGCTTCATGAAAAAGAAGCTTGATGAGAAATTCGCTAAATTCCTTGATGTGTTTAAACAATTGCATATTAATATCCCTTTTTATGATGCTTTGGAACAGATGCCCAACTATGCAAAGTTTCTGAAGGACTTGATCGCAAAAAGACGGCGAGTGGATGAGCCGAAGTTGGTGCAGTTGAACCATGAGGTGAGTGCATTAGTGCACAAGGCGCTTCCTCCAAAGCTGAAGGATCCCGGGAGCTTTACCATCTTATGTGACATTGGGAACGGGATCAAGAAAGGAGCGCTATGTGATTTAGGGGCGAGCATAAATCTTATTCTCTTGTCGCTTTTCAAGAAGTTGGAAGGTGGTGAACTTCAGCCGACAATGATGACGCTTCAACTTACCGACCGGTCTATTACTCGACCTCAAGGTGTGGTTGAAGACGTCCTCATGAGAGTTGGAGATCACATTTTTCCAGCCGACTTTGTAGTGCTCGAAATGGAGGAAGATGAGAGCGTGCCCCTGATCTTGGGAAGACCGTTCTTAGCGACGGCGGGGATGGTGCTAGACGTGGCAAATGAGAAGATTACGTTGAAAGTTGATGATCAAGAAGTGAAGATTTCCCTATATGAGGCCATGAAGTACCCGAAGGAGGATGGGAGTTTGTATTGCATGAATGTCATTGATCCTAGTGTTGAAGACACACCTCCTATCCCTAATCCCTTTTTTATTTATGAGTTTGATAATCCTTCACCTATTGATTTAACCCAAGAGCATTATGATCTGACTTATTTTGATAGGGATAAAGAGAGGAAATTGAAGGATGAAGAAGTGAAAAAGGAGGACGTGGTCCAGCTCGAGAGAAAAGGAGGAGTTAAGAAGAAAAAGTCCAAATTCAAGAACATGTTTGGTAAGACTCCTCCTGGAAAGAGTGAGAAGGAATTGAGACGCCCACCGTCTGAGGTGAAAAAGAAAGATGGGAATAGAGCAAAGAACTTAGACACCTTCTCTTATGAGAGTAAGGGAGGTATTTTTGAGTATCATGTCCCATAAGCTCCTATGAGCTTGGTCCGACACTAGGACCTTAAAAATAGCGTTGAATGGGAGGCAACCCATTTTTATTTGCTTTTGAGTGTTTTTAGTTATTTGACTTTTCTGTTATTAGGGTGTTGTTGAATAGTAAGTTTTAACATCGTACTTGAGAGTTTATTTTGTAGGCTTGTCTCGAGAGAATAGAGGAATCATGGAGTACTCAAAAGGGAGGAACTCAAGCAAGGGAGTGTGCAACATTGTTGAGAGAAACTGAATTAGTTGGATGAGGTAACCCACAACCCCAAACTTAGACCTCTTCACAAGGTCGAAGTTTGGGGAGTGGAGTTTTTATATGTTTTATGGTTACACTGCACATGCATGCACACCCTCTCTTTGAGTTGAGTTTGATAATTTGGTATCTTGAGATGTTCCTTGGGTTGTTAGTGTTTTGATTCACTACTACATATTTCATGCCTATCAATCATCTTATGCTTGTTGATTGCTATCTTTGAGTACGACTTGATGAGTAGGGTGAATTGTGAGGTCGAGTTAGGAATTCTTTTGTGTGAGTGTTTGAGTTAGAGTGGATTTGAGAGAGAACTAGTATGCTTGCAAGTTTTTCTTTGGAGTGCTTGTGTGATGAGAATGAGAATTCACTAGGACTAGCATGGATGTGAAAGCCGTGAGATTTGAGCCTTATGAGATTTTGATGCATGAATTAATCTCTTCGTTTGTGAGTGGATCGTCACCTTAGAGGATGCTAGAACTTGTGTGTGCTCTTGCTTCTTGATTGTGTCTAGTTTGATATGCCGAATGTGATCTTAGGCCATCTTTGTTTTGATTGAGTCACTTAGCCTAAATTTTCCTTACCATGGATATTTTTCCCTTGTTAGCCCCTTTGAGCCTTAAGCCTATTTCATTGGCTAGCACATTTAAACACTATTCCAAGTTCCTAAACCTTTTTGTCCCAATTTGAGTGAAGAATAGGAAAAGTGTGAATGTGAAGGGATTGATTTGAGTTGAGAAAAGGAATTATGATGGTTGAGTAGTGATAAAATAAGGGTGTGAATGAGATTTGAGTTGTGGGAAAGAAAAAAAATGGAGAATGAGCAAAAGAAATAAAAAAAGCTCATGTGTTTGTGAAAAAAAAAAGTGAAGTGATTGAAAAAAAAAAGTGAAAGGAATTAGAAAGAAAAAAAATTGAAGTGTTGAGAGTAGTGGAATTGAAAATGTGTTGATTGAAAATATTTGAAGTATTCTGTTCCTAATCTCGAAGTGCGAAAGTTTGATTTTCTATTCTCCATTCACTTGAGTCACTTACCCATATTGTTATCTCACCTGTCCAAAGAGCCTACATTACAACCTTGAGAAAAGTCATTTTTGACTCGGCATTGATTTCTAGAGTATGGTCGGAGTTAAGAGTGCTTACAAGCCTATGGCTGCCAATATGTGTGATTGATTGTTTGAGTGAGTCCCTTTATCATGGATATACACTTGTGAGGGAGTGAAACATATCGTAGAGTGCACATCCATGTTTGATTTTGGTGATTCTTGCTGTTGTTGCATGAGTATGATGAGGGAAGGTGAGTGAGTATACTTGTGATTGATCTTTGAAGCTCGAATTCATTTGCTTGCATGATTTGATTCGTTGACTCATTCCTAACAATTTCACTTGACTTATTATTTCGTTGCTTGAGGACAAGCAACATGGTAAGTTTGGGGGGGGGGGTTGATTAGGCGTGAAATTGTCATGATTCGTCACTTGAAATGCCCGTGTTTTGGTTGATTTATATGAGTATTTAGAGTCATTTGAGTATCATTTTCATAAACTAATTAATTTGTCTCTTTGATGATCATAGATGGATAGAGGGTGAGAAGAGGAGTTCGTAGGACTTTGAATCGACTCAAACGGACGCCCGGATGAGAAGATATCAAAGAAATACGAAAAATATTAGTTCGGGGGAGCAAAAGTATCATTGGAGTGCACAAGCAAGGAGTACTCGTGCACCCCTGCACGAGCAGTCGTGTATAGTGCACGAGTAGGCAGGTCGTGCACTAGTACATGAGCACTCGTGCAGGGTGCACGAGCAAAAGGGGGTCGTGCAGTTTTTGCTCTCTAGATGATTTTGGGTGCTCGAGTGGAATGAGCTCGTGCACTAGTGCACGAGCAGTGCACGAGCTTGCGTGATTTTTCGGCCCATACGTTCCCGACTCGACCCATTGCCTATATATACCCCTTCCGAGCACGTTTTTACACACAACTTGAACCACCACACACCACTTGATAGATTTTGACTTTTAGAGTTCGTTTTTGGAGAGGAAGGAGAGGAGCAAGCTTTAATTTTACGTTTCGAGGTTGTCTTTACGAATTCACATCACAGTTTTACTTTTTAGTTTCGTTTCTTCAGATTTTTGTTATTAAACACTTTAGACTTCGTTTTATTAATCTAATTTCAGTTCTTAGAATTATTTTCTTTCAAAACCCTAGTTCATGCTTTTTAGTTTTTCAATTCAATTCATCATGTTTATGTTCGTTACTTCGTCAATTGTTTTTGTTATCGTTATAACCATGTCCGGCTAAAACCCTTGCATGCTTGGGGTAGGATGAACTCGTAGAAGTAGGTTGTGGGTACGTAATTAGGGTAACTCGTGACGTTGAGTTTTAATTCTCTTAATTAATGAATTCTTAAAATTAATCTTAACTTTACTTTCGATTTTCGTTCGAAAAGTGTTAGAGAGAGGACGACCTTATCACTCTTTAACAACGAGTAGACTTAACGAGAGGGTTTAGAAAGGGTTAATTCATCTACCAGTTTAGCAAAGGAGGACTGCCGCATCACCTTAGTTAAATTAGGGTCTCATTAATTAAGCACAATCTATTAACTTGTTAGTGGATTAGTGAAGTTGATTGTTAGGATAAAGTATTAGGGTTAAAATCTTGAGCTTTCATCTGGCATTCTTTTACTTAGGTTATTTCTTGCGCGTCACGGTTATTTTAATTATGTACCTTCTCCGTTAGTATACGTAGGGATTCCTATCCTGAGCATCACCATCACATCTTTGAATACAAACCTTAGTTAATTCGTTTCTTTCGTTCTTTAGTTTAATTAGTTTACTTTAGTTAGTTATAATTAATTCTTCTAAAAAATCTAAAAACATTTCACTCATATTAACTACGACGCGTAGATCTTCAGGGATCTATTTGCATACACTTCATCCCTTGGGTTCGATATACTTGGTCATTATACTTGCTCATACTAAAGTGAACTCGTACGCTTGCGAGGAAGCTACTAGTAGAAGCTAGTATTTTCGCTTCAAGTCAAGTGACGTTCATTTTTCAAACTTTTAATGATTTTTGGCAAATATTATTGAAATGTCGGAGCACGGTCGGAGACAGGACGGAGATATGCTAAAATAAAATTTTCATTCAAATTTTTGCGACGGAGCTGTCTTAGAATCAATTTTTAGGTCATTTTACCCTAGGAACGACTAAACAAATACATGAATTTGAGCGAAAACAATTTTTAAAATTTTAATCGAGTTTTAATAATTAATTTAGAAGAGTCGGAGCATGGTCGGAGACATGATGGAGATTTTTTAAAATAATATTTTTAATCATAATTTTGTGACGGAGCTGTTGCGGAATCGCTTTTTAGGTCGTTTTACCTTAAGAATGACGAAATTGAGTGACGTCCAGTTTTTAAACTTTTATTGAGCTTTAACAAGTACTGTTGAAATGTCGGAGCACGGTCGGAGATAGGATGGACATTTGCTAAAATTGAATTTTCATTCAAATTTTTGCAACGGAGCTATGTCAGAGTCGATCTTTAGGTCCTTTTACCATAGAAACGACTAAACAAATACATGAATTTGAGTGACATCTATTTTTTAACTTTTAATCGAGTTTTAACAAGTAATCTAGAATAGTCGGAGCATGGTTGGAGACAGGATAAAGACTTGCTAAAATGATATTTTTAATCATAATTTTGTGACGGAGCTGTAGCAGAATCGTTTTTTAGTCCGTTTTACCTTGAGAATGAAGAAAATTATACATGAATTGATTGACGTTCATTTTTCAAACTTTTATTGAGCTTTGACAAGTACTATTAAAATATTGGAGCATGGTCGAAGACAGGATGAAGATTTGTTAAAATGAAATTTTCATTCAAATATTTGCGACGGAGCTGTGTCTGATCGATTTTTAGGTCTTTTTATCCTAGGAACGACTAAAAAATAAATAAATTTGATTGACATTTTTTTTGTTTTAATCGAGTTTTAACAAGTAATATAGAAGAGGCGGAGCATGGTTGGAGACAGGTGGGAGAGTTGCTAAAATGGCATTTTCATCATAGTTTTGTGACAAATCTGTCACAAAACTATGATAAAAAAATGTCGTTTTAGCAAATCTCCATCTGGTCTCCAACCATGCTTCGACTCTTCTAGATTATCTTTTAAAACTCGATTAAAATTTAAAAAATAGATACCACTCAAATTCATGTATTTGTTTAGTCGTTCCTAGGGTAAAACGACCTAGCAGTCGATTTTGACACAACTCTGTCGCAAAAATTTGAATGAAAATTCCATTTTAACAAATCTCCGTCCTGTCTCCGAACGTGCTCCGACATTTCTATAGTACTTATCAAAAATCAATAAAAGTTTGAAAAATGGACGCCACTCAATTCATTTATAATTTTCGTCGTTCTTAAGGTAAAACAACCTAAAAAGTAATTCCGCTACAACTCCGTTACAAAGTTATGATTAAAAATGTCGGCTTAGCAAATCTCCGTATTATCTCCAACTATACTCCGACTCTTCTAGATTACTTGTTAAAACTCAATTAAAATTAAAAAAGCAGATGCCACTCAAATTCATGTATTTGTTTAATCGTTCCTGGGATAAAACAACCTAAAAAATGATTCTGACACATCTCCGTCGCAAAATTTTGAATGAAAATTCCATTTTAGCAAATCTTCATCCTGTCTCCGACCGTTTCCGACATTTCAATAGTACTGGTTAAAGCTCAAAAAGAGTTTGAAAAATGGACGTCACTCAATTCATGTACAATTTTCGTCGTTCTTAAGGTAAAACGAATTAAAAAACCAATTCAGCAACAACTCCGTCACAAAATTATGATTGAAAATATTATTTTAGTAAATCTCCATCATGTCTCCAACCATGCTCTGACTCTTGTAGATTACTTGTTAAAACTTGATTATAATTTGAAAAATAGATGATACTCAAATTCATGTATTTGAATAGTCATTTCTAGGGTAAAACATCCTAAAAATCGATTCTAGCACAGCTCCGCCGCAAAAATTAGAATGAAAATTCCATTTTAGCAAATCTCCGTCCTGTCTCCAACCATGCTCCGACCTTTCAATAGTACTTTTCAAAGCTATATAAAATTTAAAAAGTCCATGCCACTCAATCCATGTATCTTTTTCGGCGTTCCTAAGGTAAAACGACCTAAAAAGCGAATCTGACACAAAATTATGATTGAAAATGTCATTTTAGCAAATCTCTGTATTATCTCCTACCATGCTCTAATTCTTCTAGTACTTGTTAAAACTCGATTAAAATTTAAAAAATAGATTTAACTCAAATTCATGTATCATTTTAGTCATTTCTAGGGTAAAACGGCCTAAAAATTGATTCCGACACAGCTCCGTCGCAAAAATTTGAATGAAAATTCCAACTTAGCAAATCTGTATCTTGTCTCCAACTTTGCTCCGACCTTTCAATAGTATTTGTTGAAACTTATTAGAAATTAAATATTTGAATATCATTTAAATAAATTTTTTTCATCTTTTCTAGTGTAAAACGATTTAAAAAGTAGTTTGGACCCGGCTCCGTTACGAAATTATGTTTGAGAATGTCATTTTAGTAAATCTCTGCCAGGTCTTCGATATTTCAAAAATACTTGTTAAAATTCAATAAAAATTAAAAATAGACAATATCAATTTATTAAATAATATTAATAATATAAAGTGTTTTTGGTCGGTGTTTATAATAACACGAAAAATATTTTATTTTATTATAATAAAAATAGTATTATATTTCATAAAAATATTAATAACTAATATTTATTGCGAAACATATATATTTAAAAAAATTATTTTCATTATCCATGGTAAATTATATAATATTATATCTCTAAATTTTTTTATTTTTGGAATTAATATAACATTATATCTCTAAATTTTTTTATTTTTGGAATTAATATAATATTATTTATAGTAATAAGATATATGGAAAGGAATAGGAGTGCGAAGAGTGAAAGGAATAAAAGAGTAAGAATATGAATTAAAGGGTATATGAGACATTTCATCTAGTAAAATGGGTAAAAAAGAGTTTTTATAAATTGTTTGGTAAAAAAGAGTTTGTATGTTAAATTTTGGGTATTTTTTATAATTTGGTGTAAAAAAAAAAGTATGGATTGCAAATTGATAAAAGAGTCATGTATAATACAAGTTGCAAATAGATATCAACCCTTTATATAATCTAATATCAATACATTTACTTTAAATATGTCATTTTTGTGATTTTAATTGAAATATGTGTATAATTTTATATTATAATAACTTTTAAAATTTCATGTTAAATTTTAAAAATTTCCTAAAACTTTTGCGATCATTATGAATATGCAGCATCGATATATCCATAAAATCAAAGTTGTGATTTTTCCTGCAATTTCTATAGTTACATTCTTGCCTATAAAGGGAATTTATACTTGCTTCATATGCTTATAAAAAGAGCTATAGATAAGAGAATTTATACTTTCTTCATTTGCTTATAGAAAGAGCTATAGATAAGAGAATTTATACTTGCTTCATTTGCTCATAGAAAGAGCTATGAATAGGTTGCTTATAGTACTAGTTGCTTACACCATTTTAAATGAAGCGCTTCAACTAGTTCTCTTATTACTACATGCTTCAATTTGCTTAATTATAAGTTGTGATTGTTTGACTTGAAGCACTTCGTCTGCCTATAAAAATAGCTAGCGTACATTTACTTTTTTATAGTTGAAGTTCTTCATTTGCCTACATAAAGAGCATATACTTGCTTCTTGATTTAATTAAGGGGTATTTAGCTGAGCTTATAAGCTCCTTAATAGCTTTTAAGTTGTTTAAGAGCTTATAAGCACTATGAATTTGTTTGGTAAAATAAAATGTTTAACAGCTTATGAGATCATAAAATAAGCTCCTAAGAAGTGTAATGACGGAGAATATGAATTGGATACACAAGATAAAAACTGATTTTCTTCAAAATTTGCCAGAAAAAACTCAAATTTGGAGTTAATGTTGAGGTCCTCTTCAATCCTGAACTTTGGATTGCTTCAAGGTAATTATTATTTATCATTCATTCTCTTTCACTATATTATAATGAAATTTTCTCTAGAAATAGAGAGATGAACTTAATTTTTTTGTTTAAATGTTGATTATTATGTCAATATTCATGTCTACAGGGGAAAGGGAATATTATGAAAAAAAACTGGCAATCCTAAAATCATTTTATGAAGTGGATACACACAATATTAAAAACATAGATGTTTATAAATATCCAATTGGGAAGATGCGAATGCAACCCGTTGGAATCATAATCTTTGGTGATGTAATGGCAACGCTTGGTAACTACCTACCTCATCTTTGGGAAAATACACTTTTTGCCCGTTAACTTTGATTGAATTTTGTTTCCGTCCTGTTAACTTTGAAATTTTGAATTTAGTCCTGTAACTTACAAAAAATTGTGTTTTTTGTCCTATTACCTGCTACACCAGGTAACTTTTCCAGTGAAGCTGACATGGAACCACTTTTTTGAAAGTTATAGGACTAATTTATTGGAAGAGTTACCTGGCATAGCAGGTTACAGGAGAAAAATCACAAATTTATAAGTTATAGGACGAAATTCAAAAGTACAAAGTTAAAAGGACGAAAATCAAAGTTAACAAAAGTTAAAGGACAAAAAAGTGCATTTTCCCTAAATTTTTTAACATGGACAGAAGTTAGAGAGTATGTTTGTTCCTGCAGGTTTTCAAGTGCTAATATAAGCTTTGGAAGAAGTAATAAAAGATGAAGCTTTAGAGAAAATGAATCCAAACCAGTTGTTGTATTTGTGCCTCATTATGCTTACTGAAACGGGAGCAAAATTCCTTCGTGGCTCTGAGAACGAAATAATTCGTGCCTATGCAAAGGTCTATAATTATGCCTTTCATATATAATTATCACTTCTTCACGTAATTCAAGTCATTGATGCCAGCGACGTACTTCTTTCCGGCGCTAAACAAATGCGTGAATCCCAGTTATGAATTGAAGAATCTGCTTGGGAGTTGCTCTCAATGGCAATCGAACTTGAAATCTTTGTATGGTCGTGAGCTTTTTTGGCTCTAATACCATGAAATAATTATGTTTTATCTAAAAGTCTGAACTAATATTATTCAGTAAAAACAACTAATACCCTCCAATATTTCATGTATGAACCAATTTCACCCTATATATAATCATATCCTTTTATATGCAACAAAATTAGATCTATTTTACTCTTTTATATGTGTAGTTGAGTGCATACAAGAATTTGTATTGGTCGTTAGGGTGTGCAAAAAATTAATTAAAAAAATAAAACAAAAGAATGTGCCATTTACTAAATAGCTTTGGACTCGTGGTGATTGACAATTAAGGTGAAATTAAGGGCCCGCTTGGTTGGGGGTAGTGATTATAGGGTAATGGGAATTAAAGTGATTGAAGAGTCATTCAAGTAGGGAGTAATGAATGGGGAGTCATTTGATAGGTAAATTATAACTCATTTTCAATCTTATTACAATATATTAATAATACTAAGCACTACTAATAGATTCATTCCCATTACATTATACTCATTACCCCTAACCAAGCGGGCCCTAAAAACTTTGGAACATTTGATTAATTGTACACAGATCCTTTGATCCTTGTGATGCGGTTAAGGTGATACATTTTAATTTTGTACTAGTTCTGAGTTAAAGAGTTTTCTTAAATTCAAATCAATGATGCAAGGGGTAAAGCCTCGTTATCTTTGTAAAATATAATGTTTATTTTTAAAAAACTTGTGAAACAAAAAACGGATCATTAATTATTTAGGCAAAAAATTGTATGAGATCGGGCATTAGACAACATATATTAACACTTATTCATGTTAGAGTGTTAATGTGTCATATGCCCAATTTATACCCCATCATAACATGAGACAGTCTCACACAAGACCTACTCATTATTTTAATATTTGGTTCCATACAAATTTTTGTTTCATTTTATATTTTATATCCATTTATCAGGTGTCTGCAGCGGGCAATACTAATACACTATAGATGGAAAACCCGTTTTTCAAAATCTTTGTACCACCTGCTAGCTATGCTTTTTTTTTTTTTAAAGGACCACTAGCTGTATTTAATGCCTACAAAAAAAGGTAGCCATGAATGTGAGAGATAGGTCTCGGGCCTTATCGGTTCATTTTAATCGGTCCACTAACACTCGAAACCTAACCCTAGCGGTCTGCGGGCTAAACGGGCCACTAACGGGCTCCGAAAAAAAAAGTAAAAAATTAATTTTTTATATAAAATATAGACATGTAATTGTAATACGATGTCATTTAAACTTAAAATTCAAACATCGTTAAAAATTCATGAAAATTACATTTAAACATTGTTCAACATTTCACCTTTTCATGAAATAAATTTATAACGCCAATGGCGATTTAAGAGCGGGTGGCAACCGACAATGACGATTTGAGAGTCATGGCGACGACCGATGAATCCTAATTGGAAAGATAATAATGAAGTAGGGATGTTGAAATCCTACCTTGTTCATAAATTTATAAAATTTACATTCACACATTGTTCATAAAATTCAAATATTAATTAAATGGTTAAATTCAATTTCAAGTAATTTAATAAATTAACTAAATAAAAACTTGAATACATATATATATCGGATAGTTGGACTTGGATTAAAAATTTGAAGTTGAAGTAAAATAGGTAGGTTGCATATATGGTTGTAGTTGTACAAGTAAAATATATAAAAAGTAAAAAAAAAAAAATAGGCTAAACGGGTTGGCCCAGTAGACCGGCGGGCTAAATGGTCCGGGCCAAAAGGGCCCAGTTTTAAACGGGCCACCAAATGCTCGGACCTAACCCCTATTCGGTTCAGGGCTAAACGGGTCAGCCCGCCAGTCCACAGCCCGTTTAACATTCCTAGTGAGAGATGAGCAAAGTTGGACATTGATTTTAGGATAATTCTTGTCCCATGTATTTCTAACAGATAATCTTTTCTTATGTTAATAAATACTCCAATTAAAATTTCATCTTTTCAATCGCAAAACCAGAAAGTCATGGCATCTCCCTCTTCTTGGTGAAGCAGTAACGTTTTTACTCTTCTTCGTTTGTTAAATTTAATTATTTTTATTTTTATAGGTAGGCAGTGTTGTTCAATTAATTTCATAATATTTATTTTTATTTGATTTAATGAAACTATTATGCCAAGATTACAGATTTCGTAAATAAAAAGGGGATTACAAATTGTCTTTTGCTACAATAATTTTTAGAAAATGGATGTCCTGCATTTTTTATTTCCACCCATTAAAAATTTGGGTGGTCGAATCCTTTTGATATCCTATTAAAGCCAAATTATTTTTATATGCAAAGTTAAATCTTTCAGAAAAATGTTTTAGAAAAAATAGATTGTACGCCAAATTATTATTAATTACTCATTTACTTTTTATAGATGTTTTAATTTGTTTCAAAAATAGGCAAGCAACTTTATTAGCACAAAATATAATTGGTGTCAATGGTCCTTTTAGAACCAGCATAGCTACTAGTTTTTTAGCCAGGTCCTTAGTAATTACTTAGTCCTGACTTCTTTTCTACTCCGTATTTACAAATTTACTATTGATAATCATAATATTAAGACTTGTTATTATTCAATTAACTTTTAGGCGTGAAGGATTAAAAATATTTTATTGTATTTAATTGCATCTACACATTATTTTTAGGTGGGGTTTTCTTCTTATGGTTGGTTGGTTTATCATTTTTAAATGTTTTATATGAATGGTATTTTAATTGGCGGCATCAGCTTATGATTTACTATGTTATTATGGTTGATTTATCCAACAAGCCCGTGTTATTATGGTTGGTCTCACCAACAAGCCTATATTATTATGGTTGATTCATCCAACAAGCTTATAAAATTGTATGTATGTTTGTGAGTTAATGTTTTCAATTTACATTCGATATTTAACTGTGACAAATTAGATTCTACTGAGCTAGTTGTTTTGCTCAACTCAATCTCATTAACATTTTACATATTAAACTGGAGTGTGATGGAGGGTCGGTGAATATGAGCCCGTCATTCAGTTATTTCTCTAAGATTGTTATTTGAAATTAGTGTTTAAAGTTTTAGGATCTCGAAACATTTTATTTAATTTATAAAAAGAATCATATCTCCTCTTTGTATTCCATCATGTTTATATTAAATAAAATTGTGTTATTTTTAAGTAATTAAATTATTTTTGAAATTGTTAATATTTTTACATTTTAAGTTTTCAGCTGCTAAATTTTTTTCTTAAGTAAAATTTTAATTCATATTGTAAATTATTCATGTGTTTTTCTAAAAAAATACTATTGAGGAAATTGGGGCGTGACACCCATGGACACAAGTTGCGGGTCCAAAAATTGTATACATGAAATGCATAATTGTTGAAAATACTAAAAAGAGTCGAAATCATACAATTTAATGTAAAGCAAGTTCTAAGAAAATGAATAAAATAAAACGATAATATATATTATGAATTAATTTCACCATGAAATTTATATGCATTTTGTGTATATTTTTTTGATAGTATTAGTTGTTTCATTAAGATGCACTCCCTCCATTCCAAGACTTTCTTCACATTACCTTTTTTCTCGTGTTAGTGAGTAAGTTGTTTATTAAAATTTAAAATGATAAAGTGAATTTTAAGAAGTGGTATGATAGATCTATCTCTCCTCTATTATATGTCACCTTAAAAATTATTTTATCATTTGAAATACTAATAAAAAACTTGCTCGCTAAAACACGAGAAAACAGTATATGTGAAGAAAGTCTTGGGACGGAGGGATTATTAGTTTAATTAGAATATTGTATAATGATAACAACTAATACCGTGATAATTTGAACAGTGAAACTCGTTTATAAGAAACTTACTCTAAATAAAATATGAGGTGATCTCTTGTGCAATATTTCATATGCAATATGAACATGTTGAAAGAAGGTAAAAAATTCGCGGATACTGACTTAAACGCAAAATACTAGCTTGATTAGTAGTTACCCCACAAGAGTATGAGATCACTGTAGTATGAGCGAGTATAGAGACCAAGTAGTATCGAACCCAAGGGAAAGTGTGTATGCGAATAAATCCCTGGAAATGTAAAACTTAGTTACCTTGGAACAGAGAGAGTAATTAATATTACACGATTATTATTGAGAGTTTACCTTATTCAAATATGTTGTTTTGGAAACGTCGAAATTAAAAGGTGTTTCGGAATCAAGCTCCAACCTTAACTTGTCAGGCAACTTTGATAAGAAATAGCTTTTCAGAAAATCGATGGAGTTTACCAGCAATGACGTTCCCTCCATTTGCTTTTCTAATCAAGAAATATGTAAAATTGGCTTATGGAAAAGTGAAGAAATGGTTGTATTTATTTATGGGTTTGGAAATCCTACTCCAAATTCAAAGAAGATATAATTATGCTTACAATGTGAATACGAATGTTTGGTTAAAATGGGAAGGAGTTGATTTGACGATTATAAAAAAAGCAATGAAAAAATTCCTAATTTCTCATTCTCCAAACACGATCCCAAGGAATATAAATTACTAAAGACAATCAAAAGGAATTCTTCTATTGTGAATCCAAATGTTGATTAATTAAGATGGGAAGGGAATGATTTGGGTGGTGGGCTTTCTACTGTGAAGTGGTACTTTTTATAATGAAAATATAAAGAATGAGCAATGTCATTAAAAGGGTTGGGCTATAATATTAAATTAGCTAAAATTTGCATGATACCGTTTTATTCGATTAGACAATACAAATAAATTCGCATCCCTATCAAAATATTAATGCGTCATGTCTAATTTATATTTTATCCCACCGCCTCATGGCATAAGACATCTCACACAAAACCTACTCAATCAAATTATAATACTAAAATACACATACACACATCAAGTCTGTTCTTTTTAGAACTCGGGGAATCATATTGCGAACCTTGTTATGCAATTATTATAGAAAAATCCCAAGTGCAAAAATGGTGTGATCAACTTCACAAGTATTATACACGTTACATGCCATTTAAAAGGAAGGTTCAATTATATTTTTTTTATGAAGAATTAATGTTATTGGTTTGCAAAGGAAATTAATTTGTGCTGATATCAACAAATATAGTATGACACTTGAACCTGCTTGATTACGTTCCATATAAAACACATTGTAATTTTGACCACAATTACTCTATGATGCTTAAACTATTGCATGAATCAAGGAATTCAGCTGCCTCCAAAGGGTGGGGTTAAAGAGAGCTGTTGTGTTTATTTTTAATTTTTATTTTTTGTGTGGGACAAATAAGCGATAATCTATATATCTATGTATAATATATTAATACTAACCGGCTTAAATTTGGAAACCATTGAACTTTCCCGCCATATCCAAGATTTTGTGAATATACATGAAAAATAAAATTAAAAGAATAAAAATTTAATTTTAATCATTTTAATATATACCTAAACATAAGTTATTGTTTAAGAATTTAATAAAATAAATAATACTCCCCCCGTCCCAAAGTTGTTTGCTACATTGTCAAAAATATTTGTCTCATACTCAATTGCTACATTTTTTTGCAAAAAAACAACAATATTTTTTAATATTATATTCTCCATGCACTTCAAACTAAAAATATTTATTTTATTACTTTATCACTTTAAATACTAATAAACAACTTTTTTTCTTCAAATCTGTGCAAACAATAATGTAGAAAACAACTATGGGAGGGAGGGAGTATGATGTTTGTATTCTAAAAAGGGGGAGAAATTATGATATCGTATAGTTGTACTTGAATTCAATAACATTCTAACAATGTTTGATAAATGAAAAATAAATAATAATTAAATTTAATACATATTTAATTCGGTTATTCGCTTCGGTTTCGGTACAGTTAAAATAAAAAAGTCTATAATTTTTTCGGTACGGTTCTTTTTTTGTGCGAATTTCGGTACGGGTTCGGTAATCTCCGAACTCCGTGAACAACCCTATTTTTCACTCCAAACTTGCTCTATATATACGTCACACAATTAATGTAATCTTAAATTAAAAAGTGACATTACATAGTTAAGGGTCACATTTTGGAACTCTGGCGCGGATGGTATGCTCGGGTCTATGGTTACCGTCGCAATCAAGATGGACGAAAGCCCGTTCAATTTCGGGAAGTCAGTTCAATCTTCATTTGAAGCGATTCTCCAATCCCATGTGCTTCTAATAATGGCATTTCTTTCGGAAGCTCTATGTCAGCCTGTCATTCGATCAATATAGAAGTTGTACAGTTAAATTTGTCATCCAACAAATTTACACATTTTCAAAAAAAAAAAAAAAATCGAACATTTTTTAGGTGGAGTGTATTAATAAAGAAAGATTCAAGGCCAATATATTGTTGGACCACTTTGAAGGCCCATTTAATTGAAAATAGAAGGATCCTATAGAATTTATCTGCTTTCATTTTTAAATATTTTGAGATTAAGCAGACAACCTTCAAAACTGGGATTAAATGAAGAAGAAGCCGGTTTTTGCCGGAATTTAAAGAGAGAAGCCATGTTGGTGTCAAACTCAGTCGAATTCAACTTACATGACCCGGAGATGAAATTCTTTCAGCATTACGTCTTATATGGCTGAGAAAAATATGAAAAAGGATTATTATAGACCTTTGCATAGCACGAAGGAATTTGGATTCATCTTCTCTAAAGCTTCATCTTTTATCTCTTCTTCCAAACCTTGTATTAGCACTTGAAAACCTGCTGGAACAAACAAACTCTCTAACTCCTGCCTATGTTAAAAAAATTTAAGAGCAAAGATGAGGTAGGTAGGACATGATTTTAGGATTGCTTCATAATATTTTCTCTTCCCTGCAGACATGAATATTGACATAAAAATCAACATTTAAACAAAAAATTAAGTCCATCTCTCTATTTTAGAGAAAATTTCATTATAATACAGTGAGAGAGGATGAATGATAAATAACAACTACCTTGAAGAAATCCATCTGGGAATGAAAGATCAGGATTGATGAGGGCCTCAACATCAGCTCCAAATTTCAGTTTTTCTAGAAAAAAATCAGTTTTTATCCTGTTTATCCAATTCATCTTCTCCGCCGTTATAGTTCTTAGGAACTTATTTTATGATCTTATAAGCTATTAAACATCGTATTTTACAAAACGCTTTCATAAAGCTTATAAGCTGTTTTAAGGAGCTTATAAGCTCAACCAAACACCCTCTTAATTAAATCAAGAAGCAGGTATTTGCTCTTTATGTAGGCAAATGAAGAACTTCAACTATAAAAAAGTAAATGTGCGCTAACTATTTTTTATAAGCAAACGAAGTATCACAACTTATAATTAAGCAAATGAAGCATGTAGTAATAAGAGAACTAGTTGAAGCGCTTCATTTATGATAAACATATAAGCATGTAGTAAATGTTGCTATCTAGTAATAAGAGAACTAAGCAAATTAAATGAAAGCATTTTAGTAATCTATGGATAAGTTGCTTATATTATAGAACTAGTTAGTATACCGGAGGCAATATATAGATAAGTTTCATGGGATGCCTGGAAAAGAATGGGGTCCATCCCTAGCTGGCATCAACCATTCACATTTCCTAACATTTTATCTATTAATATATTTAATAAATCAAATGGAAAATATGTAAAAATCATAAACATGACTATACAATTCAAATTTAATATCCAAATGAGATTTCCTTTTCCATAAAACTAATTAGAACGTGCAATAATTAAGAAAGAAATCAGGCAATTTCCGCCAGTCCTTCTTCAAAATCGATCTTATAAATGTTTCCAAGGAAAAGATCTCACTCATCCGAGGTCTCCAAAAAAAATGCGGATAAGCTGAAGTAGAGTTTCTTTAATGAAGCGTTTCATTTATAATAAACACATAAGCATGCGTCATTTCGTACTAACTATTGGAAAAATTATACCATATGGGTATAATGAAATTAAATTATACATTATATCTTACCATATGGGATAATTGATTATAATCTTTTATTTATGTATAAATTAATTCAATTAGTATGCAAATTGATGCATCTAATTATGTCCATAATTGAACCCATTAATCCCTATAAATATAGTCTTCTGGTTTCATACAATATACACTTGAAAACACGGAACATATAATACTCTCAGAATCTTCTAGAGTATCACCACATGAACTCCAGTAGTCTAAAGTGTGGAATATAGGTTTAATACTCTAGTAGTATGAATAATGAAAGAATTACGCCTCATCTGAACGTCCGAACTTGTAAAGAGTTGTGGAATTCATTCATTTAATTATTACCCTCACAAAAAACTACGATTAAATAGAATATACCGTAGTTTAATTTGTTCGTAAAAAAATTCCATCAGGAAACGTTATGTGTAATTATAACTATAATAATCCCATGCACGTACGGACATCTTATTTACTATAATTTCAAAAGGTTTACATGATGTATACACAGTGGTACAAAGTTGGTGTGCACAAAAATAGCTATCAATTTGAATTATTGTTGTTGTACATGTTTCTCATAGCTTTCATAACATTAAATAGGCCCGACAAGCACTTGCAAGTATTTTTCACTTTTATTTCATTCATTCTTTTGTTACATTTTTTTAAATATTTATTAATCATATTTCTTTTGCAATCATTTTTCACCGGTGTGATTGGTGTAGGAGGAATACAAAGATTCAATATGTTACAACGTGCATATAATTATAAAGGTTAATTTTTTTGCATTTCTTGGTTATTTGATGGTTTTTTCTGCAGTGTTTTTTGTTATTATGTTTGGATTATTATTTAAGGTGATCATTTTTTATTTACTTTGATCTCATTTAATAAAAATATAAAATTCGCCGAAGGAAGTATTTCTTCAAAGTTGGTAGTTTGATGGCTATTTCTGTTGTTTTTGCTGCTATGTTTGGTCTCATGTACTATGACCATTTGTTATGCTATTTGATGGGGAAAATTGCAAATTTAGTCTTATCAAAATTTTCTAATAACAATTTTGATTCAATAGTCTATTTTGTCCTTTTTTTTTTTTTTTTTGGAAATTTGCTCCATTCATTAATTTTTGGGATCAAAGCTATATATTTTTTGAACCAAAAGTACAATTTACCTCTTTTAAATAGTGTTCTAAAAATTGCTAGTCGCTAGTCGATCGACCTACTGGGGTCTAGCGATTAGAGCGATTAGGCGGGGGCTAGTCGAAACCACCTAAATAAATAAAATAATTAATTTTTTTAATAAATTAATACATTAAATACATAAAAAAAAATATAACACCACCACCCTTCAATATTAAAATTATAAGTGATATCATCACCTTAAGCAATACCATAAAACTCAAAACTCAATAATATAGCAATGATGCTGTAAAAATTTAGAAAATAGTTTTGATTGCGGAAATAATAATTCAACAATAAAAGAAAATACAACTCGAATAACAGATTACAGAGTGAGAAAAGATAAAGAAAAGAAGCAGCAAAGGTGACGAGTCGAGGAAGCCCTCTTCCCGCAAGACAAAATTTCCCCGGTAGTGCTCTTCGGTCTCGGAAATTCATCCCCAAAGGTAAAACGTCACAACGTCTCCAAGAGTGTAGCACCACAGGTCTTGGAGCTCCGGCGAACAAAACGAGCGCTTCGAACTGGACTGGCTCTTAAGACTCTATATGCAGAGAGACAGAGAGAGAGGAGAAGATTTCTGAATGCGTGGCCAGGCAAATGCATGAGGACGCTATTTATAGGCGAACCTCCACTCAATGCAGAAGGAAAAACCGCGTGGGCATTAAATGCGGACGTGTTTTCGTTGGTGGCAAGAATTGACCCAGAACGCGTTTCCGTAAATCACGCTGGTAACGTCCCACGAATTTAGCACACGTGTTTTATGTGCTCTTATGAAGTATGGTCCGATTTGACTTTTCTAACCGGGTGGGTCTCTGATCTGAATCGACCCAAAATTTATGGACCTGATATTCTAATTTTTGTTCTCCAAAAAATTAGATACCCACTGGGCCCAAGGCCCAAAGTCCAATTGCCAAGAACCAAGACCAAGACCAAGTCCAAGTCCAAGGCCACGGCCACGGCCACCTGCGCGGCTCGGCTCGGCGCGCGCGCGCGTGGCAACTTTGATTGACTAGCAATCAACTACAATTTATTATACTTCATTATTCCCATACTAATATCATGTATATTAGTATTCCAAAAATTCAATGTGGGATGAATTAAATGACTCATTTAATTCCCAAATTAGGTGTTGAACCTTTCGACTTTCCGATTCAATTTCTCACTCACCGAAAATCGGTTTTGTGAGTATGAATACACAATTCTCATCTACTCCAAGAGTAGAACGCACTTGTAACAATTAATTTCCGAGAAATTAATTTCAACACCAAGAATTAATTGGTCAACTATTAAAGTCTCAAATAAACTTTAATACCAATTAATTATAAAATAATACCACCAACTAATTTTCTCTAACAATCCCCCACATGAGTGGAAATTGAACCTATAGACATGCAGACTCACAGTCCAGTTCAAACACAAAATATTACTGCATTTGGATAGGTAGTTTGTGGCTTTGAACCTTCCATAGTCAAGCATTACCGAGTACACCGGCAGCTTGGTGGACACATTGCCTTGAACCATTCCGCCTTGGTGTGTACTTAGACAGTAGTACTGACACAATAATATTTCTACGCTCATTTCTTGTTCTCACGTTTTTGTCCGTTTCGGCCATGGACACCCTATGGATTCATAAGTGTTTAATATCCACTGATATTTGAGGCGGCCTCTCACCTCACACTTACATAGGTGAACTCCTCTTGAGTATCCCGTAATACTCCGTCCCCCACATGGACTTAGGATTCATTAAAAGTCGTATAGACTTAGCCTGTACCACACACGGGTTCTCACTTGGTGTACTGTCCTATAAGGAATGGTCGGGTTACCAAGTGCATTCCCTAACTTCCACAGCTTAGTTTTCCCATTGAACCAAGATCTTGGGATCTCCAGTCAACTTGGTTGGGTTACCACTGTTTCAGCTTACTTTGTGGATTTTAGACCCATTCCTTCTGACAGTTTAGACAATTGATCTCGATTTATACTCTTAGTTAACGGATCCGCAAGATTGTCCTTAGACCTCACATAGTCTATTGACATTACACCACTTGAGATCAATTGTCTCACGGAATTATGTCTACGACGAATGTGTCTAGACTTTCCGTTATACATGTCACTTAAAGCCCTACCAATTGCGGCTTTACAGTCGCAATGTACCATTATCGTAGGTACGGGTTTATCCCAACATGGAATATCCTCGAGGAAATTTCGAAGCCACTCTGCTTCTTCACCAGCTATATCCAAAGCTATGAATTCTGATTCCATGGTGGATCGGGCTATGCATGTTTGCTTAGTCGATCTCCAGGACACAGCCACTCCTCCTATAGTGAATACAAATCCACTGGTGGAGAATGACTCTTTAGTGTCTGAGATCCAATTAGCATCACAGTATCCTTCAAGTACAGCAGGATACCTAGTGTACTGTAGCCCAAAGTCGAGAGTATACTTTAAGTACCTCAAGACTCTCCTGAGTGCATTCCAATGCTCATTGCTTGTATTGCTTGTGAATCTACTAAGTTTATTCACCGCACATGCTATATCGGGACGCGTATAATTTGAAATGTACATTATGCTACCGATAACTCTAGCATATTCTTGTTGAGCTACAGGACCACCTCTGTTTTTGCTCAAATGCACACTCATGTCCAATGGGGTTTTCGCAGGTGGATCATCAAAGGCATTGAACTTCTTTAGCACTTTCTCAACATAGTGAGATTGCGTTAAAGAGATGCTATTTGATGTCCTGCTGATCTTGATTCCTAGAATCACGTCAGCAACACCCAAATCTTTCATGTCGAAGTTTCGACTTAACATGCGTTTCGTACTAATGAGTAAGTCATGATCATTACTCATAATGAGCATATCATCAACGTATAGACATAATATGACAAACCCTTTCGGTGTACTTTTCACGTACACACATTTGTCACACTCATTAATACGAAAGCCATTTGACAACATGGTGCTATCAAATTTCAAATGCCATTGTTTTGGAGCTTGCTTAAGCCCATACAACGACCTCACTAGTTTGCACACCTTTTTCTCATTTCCAGGTGCTACAAACCCTTCTGGTTGATCCATATATATATCTGTATCCATTTCACCATTTAGAAGCGCAGTTTTAACATCCATTTGGTGAATTTCGAGATTGTGCAAAGCAGCAATCGCGATTAGCACCCTAATGGAAGTAATCCTCGTTACCGGTGAATAGGTATCAAAGAAATCGTACCCTTCGATTTGTTTGAACCCTTTTGCCACTAAGCGGGCTTTGTATTTTTCAACTGACCCATCTGTTTTATACTTTCTTTTAAGGATCCATTTGCATCCTAAGGGCTTGCAACCTTGTGGGAGATCAATCAACTCCCACGTGTGGTTTTGCATGATAGAGTCGATTTCACTGTTAATCGCCTCTTGCCAGAGCGGAGCGTCTGGCCTAGATAGAGCATCTTTGATAGTCCTCGGTTCCTCTTCCAACACGTAAGTGATGAAATAGGGACCAAAGGTTTTAACTATCTTAGCTCTCTTGCTGCGTCGTAACTCGCCACTATCTTGAGTGGATGGACCAGCATCATTATCAACCTCCTCATTACGAGGTCTTTTGGTTGATATCTCATCTTCCTTGGACTTGCAAGGAAAGATATTTTCGAAAAACACAGCGTTTCTCGACTCTATATAAGTGTCTTCTGTCATATCGGGAACTTCTGATTTGTGAATTATAAACCGATAGGCACTACTGTTTAATGCATACCCAACAAATATGCAATCAACCATTTTAGGGCCGATTTTAATTTGTTTGGGTAGAGGCACTTCAACCTTTGCTAAACACCCCCACACTTTGAGGTATTTATATGACGGTTTCCGCCCCTTCCACAATTCATAAGGAGTAGCATCTTTACTCTTATGTGGAATTTTGTTCAAAATGTGGTTAGCCGACAGAATGGCTTCTCCCCACAAGTTTTGCGGTAAACCGGAGCTAATAAGCATAGCATTCATCATCTCTTTGAGTGTTCGGTTCTTTCGTTCCGTAACACCATTAGATTGAGGCGAGTAAGGAGCAGTAGTTTGATGTATGATTCCGGATTCGGAGCATATCTTCTCAAACGGTGCTACATACTCTCCTCCTCTATCACTACGAACCATTTTGATTCGTCTATTCAACTGGTTTTCCACTTCACTTTTGTACAGTTTAAAAGCGTCTAACGCTTCATCCTTACTGTGCAAAAGGTAAACATGGCAAAACCTTGTACTATCATCTATAAAAGTGATGAAGTACTTTTTCCCACCTCTAGTTTGTACGAATTTTAAGTCACACACATCAGTGTGAATTAATTCTAGAGGTTCTGAGTTCCTTTCAACCGAAGGGAAAGACAACTTTGTCATTTTAGCTTCTACACAAACCTCGCATTTGTTATTTAAATCGATATTTTTTATGTCTAGTAAATTTAAGCTTACTAGTCGTTTTATCGATTTAACGTTTACATGTCCCAATCTGCAGTGCCATAAATCTGAGAACTCAGCGATATAAGAAGAGGTAGAAGCTTCTTTATTCATAACAGATTTCCCCTTGGGGTGTACAACAATGGCACTCATCTTAAACAGACCATCGTGGACATACCCACGACCTAAGTACACTGAGTACTTGCTAAGAACAACCCTATTAGACTCAAATACAAGTTTGAAATTATTTTTCACTAGTACAGAGCCGGAGATGAGGTTCTTGCGAATGTCCGGGACATGCAGGACATCTCTCAGTGTGATGTTCTTCTCACTGGTCAGCTTCAGAACAACGTTGCCAACCCCAGCCACCTCAGACGTGGCTTGATTCCCCATGTGCAGCTTTCTCCCATTGGCTGGCTCATAGGCCGAGAAAGCATTCCTGTCAGAACAGACATGACAGGTAGCCCCCGTATCAATGAACCATTCCTTTGGGTTGCCCACGAGGTTCACTTCAGTGGTCACCGCAGCAAGGTCCTCTTCAGTGAACTCCCCTTCAACCAAGTTCGCATTGGACTGCTTGCCCTTGCCTTTGTCATCTTTCTTCGGGGCCTTGCAGAATCTTGCAATGTGGTTCGGCTTTCCACAGTTGTAGCAATCACCCGTAAATTTGGGTCGAGTTACAACTGGTTGTTTGCCTTTGTCAGAATTTGGCCTCTTACGCTTCTTTGACTCCATCAAATTAGCTTTGGCCTCTTCCTGACCCTTGTTCCTTTCCAGCCCACCTTCGCGAATCTGAAGTTTGCCTATGACCTCTTCCAAGGTCATACTCTTCTTCTTCAACTTCAAGTGGCTTTTAAACTCCTTCCAGCTTGGAGGCAGTTTCTCAGTGACTGCAGCGGCTTGGAAAACGTCTGGCAGTATCATTCCTTCTGCAGCAATGTCATGCAGAATCAACTGGAATTCTTGAACTTGTTCAACGACAGACTTCGAGTCCACCATCTTGAAGTTCAAGAACTTCCCAACCAAGTACTTCTTAGTACCGGCATCCTCGGCCACATATTTGGCCTCCAAGGAATTCCACATTTCCTTGGCCGTTTTGCACTTCTGGTAGACACTGTACAAAGCATCTGCCAGACAACTCAGAATGTAGTTCTGAGCATAGAAGTCGTGTTCCCACCAGCGGGCACGAACTTCCTCATTCTGCGCATCGTTCTCAACGACCGCAGGCGGGTCCTCAGTAAGGAACCTCGCCAACCTCAAGGTGGTCAGAAAGAACAGCATACGCTGTTGCCACCTCTTGAAGTTTTTACCCGAAAACTTTTCGGGTCTCTCACTTTGGACCACAAAAGGTCTCGAATTGTCAAAGGGGAAAGGGCTCACCACTGAGGGATTAGAAGTTTGCCCAAAATGGACAGTTACAGGGGGAACGGGGTTAGTGGTGCCCTGGGGAGTGGGGTTACCAAGAGGAACAACAGTGTTTCCCTGGTTAGCAGACTCCGAATTGTTATTTCCATCAATCATTTTGAAAACAGAAAAGAAGTTTTTGTCTTGCGATTGTAAAAATTTAGAAAATAGTTTTGACTACGGAAATAATAATTCAACAATAAAAGAAAATACAACTCGAATAACAGATTACAGAGTGAGAAAAGATAAAGAAAAGAAGCAGCAAAGGTGACGAGTCGAGGAAGCCCTCTTCCCGCAAGACAAAATTTCCCCGGTAGTGCTCTTCGGTCTCGGAAATTCGTCCCCAAAGGTAAAACGTCACAACGTCTCCAAGAGTGTAGCACCACAGGTCTTGGAGCTCCGGCGAACAAAACGAGTGCTTCGAACTGGACTGGCTCTTAAGACTCTATATGCAGAGAGACAGAGAGAGAGGAGAAGATTTCTGAATGCGTGGCCAGGCAAATGCATGAGGACGCTATTTATAGGCGAACCTCCACTCAATGCAGAAGGAAAAACCGCGTGGGCATTAAATGCGGACACGTTTTCGTTGGTGGCAAGAGTTGACCCAGAACGCGTTTCCGTAAATCACGCTGGTAACGTCCCACGAATTTAGCACACGTGTTTTATGTGCTCTTATGAAGTATGGTCCGGTTTGACTTTTCTAACCGGGTGGGTCTCTGATCTGAATCGACCCAAAACTTTATGGACCAAGGCCACGGGCTCGGGCGCGGGCGCTGCGCGGCTCGGCTCGGCGCGCGCGCGCGCGCGTGGCAACTCTGATTGACTAGCAATCAACTACAATTTATTATACTTCATTATTTCCATACTAATATCATGTATATTAGTATTCCAAAAATTCAATGTGGGATGAATTAAATGACTCATTTAATTCCCAAATTAGGTGTTGAACCTTTCGACTTTCCGATTCAATATCTTACTCACCGAAAATCGGTTTTGCGAGTATGAATACACAATTCTCATCTACTCCAAGAGTAGAACACACTTGTAACAATTAATTTCCGAGAAATTAATTTCAACACCAAGAATTAATTGGTCAACTATTAAAGTCTCAAATAAACTTTAATACAAATTAATTATAAAATAATACCACCAACTAATTTTCTCTAACAGATGCATATTAATATAAACCAAAAGACATCATCCAAATTTTATGAAAAGACTGAGGGAGCAAAGTGGAGGGTTGGGGCTATTGGGTGGTGGAAAAGCGTGGCACATCGTTTGGTGGAGAAGGGCTGGTACGAACTTTAGTGGTGAAGGCGCGACATTCGGCGTCCGTGTTGGAGAGTTTTGAGAGTTAGGTTAAAAAATAAAAAGTGAATTACATATTTATTTATTTATTACTTATTTAGATGAAAAAAATGGATTGACCAGATTAAACGACGACTAATCTTGACTAATCCGATTAGTCCCCGACTAATTACATGACCGTTTTTTCACCGTTATAACTAAAATCGGAACGACCTAGGGCCGACTTGACCGTTTTTTAGTACACTGCTTTCAAAACATTTGGGATACTAAAATTTCGTGAATTCAACTAAAATAACTGAAATACGTGTTGTTCATGTGCATATTTATCAGGTTGTAGCTGCTGACGTGTAAAATATTTTTGTACACATGACACATTAACGGGGTATTTTAACCCATTAAAAATATTAAAAGTTAATTATTTAATTAGTTAATATTTAATAGGAAAGAAGAAAAAAAATATCAGTTTAGTCTTTATATTTGAATACCAAATTCTTAAAGAGGGGGAATAGTTTCAAAAACCAAGTGGGAAAAAAAACAATTACACTATCCATAGAATATTAGGTATTATATGAAAATGGTTCATGATAAGCTTATCATGAAACAATTTGAAAATATCATTAATTTCATCAAAAATATCATTAATTCGAATTCAAGAAAATTTACAATAATTAAAATATGATACCATTGATCCAAATTAATAATATTAACACTCCTAATATAATTAATGATACTTTAAAATTATTTCATGATAATTATTTTCAGATAATATTTTGCCCCTGTAAAATTGTGAATCTAACTCGTACCAATTTAATAATAAGGAGAATAGGTTTAATAATTAACAAAGCAGAAAAAAAATAAACATTAGGTAAACTAGTTGCAGAGGTAGGAGAGTAGAACTCGGGATATAAAGTGCAGCCAAACAACACACTGATAGCATTATTAATATTAATTGCTTGTATTTCAATTTCCGCCTATAGAGAATAGTCAAGAGTCATTATTTGGTGGGAATGTTATGCTCGGTTTTAACCTGGGGAAGAACATGAGAGTGGAGAAGCACTCAAAATAAAGATTAAACAAGTTCCCGAAGTTAAAAGGGCCTTCCTACATCTTGATTGGTATCCTCATCAATCTCTTCAAACAGTAAATCCAGAGGTTCAAACTCATCTTTTTCGACACCCCATCACCGTTAATCAGTTTCCTTGGGACCATGATTGAAGAATGAGAAATTAGGAAAAAAAATTCATTGTTTTTTTTTTTTTATAACCGCCCAAATCTGCCCCTTCCCATTTTAACCGAACATTCGTATTCACTTGTAAGCATAGTATCTTCTTTGAATTCGGAGTAGGATTTCCAAACCCATAAATAAATACAACCCTTTCTTCACTTTTCCGTAACAACGTTTCCAAAATAACATGCTTGACTCTAATTAATAATCGTATAATATTAATTACTCCCTCTGTCTGACATTGGGACGGAGAGAGTAATGAATATTATACTATTATTACTGAGTGTTTACCCTTATTCAAGCATGTTGTCTTGGAAACGTCGAAATCAAAAGGTGTTTCGAAATCAAGCTCTATCCTTAACTTGTCTGGCAACTTAGATTAGAATAGATTTTCAGATAATCGATGGAGTTTACCAGCAATGACGTGCTGTATTGGAGCGTCATGTGCAGCACAAATACATGGTCACACCAATTGGTCTGACCATGTATTCGATTTTGTGAGATCACACCAATTGGTGTGACCATGTATTTGTGTTGCACAGGACGCTCCTATACAACCCCGGATCCAAATTCTGTCATTAAAAGGGCTGTAATAAGATGGAACGAATTTATAGAGTTTGATATATGCTTCTGTACCTTTGTGTGCCTGTATATATAGAAAGGAAGAAGTATATATATATATATATATATATATATATATATATATTTTTTTTTTTTTTTTTTTTTTTTTATTTCAACGAGGGAAAGGGCGACACCATTGGGACATATTCTTTTTTATTTTTTTGGATTTTTTTTTTTTGGAATATTTTTTTTTTCTTGACTTAAATAAGTTAAGTGTTTTTGGAATATAGGAAAAGATTGGCCATTGGGGTGTAACTAGCCCAGGTCAAATCAGGCCGACCATTGTACTTAAAAAATTAAATTGAGTCTAATTATAAAAAGAAATTTGTTTGAATCCGAACTTTTGTTTATAAGGAGGTATTATGTAAAAAATATGTGTAATGTGAAATTGGTTCATAATTGATGGGTATTAGTTATTTTCACTAAAAAATATTAGTTATTTTCACTGAAGGGTATTAATTGTTTTCACTAAAAAGTCTTAGTTTGTTTTCACTAAACAACTGAGACTCTTTAGTGTAAATAAATAATATTCTTCAATGAAAGCAAATAATACTCTTTAGTCATAACAACTAATATCCTTAGATGATTCATATATGAATCAGTGTCACTCTATAGTTTGTCTTCTGTAAAATTTGTGCACTAGTACACCACTAATACTTAATCTTTACTTATGATAGGATTTAATATTATACGATTATTATTGAGAGTTTACCCTTATTCAAGCATGTTGTTTTGGAAACGTCGAAATCTAAAGGTGTTTCGAGATCAAGCTCCATCCTTAACTTGTTAGGCAACTTAGATAAGAAATCGCTTTTCAGAAAATCGATGGAGTTTACCAGCAATGACGTTCCCTCCATTTGCTTTTCTAATCAAGAAAGATGTAAAATTGGCTTATGGAAAAGTGAAGAAAGGGTTGTATTTATTTATGGGTTTGGAAATCCTACTCCAAATTCAAAGAAGATATTATGCTTACAATGTGAATACGAATGTTTGGTTAAAATGGGAAGGAGTTGATTCGACGATTATAAAAAAAGCAATGAAAAAATTCCTAATTTCTCATTCTTCAAACACGATCCCAAGGAATATAAATTACTAAAGACAATCAAAAGGAATTCTTCTATTGTGATCAACTTCACAAGTATTATACACGTTACATGCCATTTAAAAGGAAGGTTCAATTATATTTTTTTTATGAAGAATTAATGTTATTGGTTTGCAAAGGGAATTAATTTGTGCTGATATCAACAAATATAGTATGACACTTGAACCTGCTTGATTACGTTCATTATAAAACACATTGTAATTTTGAACACAATTACTCTATGATGCTTAAACTATTGCATGAATCAAGGAATTCAGCTGCCTCCAAAGGGTGGGGTTAAAGAGAGCTGTTGTGTTTATTTTTAATTTTTATTTTTTGTGTGGGATAAATAAGCGATAATCTATATACCTATATAGGGTAAATTGTTTTTTAAGGACCGTAACTTTGGGGGGTGGCAAAACAAGGACCGTAACTTTTTGGGCTGGCAAAACAAGGACTGTAACTTTTAAAAGTGGCAATTTAAGGACCGTAACTTTAAAAAGTTGCAATTTAAGGACCGCAACTTTTAAAAATAGCAATTTGAGGACAAATTAGCCCGGATTACTCTCTTTCGGGCTAATTAGAGCGGATTTGGGGCTCAAATCGCCAACATGGATATTATTTTGAATAAAATTATTTTAAAAAAAATTCCACTTTATTTTTTTCTTTTATTTTTTGAAATAATTTCCAACTCATTCATTATACTCAAAATACTCTAAGAAAAAAAAATGAAATGAATATTTTTTGAAATAATGAAAGTATTTTATTTTTTGAGTATAATGAAAGTATTTTATTTTTAAAAATCTGCTTAATCCCGCATGAGGAAGGCTTCTTCTTCATTTAATCCCAGTTTCCATTTCTTATGCTTCCGGCGGGTTTATTAATGATATAGCATCCTTCTGGTTTCAACTAAATAGGCCTTCAAAGTGGTCCAACAAAATGGGCCTCAAATCTTTGTTTTACTTTTGGGCTCAGGTTAAATACAATCCCTTTTTTTTTTTTTAATACATTCCACCTAAAAAATGTTCGGAATTTTTTTTTAAATGTGTAAATTTATTGGTATTTTCTGAATTTTCGGAAAATTTTCCAAGAATTGTCAACTTTTTCAATTTTTTTTTTTTTTAAACATTTTTTGGGTGATATATATTAACAAAAGACAGGACAATAGGTAACCTTAACCTTTTCTTTCTCCTTTTAAGCTTAAGCCCAAATGTCTTTCTTCTTATTTTACTTCTCCCCCTCAATTTACTTCTTCGATTGACTTCAAAATGAAAGTCGAGTATTTGTTCCAAAAATACTCAATTTTTTGGCAAAAATAATATTTTTTGATATATAAGTACAAATAGTCAAATTAATGTAAAAATGCAAGAAATCCAATTAAATTTAACAAAAATAGTACATGATTTTCGAACAATTTTTCTCACTAATCAAGACCCAATGAGTAGACTTTTTAATATGGGTGGAGTTGCACTCAGCGATAATCGAACTCAAAAATTTAATATGGGTGGAGGTAGGGTTGTAAACGAATCAAACAATTTTGGTTCGATTTGGTATTTGTATTCGAAATTCGGTGTTCGTATTCGAAGTTTTATAATTCGAATTCGGGTACAAATAATTTTTTTATTCAATTAGTTATCAAATACAAATACAAATACTATGATATTTGATTCGATATTCGTAAATATTCGATTAAATATTCGGTTAAATATTATGTAATTATATATTAATAGTAATAATAAATATAATTATTTATAAATTTAAGTTCATTATAATTATTTTAAGGATATTAACCTTTATAACTTCATCCAACAAGTGGGCTTGTATGCAATTCTTAATTAAGTATTTTAATTAAAAATATATAATGTAATATAATTATTAAAAAACTTAACTAATTAAAAAAGAATTGTAGTTCAACATTCTTAATTTGATTATTAAAGTGTTTTTCCATGAATTTGATAATTTTTTTTTCATTTACTTATTTGATTATGTTATGCATATTTTTAATTTTATAATGAGATTTTGAATTCAAACAATGACAATTTTGAAATAATTTTGAAATGAATATTTGAAAATTGGCAAAGTATTATATGAATAATACTCACGGTAACTATTAACCTGAACAACAAATTACTAATATCTGACGAAGTGGTATAACTCAAGTCAAATGGTTAAAATCCCACTACCTATGATACAAAGGTCGTGGGTTCGAGCCGCAACTTTATCGATAAAAAATACTAATACCTTATGTTGAAATAACTAACACCTTTAGTGAGAATGACTAATATCACTTCAACTAATAGCTTTAATAAAAAAAACCTAAATACTATGTGGAGCTGATAGTTTTAGTGCAATTCACTGATACTTTTAGTTTAATTTACTAATACCATTCAATCAAGTTTCATTGTGAATATTGTTCACATAATACCTTCTCTTGAATATTATTTGTTAGGAACATGCTTGAGAAAAAAAATCGATTCGAATATTCGACTCAAGTATTCGTATATTTTCTTATAATTCGATATGAGTTTTAAATCAAATATAAATCACATTTACTATTCGAAAAATATTCGATTCGAATTCGATATTCGAAATAATTTTACGAATACGAATTCAAATATTGTGGTATTCGACTCGATTCGATTCGTTTGCATCCCTAGGTGGAGGTGTTCTCAACGACAATCGAACTCGAGATTTTTGTATGGACATGAGCCTTTTTTGCTCTGATACTATGAAATAATTTCGTCTAATTTAAAAGTCTGAACTTATAGAGATGTATAGAATTAATCCATTTAAATTATTTCCCTGATAACCCTCCTCCCAAATCATGTGCCGAACTCAACTTTTTCTTTTTTGGGAGGCTCAATGAATATGTGTAATTAATCAATTTATATTATTTCGTACAATTACAATGTGCATGATCATTATTTTAATGGGGTAACCAACGTGGTAGGATTGATGGCCGCCGTCCTTGGCAACATATTCTACTGGTGGATAGACCCCACTGGCGTTATAGCTCTAGCTCTAGCTCTCTACACTAGTTCTAATTGGTCAGCAACTGTGATGGAGAATGCAGGTTTATTAATTTTTATACTTAATTGAGATAATTTTGTATAAGCAAACTGCATTCTAATATTCTCACTCTAAAATTCAAATTTGTGTATTATATAAATACCACTTTTATGTTGGTAGGTTCTTCATCATCAGGGTTGCACTTGAAGAAAATGGGTTCGAAGGATGTATCACCAGGGCAGAAAAATGAGACTTTTTTTTATTTATTTAATTCTATCATGTTTATTTTCAAAGAGTAATATGTACTCTCTCTGTTCCAGTTTTATTTTGTTGTTTGACTTTACACAGAGTTTAATGCGAGAGTTGTATTGTAGTATTTAAATAAATAAATTATTTTTTGTGAGGTGAAGTTTAAAAATGTGAGTGTACTTTATTTCTATTTTGAAAAAATGAAAAAATAAAATTGAAATGAATCTTTTTGACAAATGAAAAAATAAAGTTGGGACAGAGGGAATAGGGTGAAGGGCTCGGATGGTAATGGTGTGGTCAAGATATGTATGGAAGAAAGAATATTATTTGAAACGGCAATTTAATTTCAAGGATAGATTATTTAATGAGTATCCAAAAGCCCCTTTTAGCTTTTATACCCCATCCTTTATATCTATTTTCATTGAAATGAACATAATTTTTTTTTAATGAGACAAAATATGTAAGACATTAAGATGGTGTGGAATTATTGTGAGATCTATTAATGAATAAATTGATTATCTGTAAGTGTAATAATAAAATACTTTATCCGTCCCCTATTAAATTTTACATGTAATTGAACACATTTTTTAAAAAAAATTGCTGAAAAGTAGGTTTTTAAGAATTTTATCTGAATATAAAATAATTTTGTCAGAGAAAGTTATTTATATTTTAGAGGTGTGAAGATTATTGTGGGACGGACAAAAAAATAAAATGTAAAATTTATTGTTGAACAAAATGAGTAATATTTTCTGAAAATGTGAGGGATAGACTAAAAAGACAAATGAAAATAGTTTTGGGGTCATGCATGTTGATAGGCGAGCAGAATCGTCATTTGGGCAAGCATAATTAACCCAAATTACCCACACTTAAGACGAGATTAAGTCAAGCTGAACAAAAGGTGTCAGGCGAGCAGACCTTGTTAGCCGAACAACATTAACCAGGCGAGCAACTTTAATCAAAAGACTATGTGGACCCAGATGAGGTCCTAGCGAGCATAATCAGCACCTCGGCGAACAGACTTAACAACAATATCAAGACAACAATTTATCAAGAATAAAGACCATCAAAATCAAACTAAAGACTTCTCAAGGACAAGTCCAACGGGACGAACACCACCTGAATGCGAGCAAGTCCAGTGTAGAAGGATATAATTTAGTTTAGATAGGGTCAAACTAGTCAAAGCCCAAGTGTCATACATGCACACTATAGGGAGGTCAAAGGTCATATACACCTCTTGCTAGACAAACTAGTATAAATACTTAGATTTTTTCAGCTAATAAAATAAACACAAATTCATATACACGTACAAACTTCGATTATACATTCAAAGCAGCTCGATTATCTTACATATGAATTAATTACGTAATCAATACACGTGTTAATTCTACCCTGACCCAAATTTTCGTATTTACTAATTACGTTAGTGATCAATCACACGTAATTGTTTGGAGATCTAATTAACGAGTAAAAACAGCCACTAATCCTTGTGATTAAAATCGATCATCAACAATACATAGAAAGTAATCCCTCCGTCCCGATATTACATGTATAGTTAAAAAGATATATCTAAAAAATACTTTTTGAATAAAGTATATGGATAAATAAGTGTATATTATTGTGAGTGTACACACAAATCAATGTTTTTTTTAGTGTGCAAATAATTTTTGGAACAAATGAATAAAAAAATGTGCAAAATAATAATGGAATGGGAGATTATACATTTTCATTTTGATTCGATAATATATGGTCATTTCAACGACTTTTTATAATTTGGGTTGAGACATGACTCACGAGTCATTGACATCTTTTTAACTACTGGACAGGATTTCGTGGATGTAGAAACTCAATTATGGATGACCATTGAGCCAAAGTTACAAAAGTTTTTTTCTTTAGAGCTAAGGAAAATGTAATTTGTAATGGAATAAAATAGGGGGAATTTGGAAAAATGTCACATTTAAAATTATGTTTTAAAAAATGTCGCACAACATTTTTTTTTATAAAAATGCCACAAAAAAAAGTCGCACAAGAATTGCACAGGACACTTTTGTAAAAGAAATGTTGGGTATCATTTTTAAAAACAAAAATTTGAGTGTGACATTATTCCATATTTCCCATAAAACAGATGGATTCAAGGTGCCGATATTTCGCTCTATTATTTGAAAAGGTGATTAACTTTGATCACACAGTAAATATATAGATATATTATATATAAAAACTTTTTATAAGCTGAAATAGATCAAGAAAGGAGATCGATGGCCAAAGAGGAATCAAACAATTGTGTTATTGAGGGGATTGTACTTGTGGACACCTTTTGGTGAAAGCTTTCAACTCCACTAGCTGCCACTTAATAAAGACATAATTTCTGGAAAATTCGAGCAAGACTGGACATTGAAGGAATCTGATCAAGATAAATTTGTTACATATTTTCAATTTCATTTCTTCTTCTTTTCTTTTTAAAACCAATTTTCAATTTCAATTCTTACGATGGAACAATAATTAATAAAGCATATATATATATATATATATTGGAATTGATCACATGTTCACCGGTGGGCACAAAATTATATACCCACCACGAATGTGTTAATGACACAAAAATGTGGGTATACTTTATTTCTATTTTGAAAATGAGAACATAAAATTGGGATGAACATTTTTGACAAATGAAAAAATAAAACTGAGACGAGGGAGTATGATTTTAAATATTTGAATTTGATATGTGGTAATAGTATTATTTTTATTGTAGGTTAAATGGTTCAAGTTCCGAAATGTATGATCGGAATTTGATATTTAAAAAAAAATTAGGCAAGATTGGGGCGGGCAGGACGGATCCCACATGAGTCTGCAAAAATTCTAGCAGGCGGGCCTTGGGAAAGACCAAACCCGATATATACCCGGTCTGTGAACATCCATGTGCATATAATAAAATTCATATATATACCGAATTTTTTTTCACGTGTAGGTTAGTAATTTGCTAATCTAAAATTTCAATGAAGATAATCAAAATAGTTTACATAGATTTGTTTTAATCTAATAACCAGAAGCCTTATATATGGAGTTTGAGGGTGTTCTGTACAAATTTTACAAATAGTTGCAACATTTTTATATCCACACATTTCACGTTTTGAAGCTCCAACAATTGCAGTTTCAGCTTCCTATACTCTTGTTATTGTTGCTTCATCTTGACTTCTGCCACGAATGGTTAATGAATTCTGTAATAAAATTAGAACATATATCATTCAAGAATGTTTGGTGTTGGACCATATATATACACTCAGAAATTTAATCGAAATCTTAGGTACCATATTTTAGAATTGAAATCAACATAATCTAGAACTTATCGTGCATTCAGAAAATTTACAAAACGATCTCGAAAAGAGGCTGAAATCAAGAATGAAAGTTGGACCACCTGCTAGCTATGCTTTTTTTTTTTTTTTTTTTCCAAGGACCACTAGTTGTATTTAATGGGAATCGAATCCTCTGCTGGCCTACTAACCCAGCACAGTATGCTGGGCAACTTAAACGACACCGTTCATAAATTAAGCAATATTAAAAAAGAAAAAAAACCAAACTAGAAAGTTGAAACACGATATTTGCTGGGTAATAAAAATTAATTAATTAGAAACATTAAATTTCAACCCTCAGATAGTAGTACGCACTACTTTTCATTCTCTTTAAAAAATATTATAGTTAAATATGAATAAACAATATAAATACATTTCAAAAAATAAATATTGCCTATGATTTTTTTAATATGGATAAAAAATTTAAATGAAAATAATTATGTTTTTATATAGTGGAGATAACCTACAACTTGCCTACAATTTTTTTTTCTTTTAATCATTAGGGATTTTCATTACTCAATTTATTTCTGATGACAAAATTATTTATAGGTAACTTCATTTATGTAGGCAAAATGTTTGTAGGTAATTTTCGTAGAGAAAATTTTTATCAATAATTTGAGGTGTAAAGATATCTACATAGTTTAAAAATATTGTAGGTAAATCGTATGCAATTCCCATTGTTTAAGGAAAAAATTATTTTCATTGAAAATTTGGTAGCCAATTTTTTATTTTCTTATAGTGATAATTTATTTATATGTAATCGAAATTAAACTAACATATCGGAATGTAATCGAACTAACAAATAGAGATGTAATCAAATCAAGTCGTCTGCAAATTATTTGGGACTCAACTCCAAAAAATATTAGCTCGTTTAATAATGTTCATCAACTTAAACAAATAAACTCAAACTTAATAATATTTGGTTCGTTACTTCGTGAACATGCTCCTTAGTAAATTGTTGAGTTAAGCCATACAAATTATAATGAGTAGTTTGATTTTAATATATAAATTCCAATATATATATATATATATATATATATATATATATATATTATATATATATATATATATATATATATATATATATATATAAAAAGAAGTAGTTCTAGTGTGCACTTAAATGCATGGTATGCACTTGAATTTTGATAAAATACCTCAAGTAGAAATCAGCGGTACCCCAAGAAGACATTAATAATACCCCAAAAAAGCATCAGTAATATCCTAATTGCAAATAAAATAAAATAATAATACACAATTCGGTGTGTTTGTGTGTGTTTTGAACAAATCAAAATTGAAGTCAAATTGAATTTAAAATTCAAGTGCAAGCTAGAATTTGTAATTTATATATATATAATTTTTAAAAATATACAATTTTATTTCTATAATTAATTGATGAATAATTTAATTTTAGATTTCGTAATAAGCTCAATTAAGTTTGAAAAAACTTGTCAATGTTTGATAATTAAACTCGAATTTAACTCAACAATAGGCAAACCAAACTCAAACCCTCTAAAGTTTGGTTTGATTTGATTATATTCCTACTAACATACATATACTGATGGAGATTAGAATAATTATTTCATATGCAATTCATGCTAATTGTATAACTTTCTAAAGTAAAAAGTATTATTATTTGTTATATCATATGTGTGTTTCATCTTAACTTTTAAAATAAAAAATTGCTGAGCAAATGCTGTGCTATGTTGCACGGGTGTGGGGATACAGAGTTTTTCAAAAAAATTAGGATACGATTCGGCAAATATACGTCTATTTAAATTTATTTTTATAATATATAATACATGTAATAAATAAAAAATATAGATAGATTTTATCTAAATATGCAACAATTAAATATTAAATATCATTAACTTACACAAGTCATAATAAAAAATTTAATCTACATATTTATACAATGACTAACTCACATTAACATCATTATAATTATCACTTGTTATAATCATTATCTCTAGAAAATTGAATAATTACTAGAAAATTAGAGAGCATATATATTTTAGAAATTTCTCCAAATTATTTAATTATATAAGAATTAAGAAATTGAAACACTTGGTTGGATGATGTATTATTTGATTTGTTTGTTGACTAATATATTTAATTATTTACATTTTAATATTAAATTTTAAAATTTTTTAAAAAAATTACAAAAATTAATAAATTTTGCAATATTTTATCCGATTCGCGTATCCCCCACGTATCCCCCGCGTATTCTTGGAGGGGGATAGCGTATCCGACTTAAATTTTTTTAAAAAAAAAATTGGATACGTCATGTGGCGTATCGGGTGTGAATCCGACGCGAATCGCACCCATATCCCCCGCGTATCCGATACTGCATATTCCCAAAATTTGAAGAATCCTTGCAACATAGATACTGTGTTTCAAGTCCCTATTTTTTTTTTTTTTTTTTAATATTGCATATGAAACGGTGTTGTTCAGGTTGTCCAACATGCTATGCTGGTTTAGCAGACCTGCAGGGATCCAAATCCGTATTAAATATCTACACAAAAGGTAACTATGAATGTGAGAAAGACCTTTAAAAAAAATGTGAGAAAGAGCAAAGTTGGAGATTGATTTCATAAATTTAGACAAACATATGAGGTCGAAGTTGAGTGTATTATGACAATTTTTATCTATGATACTATTATTAAAGAGGAGAATGTACTCATAAAATAAAATAAAAAATATTAATGTGATGTCACCAATAGCAATATTAATAACGCACTCCTCTCTCGCGCATGATTCACTTAATTTCTATCACTAACCTATGTAAAAACTAGAAACACTGAATACCGACCAAAATTACCGACAGACATAATTCCATTAGTATTTGGGGGGATTACAAATAGGTTCCTTTCTATAGCATTAATTAAGCTTTGGTTCTCTACTTTTTAATAAATACAACTAGGTTCCTTTTAGTGGTCCCACCCACTTATTCAACTTCAATCTAACCTCCCCCACCCCCTCCTTTATTTGAATTCCCACGCCTTTAATTTACACACATTCCCTAAATATATTATATTTTTTATTAATTGTGTATTCTTGCACAATTATTTTACACAAAAAATATTCTTAAATATATATATTATATACTTTTTTTAATTGTGCATTGTTCTTTATTCTTATCATTTATTTTGCACAAAAAAATTACACATAAATATTTTGAACGTATATTTTGAATAAAACATTTATTTTTATTAATTGAACAACATCCCATGTTTTACTACATATTTTAAATTCAAAAATTAGATATTTGAATTTAAAATTGATAAATTCATAACAAAAAATACACAATTTACTTAAAATGCAAAAAAAAAGTGCAAAAATATTTTGAACATATATTTTGCATAAAAAAAATTCTATTAATTGTACAACATCTCATGTTTCACCACATATTTTAAATTCAAAATTAGATATTTGAATTTAAAATTGATAAATTCATAACAAAAAATACACAAATTGCTTAAATGCAAGAAAAAAGTGCAAAAAACAATGAACACTGTCTTCATCTTCAACAAGTGATCTTCATCTTTTTTTTCTTCTCCAATCTCCCTAACATCATCCAAAAAATAAATCATCGAAAAAATCACAATAAACAAAAAAAAAGTCACCCCACAATCCCAGAAATCATCCAAAAAATAAATCATCGAAAAAATCACAATAAACAAAAAAAAAAAAAAAGTCACCCCACAATCCCAGAAGGCTTTCCCCTAAAAATATATCATCAAAATTAAACTAACTTACTGGTTGCTCAGATCGGTGGTAGTGGTGGGTGTACGGCGGCCGTTCGCCCTGAGAGGGAGCGTGGCGGCGCCGCGCCGCTGAGTGCGTGGGAGAGGGAGGGCGGCGCCGCGCGTATGAGAGGGAGAGAAGGTAGGGCGGCGGCGCCGCTGCATGAGTGTGAGAAGGAGCGTGAGGGAGGGAGAGAGGAGGACAGCCTCGCGCCTGGGAGAGTGAGGGCGGCGGCGGCGTCGGGGAGAGAAGAGTGAGGGCAGCATCGCGCCGAGGAGAGAGAGGGCGGCGGCGCCGCTGAGTGGGTTGGGGGTGTGGGGGGCGGCGGAGAGAGGGGCTTTTAGAGAGAGGGATGAGGACTTTTAGAGAGAGAGAGGGCCAATCAGATCGGTGGTGGTGGTGGTGGGTTTTCCTGCTCAGATCGGCGGGCGGCGGCGCGCGAGGGGAGAGGGAGGGCGACGGCGACGGCGCCGCGCGAGGGGAGAGGGAGGGCGGAGGGCAGCGCAGCTCGAGGGGAGCGCGAGGGGAGAAGGAGGAGAGAGAGAGAGAGTGAAAGAGAAAGAGAGAGAGAGGGAGAGAAAAGAGAGAGATGAGTGGGGGTGCGTGTGTGCCAGCTAGTATAGGGGTGTGGGGGTGGGTGTGGGGTGGGGTTTTTTTATTAATATTTTAGAACCTAGTTGTATTTTTTGAAATGGGAGGAACCAAATGTTAATAATGGTCTTAAAGAAGAACCAAATTGTAATAATCTCTAGTATTTTTCAATGAATTATCGAAAGATTTAAGTTTTGAAAAGTTCGCTAAGATGTTACCGACACATTAATTTACATCGGTATTTACCGACCATTTTACATACGAATACATTTACCAACCACCTACCGACAGAATATTGATCGCAAATGATCTTATTTTGGGAAATACCGACGGAAAAGTGATTGGTCAGAAATATTACTCAATTTAGCAATAATATTGGTGGAAAAATTCAGTGGTTTCCAAATGTAGGTCGGTTAGTGTTATTATATATATAGCTGAATATCTTATATACTACAAAATGCAGGGATTTAACATAATATATATTTCATAAATATATTCTATATATTTTTATAATATTTTTTGATATTTATTATAAATTATATTTAAAAATATATCCAATATAATTTTTTCAATAATTATTTATCAATATTTATCATAAAATATATTTGAAAGATATATACCAAAAATATAATACTCAATTTAATAATAATTTTGGCGGGAAAGTTCAATGTTTTCCAAATGTAAGTCGGCTAGCATTAGTATTAGTATATTATATATAGGTAGGGTAAATTTTTTTTTAAGGACTGTAACTTTGGGGAAGTGGCAAAACAAGGACCGTAACTTTTCGGGCTGGCAAAACAAGGACAAAAACTTTAAAAGGTGGCAAATTAAGGACCACAACTTTTAAAAATAGCAATTTGAGGACAAATTAGCCCGAATTTTTAAATTCTACCTCTATTTTTTCTTTCTATTTTTTTAATTTCCAACTCATTTCATTATACTTAAAAAAATGAAGTGGAATTTTTTTTTTAAATATTATTTCATTTACTATACGTTTAGTACATCACACACATTGCAATAAAATAATACTTAGTGTTAAATGTTTAATCTAGGTAAATTAATACTTACTATACGTTTAATGAATGAGTTGGAAATTATTTTTAAAAATAAAATACTTTCCTTATACTCAAAAATTAAAATACTTTCATTATTTCAAAAAATATTCATTTCATTTTTTTTTCTTAGAGTATTTTGAGTATAATGAATGAGTTGGAAATTATTTCAAAAAATAAAAGAAAAAAATAAAGTGGAATTTTTTTTTTAAATAATTTTATTCAAAATAATATCCATGTTGGCGATTTGAGCCCCAAATCCGCTCTAATTAGCCCGAAAGAGAGTAATCCGGGCTAATTTGTCCTCAAATTGCTATTTTTTAAAGTTACGGTCCTTGTTTTGCCACCCCCCAAAGTTACGGTCCTTAAAAACAATTTACCCTAAGATTAGACTCTGATTTGGTCGAAATTAATTAAAAAGATAAATGTACATAGGTACGTAAGATAGAAACTAACAGATTAGAATCTTTGATATTTTAATGAAAATGCCCAGTAACTTTTAAATAATTTTATGAAAATGGCCTGGAATTTTTTTAATTTTATGTAAAACTGTTGTATTTGTGTGTATTTTATAAATAGCAGTATTATTTTTTTCATTAAAATATATTACTACCTCTATCCCGAGAAATTTAATTCCTATTTTTGAATGAATATATATATGACCGGCACACCCAATTCAAACTTTCACGTCATTGGTCCAACCATCTCCATCTACAACAATCAAAATGAAATACTTGATCAATTTGATCATCCCAATGGTCACCATCTAATACAACCATCAGCCTAAAATAAATTCGCCGTTTTCTTCTATTTGGGGGATTGGTTTCGGTTTATTTTTGGGAAAATTTAATAATGGGTATTTTTATTATCCATTTTATAGTATATACTAATGGGTTATTTGTGTTATAGTTTTTAGTAAACACCTATATATGTTTTGTATCTTAGGTTGAAACCCCCTATTATATATGTAGAAAAATAAATTAGTAGGTTGTCCTCATTAAGACCCACCGAGGTTGCGATCAATATTGGTTGGTAGAAAATTTATTTGTTGCGATCATGCACCACATCGGTTGTGAACAGAAGGGATGAGACTTCCTAATGTTATTTGAAAAGTCGAAATTTTTGTTATAAGTGCACCAAACACCAATACACTTTAATCTTGTGTATGGTTTTAGTTGAATTCCTTTTGTGAGAGAAATGTAAGAATTATGTAAACTTGTAATAGTGTAGGGGTGTCGATGAGAGAGAGGAAGCATGTGCGATTGTAAGAATTTATCACATAATAGTACTTTTTCGTGGTCCGTGGTTTTTCTCTGATTTTGAAGTTTTTCACGTTAAATTATTGTATTGTTTATTAGTATTGTTTTGATTTCTTTGTTTATTTTTTATTTGTTTTGGAGTTCCATTTGGTGTCAATGATAATGGAATTTTCCAACAACAATGTATTTGTATATATTTTTCAATTATATTAATATTAATATGTACATTTCATTCATGTGTGCAATTGCATATTAAAATATGACTTTTTAGTCCTTGCTAGTTTAAGGGGAAATAATTGAAGTCCCATTTTGGAATTCGAATTCCTTTTCTCGAAAAACAAAGAAGCACATATTAGATCGGTAATTTTAAGGAAAATAATGAAATTACTAATTTTAAATTTCTCTAGAAGTTCAAACTTATCGATGAGATGATTTTTTTTGTTTTGTTATGGAATTAGAGTTAAAAAGGTTCATGCCCAAATAAAGATACAAGGTTTGATACCGCTGAGAGCAATTCCACGTTTACAGTCAGTTTCCACATTTAAAAATATCAAGACTTTAAAAAAATTAAATGTAAATTTAAAAAGATTATGAAATATTAAATTTTAGTAAGATGTTTCAATCATTTTAATAAAAAAATGTTTAATATATAGATTTAACAAAGAATTTGAACATAAATGTTTAATATATAGATTTAACAAAGAATTTGAACATAAATGTTTAATATATAGATTTAACAAAGACTTAATAAAAAATATGTTTAATATATATATTTAAATCATTTAATGCTATTTTATATGCAATCATTTGTTCTTGCACATTATATTTTTTTGCCATTTTATTACATATGGTTGACAAAAATTTATATGAGACGGATTATATATATTATATTATAAAACGCATGTACTTATGTTCTCAACCCAAATATAGTATTACAGTACCCATATAATATAATTTGTCATGGTCTTGTATGTATCAATTATGTATCGTAAAATTCAGATGTATTTTCAAACAATGTTAGCTATTTTCACCGAACAATTACAGTATTGTCGGTAAAATCAATTGAAATTGTTCAGTAATAACAAATGATATTGTTTAAATATTTGAATTGGGCAATACATCAAGTGTACAAGAGACTTACTCATATAATTTTAACTTTTAAGTTACTGGTATTTATGAAGATATTTCCAGATATTTTACCTATATATATTGCATAAACATAGTTCTCCCAACTATAAGCAACAAGAGTGTGATCTATTCATTTATCCAAAAAAAAAAAAAAAAGTGTGATCTATTCACGTAAAAGAACACCAAATTGCACGCTCTTTGCATTCTTATGTTTGAGTGTGTATATATATGTGTGTATGTGTGGAGGGATTAGTATGAATTAAGTAAGATCTATGACTGTGCTCAAGCCCTCTACTTGATGGACTTCAAGCCGGTGTTAGCGCAAAGGAGATTGTCAATATTCAAATTGTAAGCTTCACCTTATCATTTGTGTTTACCCATATTCTTGTATGCACTCAAGTTAATAGTATGCACTTGAATTTTGAATCCAATTTCAAATCAATTTTAATTTTTCAAAGCTCATTAAATAAATTGGATTTTGAAAAGTCAAAATTTATTTAAAATTAAACTCAAAATTTAAATACATGTTATACATTTAAGTGCACACATAAATCACTATTGTGTTATATAGAGGTGTAAAATGGCTAGAGAGAGAAAGAGAGGTGAGAGGGTAAGATTTTGGGTAGATTCTTTTTTTTTTTTTTGACAGGAAAATAAATTTGTATTAATGAAAAGTAGGCTCTCGCCTTACATCATTTAGAATAGCATGATTACAACAAAAAGGAACCTCTTCCATCCAAATTTCTTCAAAATTCTCGTCCTTGCCGAAGTGAGCCAGTTCATTCGCGACCGAGTTTGCCTCCCTTTTGGCAAAAACAAAGTTCACACCGCCAGTTTCTCTAGCTATTACCTTAATGTCTTCAACAATGAGTGAGGCATAATCCTCAGAACAGAGCTCAGTTTAGAGAGATTTAGCTAGGATTTCTGAATCAGTTTCAATGATCAAGCAGTTGAAGCCACAATCAATTACCTGTCTCAAGGCATAACGCATGGCGAGTGCTTCCACAAGAGTACTGTTACCACCTATCGTGCATCGTTTTGCCCCTGCCATCATAACTTCTCCCCTGCAGTTTCGAACCACAAAACCGTATCCCACTTGCCCATCCCCGTAAATCGCAACATCAGTATTCAATTTGAATGTTCCTTCCGGTGGGCACTTCCACTTCGAACGTTGGCGCAGAGTCGATTCTAGCGCCGAATTCCGGAGTTCTGCAGATCGAAAATCTTGAAAGAGGCGTAAGAATTTTTGGACAATGTCTCTCGAGTCTGTGTGTTTTCCTTCAAAAAACCAGGTATTCCTTGCTTTCCATATGTTCCAAGCAATGATGGCAAACAGTGTGCTTCCCTCCTTGGGCAGGTTTTCCAGCATTTGTGCACAGATTTCCATGAAGCTGTGTGGTTGATCGTGGGGGATCATGCGAATTGGGCTCTGTCCCCAAACATGAATAGCCGCTGGGCATCTAAAGAAAACATGAGAAACTGATTCCCCTTCAATTCCGCACCTGGAACAGACCGCCTCGCCAATGAGGCTCCGTCGTCGTAGATTGTTCCGTGTAGGCAAAGAGTCACCACAAGCTCTCCATATGAAGTGACAGATAGAAGGTGTTACTTGGAGCAACCATATTTTTTTCCACAGTTTGTTTGGGGAGCTCGGTGAAGGAATGTTGTTGCCACATTTTGAGAATCTTGTCACGGCAAGATGATAAGCAGATTTTACCGTGTATTTACCATCCTTCGTGCAATTCCAAATCAGGCGATCTGGTGGAAGTCGGTTGCTAAGGGGCATTCGCTCAATAGATTTTACATCATCGTCCGTGAAGCATTGCTGTATTTTTACTCGATTCCATTCCCCTGTGTTCTGATCGATGAAGTCTGAGACACAAAGGTACTCGACGGGTCGGTCGGCAATGGTTGTCGGCTTACTGAGTTGTTGTGTGCCCACCCATCTATCCCTGTAGCAGTCAATACTCTTTCCGTTGCCCACCCGCCATGCCATTCCTTCCAGCACCAGTGTCCGTGATTTAAGGAGGCTCGTCCATAGGTAGCTTGGTTGAAAACCAATTCGGGCAGCTTTGATATCATTTCTTGGGAAGTATCTCGCCTTCAAAATCCTTGCGATCAGTGAGGTTGGATTCATCATAATCCTCCAAAATTGACGTGCCACCATCGCCATGTTGAAGAAATACATTTCCCGGAACCCGAGACCTCCATTCTCCTTTGATCTAGAAATTTTTCCCCAACTTGCCCAGTGTGTTTTTCGTTCCTCTCCCGTTGCTCCCCAATAAAAATGGGCCATTTTTTTCTCGATCTTCTCACATAGGGATTTAGGAAAGAGGAAGCAACTCATAGCATATGTAGGAATTGCTTGAATCACGCTTTTAAGTAAAATTTCTCTCCCCGCCTTCGTAAGTGCTTTTTCTTTCCACCCTTTGAGACGACTTACTACCCTGTCAAATATCACTTGGAAAACCTGATTTTTTGAACGCCCAATAAGTGTTGGAAGGCCCAAGTATTTAGAGTAAAATGTTTCCACTAGCAAAGAGTTCCGATTTTTCCAAGTTAACGCGCTGTCCCGAGGCTACTTCATAGTTTGCAATAATCTCTTTGACTTTGTTGAGTTCAGCTTGTGTCGACCGAAAGAAGAGAATGCTGTCATCTGCAAAAAATAGATGCAAGATCGGGGGGGCCTGTCTTGCCACTTGAATGCCCGTGATCTCTCCTCTATTTTCTGCATGTCTGATGAGTGTTGAGAATCCCTCTGCGCATAAAATGAACAAGTAAGGAGATATAGGGTCTCCTTGTCGGAGGCCCCTTTGGGGGAAGAAAGTATCAGTTGGTCTACCATTCACAAGTAAAGAGTACGAAACAGTATTCACATTTCATAATCAAATTGACCCAACTCTCACAGAAGCCCAACTTCAGACACATGTTTTTAAGGAAATTACATTCGACTCTATCATAGACTTTGCTCATGTCAAGTTTGAGAGCGAGAAGACCCTTACGACCAGTTTTCTTCTTCCTCATAAAATGGAAGGTTTCAAAGGCTATCATTGCATTGTCGGTGATTAGTCTATTGGGAATAAAAGCGCTTTGTGTGGGGGAGATCACGTTTTCGAGAATGAGCTTGAGTCTATTAGCAATTGTCTTTGTTATCACTCTAACAATTACATTGCTTAGACTGATGGGGCGGAAATCTTTTGGGCTTTCTGGTGATTTAACTTTTGGAATAAGAACGATGAAAGTGTGGTTCAAGGGACTAGGGTCGATACCAAACATCAAGACAAGTGGAAATGAAAGAGGAATCAACAATATTCCAGTATTTCTGAAAGAAAAGAGGAGGCATACCGTCGGGTCCTGGCGACTTTGTAGGGTGCATCTGTTTCAGTGCTTTCTTAACCTCTTCAGCTGTGTATGGGCGCATTAAAGTCTCATTCATATCATCTGTGACTCTAGACTCAACCGACTCTAGGACGCGGTGCACTTCACAAGGGTCTTCCGACGTAAACAGATTCATAAAGAATTCCTTCAGAATTTTGCCCACCTCTTCCTCTTTTTTTTCCCAGTCACCATTTTCATTTTTTATCCATCTGATGGTGTTTTTCTCCCTTCTTTGTGAGGCTCGTCTATGGAAAAAGGTGTGTTACGATCACCATCCCGGATCCAGTAAGACTTCGCCCTTTGAAACCAGAAAGTCTCCTCAAGTTTTAGGAGTTCATCAAGTTCCACAGCCAGATTTTTCAGTTCATTAATAGCATCCTCTCCTTGTGGTCCAGATTGGAGGTCTTCAATTCTCTTTTTTGTATCTCTGATTTTCTTCGCAGTGTTCCCAAAAGTCTTAGAGCCCCAGAGGGAGAGGAGTGTTCCACAGCTCTCAGTTCTGTCCTTAAAACTGTCCCCACAATGACTGCTTCCCCACCCTTTTTGGATCACGCTTTTGCATTGTTCATCCTCGCACCAAATTTTTTCGAAACGGAATATCTTTCTTGTCTTGGTTTGTGGCTGTGGTAGATCCTGATAGTCATCGGCATCGCCAAAATCAATTGTTATTGGAGCATGGTCCGAGCAAATTCTGGGCTTGTGATATACTGCGTGCACCTTGAAGGTGCTCTTCCAGCTTTGAGTAGCGAAGGCTCTATCAAGTCGAACTTGGACATTGTATTCCCCACTTCTACCATTCGTCCAAGTGAACTTAAATCCGTTATATCCCATGTCTTGGAGACCCAAGTTTGTAGTTGTTGATCTGAACTCCTCCATAGATGTTGTTCTTCTGATGGGACCACCAAGCTTTTCTGTTGACCAAAGCACCTCATTAAAGTCTCCAAAGCATAGCCAAAGATCTCCCCGGCTAGGACTTACTCTCCTTAAAAGCTGCCACGTTTTGTATCTATTTGGGTGTTCTGGCCAACCATAGATACCCGTGAGATGCCATTTTGTTGTGTGTCCAGAATCAACTTCAACAGAAATGTGATTTCGGGAGAAAGAGTGTAAGGAAATCACCATTTCATCTTTCCAGAGAAGGCAAATGCCGCCGCTTCTATTGTTCCCCGTCCCACTGCAATCAACAGGGAAACATCCTCTAAAGTGGAGTGAACGCATATTCAGTTGGATCATTTGAGTACATAGTAACTTCGTTTCCATGAGGAAAACTGTACTCGGGCTTTCCTCATATAGGAGCTTCTTCAAAGCTCGAATTGTCGCTTGGTTCCCAAGCCCGCAACAATTCCAGCTTAAGGCGATCATTGTGTTCGGCGGGACTGCATTGCAGCCGCCGCCGTTGCTTCTTGTTCCATCTCAGTTTTTCCTCTCTTTGTTGGGTTGAGATCCATCTCGTTTCCGACCTCCTTTCTTTTTCTAGGCAATTGAGTCAATCTTGGTTTCTGTTGGTACTGCTCTTTTTTTTGTTCAGACATGCTTAGTGGAGTTTTTCGGGGGGTTTTAGTGGGTGTGTTATTTGGCTTTGTTTGTATGGATGTGGGTGGGCGGGTGAGGTGAGTGGGGTTGTTTTCATAGAGGTCGGTATTGGGTAGGTGGGTATGGGTATCGTGTATGTGGGTGCTAGGGTACGTAGGTTCAATTTTTTATGTTTTGAGCTCTGTTTTATTTGATGGGGGTTGGGTGGTGTTGGGAAAATATAGGGGTGCCTGGAATCTATTCGGGATGAACTTTAAATACGAATTTAAATACAATTATTACTAGCATGAATTAATCCTAATTAATTCAAATAATAATTCCAACAACTAATTATCATCATGCATGTTAAATTAATTTCACATATTTAACTAGGCAGAATTAAACAAGTAAATATGCGATTAACGTACCTCTCGTAGTAATGGCCTTTGGATATACGGGACACTTGTAATCTCGTTCTATCAACCCAAAGTCTTCTCAAGTATTTCCCTTTTCACCTCACTTGATCGCCGGTGGGAGACGCTTTCAAGTAATTTAATAACTAAGGAAAAAGAAAAATATCTATGCTTCTTGATTTTTCCAACACATGGAATTATGTACTTGGAGATGAAATAATCATCTCCTATTTATAAAGGGGGTTGGCCGAAAATTATAGAAGATATGGGCTTGGAGAAAATCTTTTCTTAGACTCTAAGAAATCTTGAATATATCTCATATATTCTTTTCTCCAAAAATAAAATATTCCACAAAAATCTCACACCCCTAAATAAATAAGAGGTCTTCGAAAATTTCATAGAGAAAATCCAAGATTTGGATCTTCTTGAATATATGAGATATTCTTGTATTCCTAGAATACATATCTTGCATAATATCTTTCCAAGAAAATCAACAAAATCTTTTTCCTCCTTATCATGTAATTTTCGAATTTTTCTTAGAAAAATCAGCAATATAATTTTCTTTTTATTTTAATCACCTTATCATTATTGGGCTACTTAAATGGGCTACTTGAGGGACCTTAAGGAGAATTAAGATTGGACCTCCTAATGGACTTCTGAATTTCAATATTGAGCCCCAATATAATTCAGCCCATTAATATTAATTATTACCACTAATAAATTAATATTGCACTATCCATCTTAATCCATATTACGATAATATGGGCTCCCGGTTATTATTTCCCGCGTTTAAGATTATCAAGTCCATTAATTAATCAAGCTTCCGAATAGCTCTAAATTAATTAACATCTTTCACCTTGGAGTAAAGACAGCTCAACATTATTATTCGTACCGAAGAAACTAATTCTTCACTTGCAAGATTTGGTACAATAAAACTTCTGAGCCCACCAAGGGGACTAATCACACGAGCCGTACTCGCACGCGTTTCTCCGTATTAAATCTTAGCAACCGTCGTATGATTAATATTACTGCCCAAGACACAAAGTTCGAAGTCACAATGATTCTCACCCAACATGAATCAAAGCAGTAACTACTAAGCACACACGGTCCTATTTAAGTGACGGAGATTAAGAAATCAACAACCACTGAGGTCTAATTCTTCACCTTTCAGAACAGAAGAATTTCTCCTCGCTGTAGGACCTCTTCAACACATACTAAATGTGCTAGTGCAATCTCTTGGTCAAGACAGACCAATCTGAGCCTTACACATCGACCTTTCACGGTGGATTGTTCAATTCCACCTAGGCCGTGAAAATGTACGTTTAGTTACAAGTAAACTGTTAATGTCGTCTTCCGTGATCCGGTATCACCACATTAACTACAATGTAACACGTACTATATATTGAACGGTTTGCAATAGAAATTCAACATTCAATCATAACTAAAGCAAATGCGATAAAAGAATTATTCTCATAAAACGAGTGTTTGATACACGAGTTATACAAAGTAAAAGCATACTTTCACGTATAACTCCAACAATCTCCCACTTATACTTAAAGTCTGCTTTTAGTATACATCACGCATGTCTTAGTGTAGTAGCTCTACGTGACATCTCATGTCAACCTACACTAACCTAATAATTCCTCCCACTTATACTTAAAGCAGATTGACAATGGTCTTGACTCCCATTCCATTCACATGTCTCTCGAATGTATTCAGAGGCAGACCCTTTGTGAATGGATTTACTAGGTTGTCCCCGACGCATATCTTTGCCACCTCTTTTTCCCCTCTCTTAACGATTTCTCGTATAAGATGGTGTTCTCTTTCTATGTGTTTGCTGGTCTTGTGGGCTCTCGGTTCCATTGAATTTGCAACTGCTCCGACATTGTCACAAAAGACAGTTATCTTGTCGGGCAAATTCGGAACAGCGTCCAAGTCCACTAAGAAGTACTTGAGCCAAACCGCTTCTTTCGCTGCTTCACAAGCAGCTACTTATTCGGTTTCCATGGTCGAATCTGCGATGCATTTCTGCAAACCGCTTCTCCATGTTATGGCTCCTTCTCCCATGCAAAACACACTACCCGAGGTTGACTTTCTTGAGTCTATGTCTGATTGGAAATCCGAGTCCGTGTATCCTACGGGAACTAGACTATCCGACTGGTAAATCAGCATCCGCTCCCGAGTTCTTTTCAGATACCTCAAGATGCACTTTACGGCAGTCCAATGGTCTTTCCCGGGATTACTTTGATATCTTGCTACCATGCCTACGGCAAAGCAGATATCCGGTCTCGTACACAGCATTGCATACATAAGGCTTCCTACGGCCGAAGCGTACGGAACACCTTTCATGTCATCTATCTCCGCTTGCGTCTTAGGGCTCATTTCTTTCGATAGATGGATTCCGTGCCTAAAAGGTACAAAACCTTTCTTGGAATCTTGCATGCTGAAACGCTTCAAAACAGTGTCAATGTATGAAGCTTGCGATAAGCCCAACATCCTCTTCTTGCGATCGCGAGTGATTTTGATCCCAAGGATGTGACCGGCTTCCCCTAAGTCCTTCATATCAAATTGTTTTGACAGCCATACCTTTACATCTGACAATACCTTTACATTGTTTCCAATGAGCAGAATATCGTCTACGTATAATACTAAGAATACCACCGCAGTTCCGTCACGCTTCTTATACACACAACTTTCGAACTCGTTTGATCAAACCCATAAGACTTAATCACTTGATCAAAACACTGGTTCCAAGTACGCGATGCTTGCTTAAGACCGTAAATGGATCTCTTGAGCTTGCATACGAGATTCTCTTGGCCTTTTTCAATGAAACCTTTGGGCAGTTGCATATAGATCCCATCAAGACTTTCGTTAAGGAAAGCTGTCTTGACATCCATTTTGCCAGATCTCGTAATCTAAGTGCGCAGCGATCGACAAGAGAATACGGATGGACTTAAGCATAGCTACAGGCCACAGGCCACAAGCATTGCTTTGAAGGTTTCAACCCTTCCGTCCGGTCCTCTTTTCCTCTTGTAAACCCACTTGCATCCAATGGGTTCTACCCCACTGGGTGGCTCGACCAACTCCCACACTTGATTATGATCCAACGAACCCATCTCGGCTTCCATTGCCGTTTGCCATGACTCCGCGTCTTTGTCTTGGATTGCCTCGTCGTACGTCCATGGGTCTGATTCAACACCGGGAACCAAATCCGAAGATTCTCCTATCCCCATAAATCTCTCAGGTTGTCTAGGAACCCTCCCACTACGACGGGGTTCCGGTTGTGAAGATGTGACGTGTGGTACATCATCTTGTATACTTGGTATCGAGGTTTGACCTCTCAATTCTTCTAAGGTAATTTCACTTTTAGGTTTCCGATTGTTCATATAGTCTTCCTCCAAGAGTTTAAAGTGTGTACTAATCACGGTCTTTTGATCCTTGGGACTATAGAACATACACCCTTTTGTTCCCGCCGGGTATCCTATAAACAGCCTTAATTCTGAACGTGGATCCAACTTACCGGCTTCCTTGTCTAGCACGTATGCCGGACAACCCCAAATCCGCAAATGTCTTAGACTGGGCTTGTGCCCGGTCCACAATTCCATTGGGGTTTTAGGAACCGATTTGGATGGCACCAAGTTTAGAATATAAGCAGCCGTTTCCAAGGCATTACCCCAAAACGACTTGGGTAAATCCGAATAACTCACCATGGATCTGACCATCTCTAAAAGAGTCCGGTTTCTTCGTTCCGCCACACCGTTCTGTTGAGGGGTTCCCGGTGCGGTTAACTGGGATACGATCCCTTCGTCCGATAGGTAGTTCAAGAATTCATCGCTGAGGTATTCGCCTCCACGATCTGATCGTAGAAACTTGATACTTTTTTCCCTATGTTTCTCGGCTTCGGCCTTAAACTCTTTAAACTTTTCAAAAGTTTCAGACTTATGCCGCATAAGGTAAATGTACCCATATCTTGAGTAATCGTCAATGAAGGTAACGAAATACTCATACCCCATTCTCGCTTTGATCGTCATTGGACCACACACATCGGTATGAACGAGTTCTAACACTTCCGTGGCTCTATTCCCCTTGGCTCCAAATGCCCTCTTGGTCATTTTACCATCTAAACAGGATTCACAAGTTGGAAACGGCTCAACTTGGAGCGATTCCAAGGATCCGTCTTTCACCAATCTCTCTATCCACTTTAGATTAAAATGACCTAGTCTAATATGCCATAAAAGTATTTCGTCCATCTCCGAAGAACGCTTTCTTTTATTGCTCGAAATGATCGACGTGTTATTAGATTCATTATTTGAGTGGTGTGCACACTTAATCGTATAGAGATTGTTTACCAACGTTCCATGACAGATAACATCATTCTTAAAAGAAAACAGTAACAACTTTATTAAAAGTAACTGAATATCCATCAAAACAACTTAGAAACCGAAATTAAATTCTTCCTAAAGTTTGGAACGTATAAAACATCTCTTAAAATTAAAACTCTATCTTCAAAAGATAGGTGCACGACTCCCACTGCTTCGGCTGCTACTCTCGTAGCATCCCCCAAAGTGATTGTGATCTCATTCTTGCTAAGTCACCGGGTTAGCTGGAACCCCTGAAGAGTGAAACAAATATGATCAGTTGCCCCGGTATCCACTACCCAAACATGGGTAGCATACTCCACTACAAATGTTTCAACGACTAAAGCATGAGACTTACCTTTCTTTCCACCCTTCTTAGGCTTAGAACAGGTCGCCCTCCAATGTCCCTTCTCACCACAATTAAAGCACTTACCCTTAGCAGCTTTCTTTCCACCTCCTTCTCCCTTTGCCTTGGGTTTCGCAACGGTTGGATTTGCTTGGGTCTGGCCCTTCGTCCTCTTCCTCTTCTTCCCTCCCTTGGGACCTGAAGAGGAAGACGGACCGTTTGCCACCATAGCAACGGTTTGGTGATCCATTAGAGTCTCCGCCGATACCAGAGCTTGCAAGAGCTCGGGCAAGCTATTTGCCCGGTCATTCATTTGATAGTTCAATTGAAACTGCTCAAAACTCTTCGGCAGAGAATGGAGAACGAAATCGACCTTAGTAGGGAGGTCAAATTCCGCACCAAGTACTTCCAACTTGTTGAGATAACCCATCATTTCGATTACGTGATCCCTTACGGGCGTACCTTCCACCATTTTCAACGAAAACATCTTTCGCATGGTGATTTGCCTAGCCATACGGTTCTGATGTTGAAACATCGCTTCAAGATTTTGCATTATCTCAGAGGCGGTCTCCATGTGTTGGTGTTGGTGTTGCAACACATCTGACATTGAAGCCAGAATAGTACACCTAGCCATCTCATCGGAGTCTAACCAACTCTTATGCTCTTTCTTGTCCGCTTTCGAGGCATCTTCGGCAAGCTCTTGGGGCTTAGGAGTGGTAAGTACCCACTTGTGGTGTTGAGCGGTTAGGACAATATTAAGGTTACGTTTCCAATCAACATAGTTCTCACCAACAAGTTTGTTATCTTTAAGTATACTAAACAGTGGATTAAAAGGTTGCGACATGATGAACTGAGAATAAAACATACATTTATATCAATATCTAGAAAAATATGAAATTATCACATAAATTTGATCACATCAATTATATTGAAACCTTAAAACAATATAATCATGCATCAGCCAACATCTCGAAAGAATTTAAATGCGCCACGAGGGGTGGTCTATACATTTAAACACATTCAAGTGGATTACAAACTTAAAAGTTACAAATCCTTAATTCAAAATTAATAGTTGGCTCCCACTTTGACCACATAGAAACTGACAGGGACTCCGAGGGGAGTAAGTTAATATCAATTTCCTATGCCTAAGTAATAACCATAATTAAATACAGGATTATTATTTCGCTTTGAGCAAGCCACTCGTGGTGAGGGTCAATACCGCCACTAGTAATAATCCACAATCATCCTTTCGGAATTTATTCATGTGAAATCCGTTCTTTTGGCCGATCCGAGGGGGAAATGTATTCCAAAAGAACTTCACAAATAAATAAATTATGGAGGTCAAATTAATCCAATTTTAATATCCGGAATAAAATTGCGATTATAAAAACATACTTAGTAATTTTCGAAAGTAAGGTTTTTCTTGGACAATTAAATTCATGCAAACACATATTAACAAATAATAATAAGTGCACGAAATAAAACATCCATCAAAACAAAATTAAACACATTGGAGCACTCGAATCCAATTGTCACGGTTTAATTTCTTCACGTCTTGATGCGAAAAAATTGTCCTTGTTGCTTTCCGACGTTCGTCTCGACGTGCTCCCACTCGAACAACAACACTTCTTCAAAAACAGCATCGTTTGGGGTTCGGGACGACGTTTAAAATCACACGTAAAAAAAACACGAACCGAAAAAATTCCACAGACTGAGATACAGCGCGCGTCGGCCCATGAAGTGGGCCCGCGCGCTTCCCGGCCCGAGAAGCGCTGGAAAAACGCCCGAGGCGCGCCGAAGCGCAGCCCCGAGGCGCACCCGAGGCGCGCCCGAGGCGCAGCACAGAAGCGCGCCGAGGCGCTGCAGCTGCCTGCCGAGGCGCGCGCGCACCGTGCGCGCGGCGCCGTGCGCCCGTTGTGCACGGTGTGCGCCGTGCACCCCCGTGCGCCGTTTTTTCGCCGTTCGTCCTCGTTTTCTTCACCCCTTGCATGATTTTACCTCCATACACGCTCCACGCTTGTATGCGTCGTTCGGGTACGCCGTTCTTAATTCTTCGTTCTTCGTCACGATCCGGTTACAATTTATTTTTACAAAAAAAATAAATACTAGATCTAGACTAGTCTATTACAATGATCGAATCAAAATAAAAACAACTAATCTACTCGTGGATTTTCTCACGAGAAAAACGAATTCGAACGAATCGAATTAAAAACCAAATTAATTCACACGCATGAAATTAACAACATTAAAAACCATGACAATTGGATACCTGCAAAAAAGATCTAACAATTCTACTATCCAATTTCAAATTTAATGTTCAACAATTTAAATTCCAATTCAAAATTCAGAGCCCGAAACCGTGGCTCTGATACCAGTTGTTGGGAAAATATAGGGGTGCCCGGAATCTATTCGGGATGAACTTTAAATACGAATTTAAATACAATTATTACTAGCATGAATTAATCCTAATTAATTCAAATAATAATTCCAACAACTAATTATCATCATGCATGTTAAATTAATTTCACATATTTAACTAGGCGGAATTAAACAAGTAAATATGCGATTAACGTACCTCTCGTAGTAATGGCCTTTGGATATACGGGACACTTGTAATCTCGTTCTATCAACCCAAAGTCTTCTCAAGTATTTCCCTTTTCACCTCACTTGATCGCCGGTGGGAGACGCTTTCAAGTAATTTAATAACTAAGGAAAAAGAAAAATATCTATGCTTCTTGATTTTTCCAACACATGGAATTATGTACTTGGAGATGAAATAATCATCTCCTATTTATAAAGGGGGTTGGCCGAAAATTATAGAAGATATGGGCTTGGAGAAAATCTTTTCTTAGACTCTAAGAAATCTTGAATATATCTCATATATTCTTTTCTCCAAAAATAAAATATTCCACAAAAATCTCACACCCCTAAATAAATAAGAGGTCTTCGAAAATTTCATAGAGAAAATCCAAGATTTGGATCTTCTTGAATATATGAGATATTCTTGTATTCCTAGAATACATATCTTGCATAATATCTTTCCAAGAAAATCAACAAAATCTTTTTCCTCCTTATCATGTAATTTTCGAATTTTTCTTAGAAAAATCAGCAATATAATTTTCTTTTTATTTTAATCACCTTATCATTATTGGGCTACTTAAATGGGCTACTTGAGGGACCTTAAGGAGAATTAAGATTGGACCTCCTAATGGACTTCTGAATTTCAATATTGAGCCCCAATATAATTCAGCCCATTAATATTAATTATTACCACTAATAAATTAATATTGCACTATCCATCTTAATCCATATTACGATAATATGGGCTCCCGGTTATTATTTCCCGCGTTTAAGATTATCAAGTCCATTAATTAATCAAGCTTCCGAATAGCTCTAAATTAATTAACATCTTTCACCTTGGAGTAAAGACAGCTCAACATTATTATTCGTGCCGAAGAAACTAATTCTTCACTTGCAAGATTTGGTACAATAAAACTTCTGAGCCCACCAAGGGGACTAATCACACGAGCCGTACTCGCACGCGTTTCTCCGTATTAAATCTTAGCAACCGTCGTATGATTAATATTACTGCCCAAGACACAAAGTTCGAAGTCACAATGATTCTCACCCAACATGAATCAAAGCAGTAACTACTAAGCACACACGGTCCTATTTAAGTGACGGAGATTAAGAAATCAACAACCACTGAGGTCTAATTCTTCACCTTTCAGAACAGAAGAATTTCTCCTCGCTGTAGGACCTCTTCAACACATACTAAATGTGCTAGTGCAATCTCTTGGTCAAGACAGACCAATCTGAGCCTTACACATCGACCTTTCACGGTGGATTGTTCAATTCTACCTAGGCCGTGAAAATGTACGTTTAGTTACAAGTAAACTGTTAATGTCGTCTTCCGTGATCGGGTATCACCACATTAACTACAATGTAACACGTACTATATATTGAACGGTTTGCAATAGAAATTCAACATTCAATCATAACTAAAGCAAATGCGATAAAAGAATTATTCTCATAAAACGAGTGTTTGATACACGAGTTATACAAAGTAAAAGCATACTTTCACGTATAACTCCAACAGGTGGTACTAGTATGTATGTATATGTTTGTCTGGGATCTGGTTTGGGGTTGGGTAGGTGGGGGTGTTTGCTGGGGATTTGTGCATAATTGCTGCAATTGATTAATGGGCGTGAGTGTCTGGGTAGTGGGCTGATTATTAGGAGGTAGCAGTAGGGTATTTGTGGGCGATGGGGTGTTTCTGGACGGTGGGGTAAGTGTGGGTGGTGGGGTAATTGTGTTTGTTTCTGGTGGGGGAGAGCAATAATGGAGTTGGGTATTACATAATGGGGTCTTAAATGCCTTGCCTATCTGATTTCCAGTGAGTTGGAGATTCCTCTCTGCTCCCATCTTCTTTAAATATTCACTCTCATTCTCCATCTCCCTTCTCTCACTCCCCTGTTCCCATTTTTGTATTCCTTCTTCAGCATCCCTCATCTCAATCCTTTCATTTTCTCTGTTGTTTCCTTTTCCATCGGCCACTTTCACTCTTTCTAAGTTTTCTTCCAGGTTGTCAATTCCTTCCGCCTCATCTCCTCTCTTTCCCCGTTCCCTCACACCCTCAACCTTTTCCTGGTCATTTAAATCTCCCTCTTGAATACTTCTTCGGAATTCCTCAAATAATCGTCTTCTCAATGATCCATCTTATTTCTCCTTTCTTGGAATTTCAGATTTAATAAAGGCTTTCTTGAAGGGGGAGGCCCTCAACCATTCGCCATACGGGAGCTTTTCTTCGTCGAGGGCTTTGATCATATCGAAACCTTCCATGAGGTCACATTCACGTTTCATGTGACCAAGAGCACCACAGGCGTAGCAAAAAGATGGCAAGCGTTCGTACTTGAAGGGTACTCAGACTGGTAAGCCATCTTTTAATTCAACTTTCATGCCTTTCTTCAGGGGTTTTGAGATCTCTATTCGAACTTTAACTCGAACGCTTTGTCCAAACCCTTCTATTGATTTTAGATCCACTTCCATTACCTCGCCGAGTTGTTGTACAATTTTCCTGATACACTTCTCGGATCTGATGGCCATAGAAAGGTCATAAAGTCTGACCCATAGTCCTACCGTCTCGAATTTAACCATGGACGGTTGTTCTCCCCTTCCTAGGTGCTTGAGCATCCGTAATTGTTTTTCAAAGTGCCATGGTTCTTTAGATAGAATCTCGTGTAAATCGCTTTGAGATCTAAACTGAAAGGAGAACAAGTTGCTTCCTATCTCCATAACTGTGAATCCCATAGCTGGTTTCATAGCCTTCTTCATTGTCTCTAGGAAACCAAAAGTATTGAAGGATTTATTTGTTAGTACCTTTCCCATCAAGTAAAGAGTTGACCATGCGTTCTCTTCAACCTCCTCGTTCCCAAATCGAACCAAATCCTCCTCCCATATGAGAGGCCCTTTACTATTACCGCCGGAAGACATCGGAAATGCACCGTGGCCGACACGGCCGGTCCTAGAGAAACAGATAAAAAATAAGACTCTACTGACCCACCACACACACAACTAGAAATTAAAAAAAGGCTAATTCACAGATCCAAACGACAAAGCTCCTAAAGACACCTAAGGGGTACCAAATCCAAAAGGGGTTCTAGAAACATAAAAGTCAAGCACAACACAAAAGTAAGACAACAAAGATAATATAAGGGAGTAACAGAACAAAGTTCATCTTGAGAGACCCACAAATCAAGACTAAAAAAAAACCCATAGCACCGGGGAGATGCCGACAAAGCTCGAAAAAATCGAGAGAAGACCCTAATCTCAGAGGGACCAAAATATTTCTCTCACTAAAATTAAAGCAACGGTTTTGGGTAGATTCTAGGTTAACCTATTCCGAGCAGAATCCGGTGAGGCAGAAATTTATCCAAAGAGGCGTCGGGAGTTCGTTCGAGAGATATTATCCGGTAAGAGGCAACCAGGCATTTAGAGGGTTTCAACTCGATCGTGGAAATCGGATAGCCCGAACGTTTTTCTTCCTCGACTTTTCTAATAATTGTAATTTGGTAGCTTTGAGGAAGAAATTCGAAGGTTTTGGTCAGGTGATGGATTTTTTTGTGCCCGGAAAAAGAGATAAGCAAGGGAAAGTCTTTGGTTTTGTTCGCTTTCTTGAGGGCGAGGCTGGAAATATGGAGGCGCTACTAGAGAGACTGAATTCGATTTGGATAAGAAGCTTTAAATTAAGGGTGTCATTTCCAAGATTCGAAAGGCATGTTAACAAGACTTTTGAGCAGAATAAGGGACGGATTATCCCGGATGAGAGGGCAGGAGGCAGGGTTTATAGGAAATCTTATAAAGATGCTAATATTGAGAAAAGGAAAGCGGTGGTTCATTCAAAGGAGAAAAGTTTAAGCTTCTCGACTACAGGGCAGGAAACGGCATGGCTTAAGGAATGTTGGGTTAGTCTGCTTAAGGAGGATTTTAGCTGGATGGAGAACGGGCTTGAAATTCAAAGCAAATGGGGAAACAATGTCAACTTGTTTCATCTGGGTGATAATGCTATATTGATACATAATGTGGGAAAAAACTTACTTCAAAACCTTTTCTCAGATACGAACGAATGGCTGAATTACTGGTTCGTTTGGTATAGACTGTGGCAGCAGAAGGATGTAGCTCATCGGAGGAAAATTTGGACTAACTGGATCGGAGTTCCCGCCCAAGCGTGGTCAGAAAGATTTTTTCAGATTGATGTCGTTTAAATTCGGTTCTTTTATTAAGTTGGAGGATTCGTTTCGTAAGAGTAAAAATATGGACATCGCGAGAGTATTGATATCGGTCCCGTTCCTCAACGATATAAACTCCGTGTTGAAGGTGAACATTAATGGGATGCCTTTTAATATTAAGGTGGTCAAAGAAAGGTTGATGGTGCTTGAGAGTCCTTTCGATCGGTCGGAGGAGATGGCGATTTAAGTAGTGTGTGGCTTAATTCTGCTTTGGGAAGTCCGGCAAAGGCAGAAATTTTATCCGGTGTAGAAGAGAAAGATCAAATGGAGGTTGACTTCACTCCAGCGGCTAAAGTTGCGGATGGTGGTGAGATTTTTGATAGGGACGGCATAATGATGAACAACACTTTTCAAATTCTTGGGGAGATGGAAGAGTGTCTCAATCTGGGAGAGACGTGCATGCAAAAAATTATGGAACCGCCGCCCAATTCGTTGGAGTTATCTATAGGGGCGGGCAGAAAAAAATTCAAGGAGATTGAGTGCAGAGTCTAGTCTGGGTGGCCCAATTAATTTTGCAAAGAATAGGCCCAATTTGATGGGTAATGAGTTAGTTACCACGTCAAGTAGCTCATTGGGCCCGTTATGCTCCAATAAGCCTGCTGGCTATTATCCAGATTCGGCCCAGTGTAAGTTTGATAAAGAAAACAGTTTGGACCCAAACATGGTTAAGTGTTTGGACCATTTTCCCATTCTCTCCCGTGCAGATTATTCTGGTTCGAAGGGTCCAGTATCAACATTTCCCAAATAAAAAAGGCAGCAGAAAATCCCCAAACGCACAACCCAAAAACTGGAGAAAAAGAAGTTGGGGGAATTTCTTGCGGATATGGAGTCTCCGAGCGAAAATCGAGGTGGGCAAGGAAAGAGTGATTCAGCAATTCGTCTTGCAAAGGCGCCTAATCCGGAGGCGGTCAAAGTCTGGAAAGTAAAAAAAATTGGTCTGCGAGCAACAAGAGTCGAGGAAGCTATGGTGGCGAATCTGGGGAATACCTTAAACGAAGAGGGAGAAGATGCAGTAACCTTGGAGAAAAGAAAGAGTGTTACAAATGAAGCTACTTAGCTATAATATTAGAGGAATTGGCAGTGAGGCGAAGTGGAAAGAGGCGAGAGATTTGATCCAGGTAAACAAAATTGATTTTTGTTTCTTTCAGGAATCTAAAAAAGAAGTGACAGATTCATTTTCTGTAGAAAGATTTGGGGTGGGGGTGAGTTCGATTGGGAACACATGGAGGCTGTTGGGAGGTCAGGGGGTATTTTATCCATTTGGAATTCGAAAGTCTTTGTGGTTTCTAGTAAGTGGCACATGGAGGGGGCGGTGGTTGTAAACGGTTTTTGGGGTTTGGAGAGGGTGGAATGATGCCTCGTGAACGTGTATGCACCGTGTTTAATGTTGGAAAAAAAGAGTTGTGGGGGCGTATCTTGCAGGTTATCCACAACAATAGGGGGTATGCCTATGCATAGCAGGAGATTTTAATTCGGTTAGAAGGAATTCCGAGAGGGTGGGCAGAAGAATCGAGTCGAATAGAGGGGATATGGACTCGTTTGACGAGTTTATTCGGGACGATGGATTAGTTGATCTACATATGCATGGTCGCTCGTTTACATGGTACAAAACTGACGGTTCTTGCAAAAGTAGAATCAATAGATGTATGGTGAATTCAGAGTGGATTTCAATGTGGCCTGGATTTGCGGTGAGAGGATTAAAAAGGTCACTTTTTTATCATTGTCCTCTTTTCTGTTATGAGGTTGTCAAGGACTGGGGGCCGAAACCTTTCCGGTCGATTAATGCTTGGTGCTCATTTCCGAATTTTAAAGAATGGGTTTCTACCAGATGGAACTCCTATTCGGTTGAGGGTTGGAGTAGCTACTCCTTGAAGGAGAAGTTTAAGAAGTTGAAATCAGATTTAACCAAGTGTAATAGAGATGTCTTTGGCTTCATGGAAAAGAAAATTCAGGAACGCAAGAACACGATCTGGGAGCTGGACATTTGGGATGAGGTGTTCGGGCTAGATGAAGGGGAGGTGTTTCTTCGCAACGAACAAACGACATTGCTTACAGGAGATCTGAAGAATCTGGCGTCTTTGTTAGCTAAAAAAGCTAAGTCAAAGTGGTTGTTTGAAGGCCATGAAAACAATAGTTTTTTCCACAAGAATATTAATAAAAGGAGAAAGTATAATGAAATAATGGGACTTACGCTTGGAGATGAATGGGTAGAGGATGTTCATAGGGTGAAGGCAGGTACGTTCGAGTTTTTTTAGGATCATTTCAGTTCTGTGGGAGGCACAAGACCATTTTTGGATTGTAGTTTATTCACAAATAAAATCTCTGCTGTGGAGAATGCTTTTTTGTTAGCTGAATTTACAGAGCAGGAAGTTTGGGAGGCTCTTTCCTCATGTGAAGGCTCGAAAAGTCCGGGACCGGATGGATTTAATTTTTATTTCTTGAAAAACTATTGGGATGTGTTCAAGGATGTTGGGATATGTTTAGTTTTGATGATTTTCCAAAACCACTTGTGATAGGTTTGAAAGCAGTCAGGATTGTATCTTTAGTTTCAGGTCAGGCTAGGTTACTTCTCAGTAGAATATACTGTTAGTTGAGAAGAACTCAGTTGAGGGAACGCTCAGTTGAGGGGGAACTCAGCGAGGGGGAACTCAGCAACACAGCCTGAGGATATCAAGATGACACCAAGAAGATCTATCTGAAACCATGCCAGAGACCTGAACCTGAAGAGAAGCCTGAAGGATGTCCCACTGAGTGTAAACTTGGATGTTCTAAGCTAAGTCAGGTGGACCACTCAGTGAAGAGCATGATCAAGAGGATCAGTGTTGCACCAAGTAGGTCCTGAAGGAGTCAGGCTAGTGTGGTCAGGGAAGTTTTTCATTCAGCCTTATGAAAAACTTCTTGGAGTGATCTTCAAACAGTCTCTGAAGGACTACTACACTGAAGACGTTCAGTCCACTGAAGATCATCAGTCAGTGAAGGAGGTAGCTACTTAAAGTCAGTGGGTCTTGGTCAACCCACTGAGTCAAAGATCTGTTGGATGCAGTCCACGTGGACCAATCAGCACGAGGCAGCAACTCTGACACTGACAAGGCTGCATTCCAAGAAAAGTAGTTGAAACCATTAATTGTATGGATTCAAATGTAATTTCCTCCAACGGTTACATTTGAATCCACACTATAAATACAAGCTCATAGCTTCGTTTCAAGTGTGTGTGAGAAAAGAAAAATCAACACCTACGAGCTGTGAAGGTGTGAGTGTTTAGTGCACTGTATGGGAGTTATAAGGAGGCACGATTCACATCTTGTACACTGAACTTTAGAGTTCATAGATATACACAAATGGGTGTTCATCTTGTAACTCTTAGCTTAGAGAGGTTTTCCCAATCTTAGCTTGAGGCTAATACATTGTAAGGGAAAATCTCACCTAGTTGGAGAAAATCAAACCAAACTAAACCCTTTCAGAAGAATGTTAGGTTTGTAGTGAGGGGAGGAGAGGCAGTCCAGGGAGTGGCGTGAGTCCAGTGTTTTTGTGCACCTTGGCACGTTAAAAACAAGAATCCCAGTTAGTGGATTTCCTGTTAAATCAGGTTGTGGATGTAAGAGCTTGAGTCTCTGAACCACGTTAAACTGAGCGTACTTATCTTTGAAAGTATTTACTAAAGTGTTGTGAAAATCTTCTCACTGAGAGAGCATTGTTAAAAAGGAAACTTTAGTTAATCATTCAGGTCAGGGAGAATCCTCTCACTGACCAGTTTAGGCAACGCACTCGAGAGTTTAGTATCTCAAGTCACTGCTTTGTTTAGAGCATGAGCCTCCAAGCCTTCACACTGACTTGGTAGCTCAGCCTCTAAGTAGAGCAGTGACTTGAAGTGTAACCTCTCGATTCACTGTGTTGCTAAGAGCGTGAGTCTTCAAGTCCTCTCACTGACTTGGTAACTCAGCCTCTTAGCAATGCAGTGACCTGAGAACTCTTCACTCTTGCTGAACTTCCTGAGCAAAAAGTTTAAAAAAAAATTGCTCCTGAATTCCCATTTTAGCCCTTCGAAAACGGGACCATCAAAGGAGGATTTCATGCGCTTCCTGAACGAGTTTACTCAAATGGGAGACTAGTCAAAGGTTTAAACTCGGCATTCATTGTATTAACTCCTAAGAAAGAGGAGGCGATGGGACTTGGGGATTTCAGGCCGATTTCGCTGGTTGGAGGCCCATATAAAATTCTTTCGAAGATTCTTTCTAGGAGGCTTAGTAAGGTGTTGGAGTCAATCATTTCAGATGCTCAGTCGGCTTTTATTGGAGGAAAAAAGATCTTAGACTGCATTGTAACCTTGAATGAGACCATCAAAGATGCGAAGAAGAGAAAGGAGAAGATGTTCTTGTATAAGATCGATTTCGCTAAAGCATACGACTCAGTGGGATGGAGTTTTCTCAGGATGATCATGGAGGGCTTCAGTTTTGAACAGAAATGGGTGAACTGGATTATGAAGTGTGTTTCTATGGCTCAAGCATCGGTACTGTTAAATGGTAGTGTTGGAGTTATACGTGAAAGTATGCTTTTACTTTGTATAACTCGTGTATCAAACACTCGTTTTATGAGAATAATTCTTTTATCGCATTTGCTTTAGTTATGATTGAATGTTGAATTTCTATTGCAAACCGTTCAATATATAGTACGTGTTACATAGTAGTTAATGTGGTGATACCCGATCACGGAAGACGACATTAACGGTTTACTTGTAACTAAACGTACATTTTCACGACCTAGGTGGATTTGAACAATCCGCCGTGAAAGGTCGATGTGTAAGGCTCAGATTGGTCTGTCTTGACTAAGAGATTGCACTAGCACATTTAGTATGTGTTGAAGAGGTCCTACAGCGAGGATAAATTCTTCTGTTCTGAAAGGTGAAGAATTAGACCTCAGTGGTTGTTGATTTCTTAATCTCCGTCACTTAAATAGGACCGTGTGTGCTTAATGGTTACTGCTTTGATTCATGTTGGGTGAGAATCATTGTGACTTCGAACTTTGTGTCTTGGGCAGTAATATTAATCATACGACGGTTGCTAAGATTTAATACGGAGAAACGCGTGCGAGTACGGCTCGTGTGATTAGTCCCCTTGGTGGGCTCAGAAGTTTTATTGTACCAAATCTTGCAAGTGAAGAATTAGTTTCTTCGGTACGAATAATAATGTTGAGCTGTCTTTACTCCAAGGTGAAATATATTAATTAATTTAGAGCTATTCAGAAGCTTAATTAATTAATGGACTTGATAATCTTAAACGCGGGAAATAATAACCGGGAGCCCATATTATCGTAATATGGATTAAGATGGATAGTGCAATATTAATTTATTAGTGGTAATAATTAATATTAATGGGCTGAATTATATTGGGGCTCAATATTGAAATTCAGAAGTCCATTAGGAGGTCCAATCTTAATTCTCCTTAAGGCCCCTCAAGTAGCCCATTAAGTAGCCCAATAATGATAAGGTGATTAAAATAAAAAGAATATATTATGCTGATTTTTTTTGTTATTTTCGAAATTTTTTATTATTGAGAGAGAAAAGATTTTGTTGATTTTCTTGGAAAGATATTATGGAAGATATGTATTCTAGGAATACAAGAATATCTCATATATTCAAGAAGATCCAAATCTTGGATTCTCTTCTCATGAAACTTTCGAAAATCACCCCTTAATTAGGAGTGTGAGATTTTTGTGGAATATTTTATTTTGGAGAAAAGAATATATGGGATATATTCAAGATTTCTTAGAGTCTAAGAAAAGATTTTTTCCAAGCCCATATCCACATGAAAAAAATCGGTCACTACTTCTTATAAATAGGGGATGATTATTTCATCCCCAAGTACATAATTCCATGTGTTGGAAAAATCAAGAAGCATAGATATTTTTCTTTTTCCTTAGTTTATTAAATTACTTGAAAGCGTCTCCCACCGGCGATCAAGTGAGGTGAAAAGGGAAATACTTGAGAAGACTTTGGGTTGATAGAGTGAGATTACAATTGTCCCGTATATCCAAAGGCCAATTCTACAAAAGGTACGTTAATCGCATATTTACTTGTTTATTCCGCCTAGTTAATATGTGAAATTAATTTAACATGCATGATGATAATTAGTTGTTGGAATTATTATTTGAATTAATTAGGATTAATTCATGCTAGTAATAATTGTATTTAAATTCGTATTTAAATTTCATCCTGAATAGATTCCGGGCACCCCTATTTTTCCAACAGGTAGTCCCACGGACATTTTTAATCTTCAGAGAGGATTGAGCCAGGGAGATCTGTTATCTCTTTTTCTCTTATTTTGGCAGCTGAAGGACATAACCTGGTGAGGAAAGGCTCGGAGATGGGGCTGTTCAAGCCGATGGAAGTGGGGTCCGATAAGGTACCTATCTCGCATTTACAATATGCGGATGATACCATTTTTATTGGAAAATTAGCTGAGGAAAATGTGGAGTTTCTTAGATGTTTCTTAGTGAATCTAGAGTGGGTATCGGGCCTTAAAATCAACAAGGAAAAGTGTAACATTTATGGAGTAAATGTGGAGGAAGATTTGTTGTTAAGATGGGCAAATGAGCTTGGCTGTAAAGTAGGAGTGCTTCCTTTTATTTATTTGGGGGTTCGTGTCGGTTCTTCGCACCGAAAAGTTTCGGATTGTAATTCTGCGATTCAGAAGGTGAAAAAAAAGGTTGAAAATTGGGATGGCTCCTCGATTTCTTTCGGCGGACGTCTAACTTTTCTAAATTAAGTGCTTGCTTCTTTAGCGGTCTATCTCTTGTCTATCTTCCGGGTGCCAAAAAATGTGTTGAGTGAGATTGAGTCCTTGCAAAGGAATTTTTTTTGGGGTGGGGGGGTTGAGTGGAAAGCTAAAATGCCTTTGATTAACTGGCGTTCTATCTGCCGTCCGAAACTTGAGGGCGGACTGGGGGTAAAGGATCTTGAATCCTTTAATATTGCTCTTTTGGGCAAATGGGCTTGGAGGTTCTTGAACGAGTGGGAAAGCTTGTGGGCTCGGGTGGTGAAGTCGAGATGTGGTACTCAGTGGAGAGGTGAGGGGGCGTGTGGTAGAGGGGGGAGGAGGAGAGTCTTGGGGGGCTGGTGGGGGGAAATTGTAAAGTGTGTGGAAGTCAGGTGGGAGTGTTGGTTTTTCGATTCTATTGAGAGGAGTATAGGGGAGGGAAGGAAAACTAGCTTCTGGGGTGATAATTGGGTGGAGGAGGGGGTGCTTAAGGAGAAATTTCATAGATTGTTTAGATTGAGTGTAAATAAGACAATAAGTGTAAGAGAAATGGGAGAGTGGAGAGGTGGAGAATGGGTATGGGTTTGGCAGTGGAGAAGGGAATTAATGGGTAGGGATTTGGAGGTCCTTAATGAGTTGTTGATTCTTGTTAACAGGTACACCCCGAGAAGAGATGAACCTGATATTTGGAAGTGGAAGAAGGCACACAACGGAGTCTACAATGTCAAAGATGCATATAGATGGCTGGACGTAAGGAAAAATGGTGATGCTGGAGAAAGCAAGACGGAATTTAAGGTGTTATGGGAACTGTGGGCACCCCCCAAGGTTCGCGTGCATGTGTGGAAAGTTATCAAGGAGTGCTTACCGACGTTGGATATTATGCGTAGAAGGGGTATAGTGAATGCGGGTACTAATAATATTTGTCCTTTTTGCAATATTGAAGTTGAATCGTTGGGTCATGTTTTATTTGATTGCTTTGTGGCACATGAATTTTGGATGAAGTGCATGAATTGGATGGGGTATGATTTTGTTCTCTCGAATTGCCCAAGTACAAACCTTCTTCAATTTTGGGGTTTATGTAGAGGAAAGATGGAAAAGCGGGTGGCGGTGGGTATTTGGGAGTGTGGAGTTTGGTTGCTATGGAAGGCAAGGAACGAGTGTATTTTTAGAGGGGAGCACTTGAAGATGGAAAAGCTTTTGAGGGATCTTAAGGTGAACTGCTGGAACTGGATAAAGAAATATAAGGAATGGAAGTTGGATGCAAGTTTTTTAGCTTGGAATTCTAATCCTTTTTTTGTGCTTTAATGTATGTTTATTTGTTATTGAGCATTGGATTGTTGATGTATTGGGAGGTGTTTCTCATACCTCTTCTGTAAAAACTTTCTGGATGATTTTTGAATGAAATTTTTTCCCTTATCAAAAAAAAAAAAATATATATATATATCACTATTGTGTTTAAAATACTACTACATTATAGTAATTGCTTGTCTCATGATCAAAGGCAATGGACGTTTTCGAAAGAAAAAAAAAATTAACTCTCTACTCTCCCCATAATGCTAAGATATGTTTGAACAATTTTTTTTTACCGGAGTTTTGTTTGTTTTCTCTTCTTATTTTATCCTTATAAGGGAGATAGACCAAAAAATTAGTTGGAAAATTAATTTTAACAAAGAGACTATGATATGGAGGGAGTATAGTATTATTTTGTAGTTTTTTTAATCATGTTGAATTTCTTGTTGGCTTTGCAAATTTTGCAAAAAAGTAATTTAATCTAAATTTGTATATATGGGTTAAAACACATCAAGTTGATGAAAGAAAGACCTTTGTATAGACATAGACACGAACAATCTTGCTCCCAGAGTGTCGACAGTAAATCCAAAGCAGAAATTTTAGGTCTATTGTTGGTCTGAACTTAACTTTTCTAAATCAGTCGCGTCGTTAATCAATTCTTCGACAACTTGTATTAATCAGCACATAAAAATTTGTCGAAAAGACTCAAGTACTCAACTCCTTCAGTATACGTCTGTGTGTGTTTTTTTTTTCTATTTTTAGACAAACAACACTAGGTACATTCTATGAGTTGTCATAACTGCCGCAAACATTATGATACTTACTGGCTGCATTCTTAACTTTCCAATTGGATATTTATAAGTGTTAACTCTTTTCATGAGCAAGTATATAAGCCATGATAATTTGCACAGGCACTTATATCCAGTAAAGAGACAAGTATTGAGGCTGAATCCAGAAAGAATCAAGCAGGTTTCTAAGGCTATGTTTGTTTCGGAATTCACTTGGATAAGATTGGAATTTTCCAGCCCCGTCTCTTTCAAATTAGAGACGTACCATCTATTTTCCACATCTCATTCTTTACCCACACCCATAAATACCTATAAAACATATTAGAGTAGGTCTTATATGAGACCGTTTCATGGCATGAAACAATGAGAATAAGTGCAATTAGGGCATTGACTCATTAACACATTGGTAAATGTGGATGTTAATTTGTGTTGTCTCATACCATGAGACGGTCTCATACAAGTTTTTGCCAACATATTATTACCCATCTCAATACAATTCACTTTATAAAACCTAAAAATATTATTTCTCCCACTCAATCATTAGAGTTGACAATTTGGGTCCGACCTGCCCGGACCATGGGCCAAGTTGGGCTAAATAAATAGCGGCCCAAAAAACGTGTCATTTTAGCCCAACGGCCCACAGACAACCCGCTTGGCCAGACTGATTTTTTTTTAGAAAAGACCAATAATTTTGTTGTTACTTGTTATGTATTAAAGTAAATTAAGATATCAAATATATGTGGATTGTGAAAGTATAGTGAGTTATGTTTTATAGTACTTCCTATTTTTTACCTACTTTCCTTTTTGGGTTCTCCACTAATTTTTTACTCTTTCCGGTTTTGGAAATAAACACTACTAACAAACAAATAAATGAGTCTCACAATATCTCCTACTATACCCTTATTTTATCTAATTTTTCAGTAATACACTAATTTTCACTAAATTTTGTGTCCAACAGTAATAGGTAAAAATTTTGTAGATGAAGAGAGTATAATTTTTTTATAAAAATTATAAAAAAAAAAATGGGTCGGGCAGTTAGCCTTTGGGCTAGGTTGGGCTGGGCTCAAATTTTATAGGCCCGATTTGCAAATGAGCAGGCTCGCCCCGTGAACATTTCTTGGCCCGACGGGCCGGGCCGGGCCGGGCGGCCCGATTTGCCGGCTCTACTCACATATCTCTTTTCTCTCACCCACACTTTATTTCCTTTTTTTTTTTTTTACACATCCTACTTTACTTTTATATATCACACTTTACTTTTACACATGGTATAAAGTAAAATTTCACCCTACCAAAATCTAAACATAAACATATACTTTTACTATTCATAAAGCACTTTACATCTTGTGAATGTAAAATTATAACTTCAAGGGCACACTTAAATCAAGAAACAAATATTCTCTAAGGGTTTATTTACTGAATCTAATGACCGGTGCAACACTAAGATTAATGCACTTGCCCATGAAAAGAAGAATTAACATCTACAAATATCTCATCAAAAAGTTAAGAATGCAACCAATAGGCATCATCATGTTTGTGGCCGCAACTCTTGGTATATGGTTGGTTTGTTACGAGGAATGAGAATATGGATGGTAATGATAGTTGTGAGGAATGAAATGAAATATGCTCATATAAGAGTATGTATAGAGTGAAATTGGTTTATATATGAATTAGTGAAGGGTATTAGTTGTTTTCACTGAAAAGTATTAATTGATTTTACTGAAAAGTATTACTGGTTTACACTGAAGAGTGTTAATTCATTTTCACCGAACAATTAAGACTCTTTATTTAGTGTAAATCAGTAATACTCTTCAGTAAATACAACTAATATTCTTCAATGAAAACAATTAATACCGTTCAGTGATTCATGTATAAACCAGTTTTACTCTGTACTTTGTCCTCATATAATTGTATTGTTTGATTGATAATAGGAATGATTATCATTACTATAAATTGTGTTTGGTTTACCAACTTATTTAGGAATGAAATCAATTTAATCTTCTTTTTTTTTTTTTAATATTTTTTTAGAAAACATTACTTAATAATTTTTATATTTGAACAATAAAAAATATTTTATTTTTATTTCAATTTAATAAATTAAAAAATAATTAATGCAATTTTTGATGTGAAATGATAGTCATTCCATCCAAAATACTAAAGAATGGTTGATTCTTTACTTTTAGGATATAAATTCACAAAGTAAGGAATCAAAGTATTTAACCAAACACCCATTTTTTATTTCATACCCATTCCTTACCCCCAAACCCCCAACCAAGCACATTAATGTATTTGCTCTTAAAACAGAGTAATTCATATACATATACACACCGATGGAGTTGAGACTATTAGTGCAGGTTTACATGTGTTGATACGGATTGTCGTAAAACGAATTAACAACGAGGCTACTTAAAAAAGGATGAATTCAATTAAACCAATTGATGGGGCTATTATAGCAATATACTTAAATTTATGCTTTGGATTTACTGTCAACGCTCTGGCAACAAAATTGTCCATGTCTATGCAAAGATTTAAACGAGTCAAGTCGTTCGCAAGCTATTCAGGTCCCGCTTAAAAAAAATTGTTCGAGTTCGTTTGTTAATTAATTTCACGAGCCGAGCTCGAGCCTAGTGGTATTCGACTCGAAAGCTTGCGAACAAGCTCGCGAATAGCTCGTTTATGAAGCTTGTGAACAGGATCGCGAATAGGCTCGTTTATTAAGCTCGCGAGTAGGCTCGTTTAATTACTTTTTTATTTGGGATAAACATATATTAAATCATTAATTCTCTTCATTTAGCTTCCGAACTAGTTGTTGGTCTTTGCTTGGATGATATTTTTATTATTATGGACTGTTATGTTTTAAATTAGACATAAATGAGATGTGTTATTTTTTTTTAATCTAAATAACTTTTCGAACCGAGCCTTTCAAACCGAGCTTTTTGAACTGAGTCTTTCGAGCCGAGTTATCCGAACTCGAGCTCGAATTATGCTTGATTAATATAAAAATGAGTTTTTTTCAAGTCGAGCTCAAGCTATTCGCGAACTTAAAATTTTACACACGAGCCGAACTCGAACTCAACTAACAGAGCTCGAGTCAAGGTCGAACCTAAAAAAATCTAAACAAATGGAGCTCGAGTTTGATAGTATTCGACTCGCTAGTTTACATTGCTAATCAACTTGATGCTTCTTTACTATAGCTCTTAATTTCTTGTCTCATCCAAATTATTCTTTTTTTAGCATGTGGGTCTAATGTGTATCTAGTTTTATGCGCATAAAATGTTCTCTCTGTAACATTTATGATATTGCGGATTCAAATAGTTGGATGTTGAGAGAAAAATGATCAATAAAAAAGTATATCATTGATGAGAATTGAAACATGCACACAAAAGAGCAATGGAGTCAACCTAATTATAAAATATTTGCAATTATACTTTTGGTACAATTATTTTATATAAACTGACACTAATTTCATATTTTGAGATTTTTACACTGGCCTTCTAATAACCTTCTAATAATGTCAATGCTCTTTGAACTGAGTATGGGGCATAAAAGTTTGTCAATATTAATAACTAGTTATAGCCCCGCGAATTTCGCTGGTTTTAAATTAAATTTTTAAAAGATTTTTAGTTAATACAAATAAAAAGAAAATCATTTTTTTTTCATTATATCCATAAAGTGTATAAAGATTTTTTATTATTAATTCCTGAAAAGAACAATTGGAACATCTTCCTTCAGAACTGAATGATGGTTCGATATTCCAGAATACACTTGATGGAGTTTAAAATATCAAGTGAAATCAACTCTCCATTACCTCCATCTCAAAATTTTATTTAAAGTTTTATCTCTAAAATTTAAATTTATATAATTTCTTATAATACTTGTCCAACATTTGAAAAAAATATGTGTTAAGTTTATTCTAACTATTATGTTAAATGTAAGTCGAAAATATAAATAAGTATAAAAATCGTTTATTTCCTTACGACCAAAAAAAAAAAAAAAAAAGAAAATTACAATAGCATTACAAATTTCAATATATTTATCTATAAACCATATTTATTGTATGTTTGGACGGTTTACCCTGAGAATCGAGAGACGAAATTTCAAGTCTCTCTTGTTTTTTACCTTGAACACTGCAACATATAACTGCCCGTGTGTGAACACTGGTTTGGGAAGTATTGTTCGACAGTTGATAGAGACTGACCTTGAGTTTTATTTATTTTCATAGCAAAACAAAGTAAACTTGAAAATTATCTCCTCGTATAATTTACAGGCATCATGTGATCTGAATTAGTTAAGGTCATTCTTGGAATGTAAACATTACTTTCAATATTTCTTACTAAATACAGAGATGAAAAATATTATAATAAATAAGCATCATTATAAGTTGAATTTAATCTGAATAAAAAATATTCAAATACAAAAATTTATCTTCCTTATATATGGAGAATTCTCAAGAACAATATCTTATACCTTTTGGTGTAAATAGTGTCAAACACATACTGAATGAGATTATTATATATGTTTTTTTATCTACTATGTTGGAACCCCAACGGATGAACCTCGATCTCCCATTGGTTATGATATTATCCGCTTTGGGTTGAGCCCGCACAGATTTGTTTTGTGGCTTCTCCCAAAAGGCCTCATACCAATTAAGATACTTGTTCATCCTTATTAACCTCATAATCCGATGTGGGATATTGTTTGTCCCTAACATACTAATTGCTACAAATGCTCAGTAAGAAAAAATATTTTTTCTAAATACATTCAACAATGTCAAATTACTAAAAACTCATATAGTAAGAATATTGAGAAACTAACTTAATATATGTATTTTTAGCTTCATATGAGGCCTCAAACATAATAAAAATGTTTAAATCTTTTATTTTATATGTATCATATCAAGAATTTGATCACATCTTAAAAATAAGTCAACCAAGAATAAAATATATAAATTATAAACTCTAAATTTTAAAACATTAGTTTTCAATGATAATAAGTATAGGTTAAAAATCATGATGTAAAATTTCACGTGACATTTGGTTTGTAGACCTTCAAATACACATAAGATTGAGATATTTTAAAAGAGTTTTATGTGATGACTATATTGCACTTAACATTATTATATTAGATGCACTGTACTACTAAGATATTAAGAAGAAATAATTAATTAAAAAAAATCTTAGTACAAAAGAATTAGGAAAAATGTACTTTTGTGTCCTTTAACTTTGGTTGACTTTGGTTTTCGTCGTGTGAACTTTGAACTTTCAAATTTTGTCCTAAAACTTACAAAATTAGTGTTTTTTGTCATATTACCTTCTATACCAGGTAACTCTTTCAGTGAATCTGACATGACCTTTTGAATTTCATCATATAAATTATAAAAAAATTAGCATCACGTCAAATTTACCAGAAGAGTTGTCTGATGTAGCAGGTAATGGGAAAAAAAAAATTAGTAAATTATAGGATGAAATTCAAAATAAACAGGATGAGGACCAAAGCCAACCTAAATTAAAGGTAAAAAAAGTGTAATTTCACTAAGTATCACATACAACTTTTTATAATAATTATAGTGTTTCACTACTAAAATATTGTCACACAAAAAATGTACCACTACCATGAAAGCAGGTGCTCACATTTCAAATTTTTCATAACCACTATTTTGTCAAAAGGAGAAAGCAATATTTAATTACAAAATAAAAAATTAAAATTACGATAAATTGCTCTTACATGAGTCTTTCTATATAGTCTTATTAAACACAAAAACTATTCAATTTTAAAATACCTAAAATCCCAAACAGGAAATCGTAGAGGAAAAAAAAAGCATCGTGATCATGACTCAATCTTCTCCCTTGAATCCTCGCCACGTCCACCCCCCATCTCTCTAATTGTCGAGATTGGTTACTGAGTAAAAGAAGTAATAATTACATGAAAAATTAATTGAGTGATTTTGATACTGATAGAGAGGGTCGATGGTTGGGGCTTCTCACCTGTAAAAATCACCCCTTCTGGTCCCCGATTTCTGATTTGGAATTAGTTCTCCTGTTGTAATTCGATTCAAAATTTCCCCCAAATTTTTTCTTTCCACACTGATATCTCCATCGTTGATGTTGTTTTCTTTTATTGGAGTTCTTCTTTAATTGCAGTTGCAATTGGTTATGGCTTGGGACCGGAGGATGAGGGAAGGGATGGGTACTTATGTTGGGTAGGTGATCGGGAGTAGGGTGGAGGGCTAGAGGCTGAGTTATTTATTTAATTATAAATAAAATAGAAAAAATGACATATAATAAAAAAAAAAGTGCCACATCTATTATTATCGGTTAAGTAACGCTGGTAGCAGATTATAGGACGAATATATCAAATTTTTTTATAAGTTATAGGACTATTTTTAAAATTCAAAAGTTAGGAGGACGAAAACCAAAGTCAACAAAACTTTAAGGACAAAAAATGTATTTTCCCTACATTTGATATGTAGACCACCAAATATACATAATATTTAGTATATCTTTTAAAAGAGTTCAATATCATGACTCTACTGCACTTAACTTTATTATATTGGATGCACAATATTAATAAGATATTAAGAAAAAAAATTAAAAAAACTTGGAAAAAAAGAATTACATAAAATGCATTTTTTTATTCTTTAACTTTAATTGAACTTGGTTTTCGTCTTGTTAACTTTGAACTTTCGAATTTTGTCCTACAACTTACAAAATTTGTATTTTTTGTCTTATTACCTTCTATATCAGGCAACTCTTTCAGTAAATCTGACATGTCATTTTGAATTTCATCCTATAAATTACCAAAATTTGGTGTCATGTCAGATTTACTGGTAGAGTTACCTGATGTAGCAGGTAACAGGATACAAAAAAATATCAATTTTTGTAAGTTATAGGATGAAATTCAAAATTCTAAAATAAAGAGGATGGAAGCCAAAATAAACCATAGTTAAAGGTAAAAAAAATTGTAATTTTCCTAAGTATCTACTAATTGTGTTAGGGAAATAATTAAATGAATTAGTTCTACAACTTTCTCCAAGTTCAGACTTTTAAATGTGGCGGAATTTTTTCATGATATTAGAGCCAAAAAGGCTCACGCTCGGACAAAGATCCTGTGTTCGATTTCCGCTAAGAGTAACTCCACCCATGTTAAATTGTTCACTCATTGGACCTCCCCAAAGAGGCAAAGTTGAAAGTTCAGTTCATGAGTGAGGGGGAGTGTTAGGGAAATAATTAAATGAATTAAGTCTACAACTCTCTACAAGTTCGAAGTTTTAGATGAGCCGGAATTCTTTCAAATTGCTCTATATGTTCAGTAAGGGAAAATATTTTTTTCTAAGGATTAATTGCAAATAGAATTACAACATTTTCGCAAGTTGCAATTTAATCTAAACTTTGGAATCTTTGCAAACAAAACTCTAATTTAATATGTGTTTGCAATTTAAATTAACAAATAAATATTTACGGTCCGAAAATAATTTTTACTTATCTGATAATCGAAATACATGAGAATTATAATAGTTGGCTCATGTATTACTTGTTTACATATATAATTAGAACAATATTAAATGAAAGTATTTACATTAAAATGCAAGTTAAAAAATATTTGACTAAATTATGAATTTAGCTCATTAATATAGCTCAGGTTTTTAAATTTATATTATTATTTTATCAACAATTTAACTCATTAATGGTAGACGGTAAGATGCAGTGCTTATTGTAAGATGGCTGTGTTTTTTATTATTTCAATGATATAGCTCACGTTTTAAATTTGTAAAAAAAATCGATGATCAAATCATGAAAAAAGGAAAAATATTCTATGTATAATACACGCCATTATAAATTCATGTATAATAATACTTTGAGTTCATTTTTTGTATGCAACGGACTATTGTAGGTAGATTAGGAGCTTTTGGATAATAAGATAATATTTGTTACAAAAAAATTCTACTTTCGTGTGTATTGCATACATAATATTCACTCTTTAAAATGCAAATAATTAAAGAACATATCACTAATAATATATCCATATTAAATTGGCATTTAGTTACATATTTAAAGATTTTAATTATTAGTCTTAATGTCGACTAACAATATGTAAGGAATTATTGTTAAATGATTTTTTAACTAATTCAAATGTAATTGGCAATTTTAATGTTGATTTAAACTTAATTACAATATGTTTGACATTTCTTTAAATTATTAATCTTTATTATTGACTAACGATTCACTCAATTACAAATTGGTTTTATCTACATTGATACATGTATGTTAGTGTAGGATTTTAATTCCGATCATTTCCAAAAAAAAAAAAAAAAATACACAATAAAGAAGGCACACAATTACACAATAACAATCATGTAATCCATGCATTAGATAACATCTATTATTCTGGATAATTTCTGAATAGAAAACAGAAAATTTAGAGGGAAGAAAACCAAACCATAACCATGTGATGAAAGCATTGTTCATTTTTTAAGTAATCAGCGACCAAGTCTACAGCAAATGGACAAGAAAATAGCACACGCTGATAGAAATCTATACTATAACTGTCAATTAGCCATCAAATTTTATAGTAATCGATTGGAATTGAAATTAATGGTCCGAGGAAATAGCAATACCTTATTTTTATTCTTCTGAAATTATCTGCCAATTTTTAATAGGAAGATTCGAATGCAACAATCTCGGTCATTAATATAGTAGTGTTAATTATGGTATTGAAAATAAATTCATAGATAATTTTAAAAAACATTTTTCAATAACTACCAACACAAAAGTATGAAAAATTGGACTATCATAATTTGGGATAGAGTTTTTTTTTATGTCCCATAACTTTTCCCAAATTTGCCAGAATGTTTTACCTCATGTGTCGCACACATGCTTGTTAATTTTGGAAAATTTCGACGAATATGCATAGATGGATCTGTGTGGCGTGTTGATTATAATATGTAGCAAATGAAATTGAAGAAAATGGACACATCATAAATTGAAACTAATAACTATTTAAAATATTAACAAAATAAAAAGTACTAATTTAAAAATCATAAAATATACTCCCTTCGTTTCAAAGTAAGTGTCGTTCTAGAGATTTTGTATCAAATTAAAATTTATAAAATTTGACATATATACCCACATAATCTCTAAAAGATATATTATATTTTGATAACCTCTAACATATATGTTATATTTTAATATAATCCCTAAAAGATCTCTTGTATTCTGAATTCGAATTCGGGATAAATGAGGAAAAAACGTGAAAATAGCTCAAACGACACTTATTTTGAAATAAAATTTATAGTGACACTTACTTTAAAATGGAGGGAGTATAATTTATTTAAAAAATAAAATGAAAGAGTCCCTTCATATCTCACCCACTCTCTTAAATAAGCATCGTGCCTTTCCTCACCGCCACCCACTCCACTCCCCATACCCTTCGTTTAACTTCTTCACAAGCCCTCTCTCACAAACAACCAACTTTACATACATATATTGAGACGTAATTTGAGAAATTGAGACGTCATTTGAGAAATTATTTTTTTTTGGGACGTAAATTGTACACTTAGTCAGAAATTGGGACTAATTGGAGAAATTAACTTTTTTAGACATAAATTGTACACTTAGCCAAAAATTAGGACATAATTGTAAATTTTTTTTTTTTTTGTGTGTTTTTCAAAAAGGTAAAAACTATGGAACGAAAAAAATAACTTCATCCCATCATTAATTCAAAATGCGAAACTAACAATCGTATATTATGGTAACCATACAATGGAAAGATTAGCCCACCTGGCCACCGGGTTTCTCACTCTAGTGAGTGACCGGGTTCGATTCCCTCTGGGAACGAATTATGGGACTTATAAAGTGGCTTGGAGATTTCTTGGAGTATTTGAGGCTTGGTGAATTAATTTAACTACTAACAACTAATACAGTGGAAAGATCATTTATATCATGCCCAAAGATTAATAAATTCCTTATGCATAGAATCATAAAAGAAAAGGAAAAAAAATGACCAATACAAAAGCATAGAAAGTATGGAATATCATAATTTAAAATATGAAACTAACAATCTATATTATGGTAACCGTAATATGGCAAGATCATTCATGCCCAAAGATTAATAATTTCCTTATGAATAGAAACATAAAAGGAAAATAATAATAACTAGTATTTCTCCCGTGCGATGCACGGATTGAATATTATAAATTTTAGATGCGAGATCGCATAATGGCTTATATAAAGAGTTTAAATTAAATTTATTTAATCTATAATCCAATATAATGTAAATATTATATTGTATATATGTGAGCATTATAATTATTTAATTAATCATACAATTTTCAATTTTGTAACTAAATTCTAATATTCATAAAATGATTTTAATATTTAACAATCTAAATAAAAATTATTTAACTTCAATTCATCATATATAGTTAAAGTCAATAAAAAAACACTTTAACAAAAATAAAATAATTTTTAATATTACTTTTCATTTTATATGTGCAATATATTAAATAAAAATATTCAAAAGATAATTAATTTGATATATAGTGTGTTGAAAATATATTTAAAATTAATAACTTAAATAATTTTGAAACTCTTTATTAAAAAAAATGGTAAAATTAATTCACTCTCTTTAATGGAGAATGCGATTCACCATTGCGCCACAAATCAAGTAGATTTCACTTGCTCTAATAATGACAAATTTTACTCTCTGCTCACTTCTATTTATATATATATATATATATATATATATATATATATATATATATATATAGGGATAAAACCATCGAATCTAGACCGAAAATATATTTTAAGAGATAACATCAGATATATGACAATATCTACCAGATCTTACATGATTTTATACAAATATGCAATTAACTAAAATGCAGCAAATAATTTTTTTTTACGGAAAACGCAACAAATAAATTAATTAGTTGTTAAACCATTAAGAGAAAATAAAAAAAGGTTTTACTATTCCATTTTATAGAAATCGAACATCTCAACTACGTGTTTTATGTTGAATAAATATCCCTCCTCTTTTAATTTGTAGGTAAGAAAATCCTAATTTCACAATTCAATATTAATAATTACAACGTGAAGACTTAAGAGTAACCATAAGAGACGTACATTAATTGCAAGTAGGAAACCTTAAACTATTCCTTCTTTAATAATAATTACAATGGCAATCTATCATAAGAACCGTCAAATTAATATATTAAATTATTCTTCATATTTAAACACACTAAAAATATGTAAGATAAGGAACTCTAATTTATCGCAAAAAAATAAAAAATTCATTGAATAATTCATAATTACACGAAATAAATGTGTACACAAATAAAAATTCTGCAAACCATAACATATGAAATACAATTTCATTCGAATATTGAACGTGAAGAAACGTTGTCTACATAACTGAAAGTTACATGAATATCGAAACAAAATATCCTACACTACTAATAGAGGCAAACAGAGTCTTCATCGACGGACAAATTGAATAGATGAAAAAATGTTATTGGGCATAGAGCGTTCACAATCATAGTCTGCAAATAAAAACAACAAAAATATATTAGAATCCAAATGATACATCAAAATGCAATAATCTCATTCAAACAAATACAGAGCCAATTGAACGATGATATAGAAAGAAAAAAATAGGAATTGGGAATACTAATATTAAAACCACAACGATATACAACTCACAGAGGTAAAATATTAACATGGAACTGATGATGGAAATGAAAGCGATAAGGGTTTGAAATCGAGAGAAATCAAACCTTAGAAATCAAAGATGGATGAAAAGAAGACAATTGAAAGTGGTGAGAGAATTGAGAAATTTATAGAAATCTCAAAACAAAATCAACGGATGAGATTATAAGTTTACGCAACAACGGACAGGATCAAAAAAATGCATTTGACCAAAGGAGAGAAGAAGAAATTTGAATTGTAAAGCATAGCCACATGCCACATAGGCACAAAATGTTTTGCTTATATATAAGTATTGATTGATGAGTGTGACAATTGTTTGAAATGCATGTATTAAAATTCATTTAATGTGATAGAATTATATGCATTAATTAGTAGTTACATTAAAATTGACTAATTATGTTTAATTGTCAAGAGGGAGCGAGAGAGAGGGGGTGGGTGGTGTTTTATTTATTTTATAGGGAAATTAAGGATTTGTAAAGAGATATTCCCTCCGTCCACTATAAGTATGAACTATTTTTTGCATGTGGTTAAATGCAATATGTCGGAGGGTATTTTGGAGTTTTGTGAGATCCGTTTATGAATAAAGTGATTGTTTACAGTAAGTATACAAAATATATGTTTCATAAATAATCACTTTATTTATAAATGAATTTCACAAGATCCCTAAATACTTTCTAATATTTCACATTAACTACATGCAGAAGAGTGTGCATACTTTTAGTGGACAGTACACGTTTGTTATTTATTGAAGTCAATTGAAAGAGAACTCGAGAAGACAAGATCGAGAAGGAAGGGGAAATGAGTTGGGGGCTTACAATTGATTGTCATCACGTGAGCCCAAGCCCAAAGGAAATAATAAAGAAGCGGCCCATTTACAATTAAAAAGCAGCCCATTATGAATTCATGAGTTAAAAAAGTCAAGCACCTTCCCTTCAAGCCGTGAAGTATTTAAGAAAGGAATGGCTTATTCCATTTCCTCACTAGCAGCAAAAAAATGATGTTGACCAAAGAAATGTAACAATTGTTGTGAAATATTTATTGGGTATACTTTTGTTATCTCAAATAATTACATGAATTAGGGAGGTGTCATTTTGCTTTCTCAATATTAATGCATGCATTCTTTTGAACTTCAAATGATTCTAAAAGGATTCATGCATGTGTATAAATAGGTGGTATGTCACCTCATTTGATGTATGAAAAAAAGGTTGATCAATACAATATTATTCTCCCTACATTTCTTCACTTCAATATTCTTTCTTCTTACATTGCCATCTTATTTTCACTTCATATTTTATTTGTTTTACAACAATATTTGATTTGTTGTACTCTGTTTTTTTTTTTTTCCTTGTCTGCAACATTCTTTTGTTTACCCATGTAGAATATGTTTTCCTTTGATACCTGACTCAATACAATAGTAACAACTTTCTTTCCCTTACCTAAATTTGAATATTGTCATCACACTTAGTATACTACCAATATAAAACAACAATTATTACACAAGCATAAATAATCACTGACCTTGTTCATTCCCCCTTGGTCTCGTACTTATTTTATGCGCACTGTTCCCTAAGAAAAAAATTCAAAAAAGAAAAACAGTCACAAACACACTATAAATCTTTCATGAAACAAGAGTATTACATACTTTCATTGGTACAACAACATAAATATAGTTGCCCTCACAAATATAATTACGACAAAATTAAGGGTCAACTACATGTGGGCACATTAAAACACACAATAATATCATTCAATCAACTAACAAATTCAACGTCAACTATTAATTGGAGCACAAAATGCAATCAATACATATTACCTTCAACCTCTTCTGGGTTGGCAAAAAATCTCCTCCTTCCACTTGGATCATGCTCTTCATTCGAGTCATTGTCTATCACAAGCCTCCATCTATCACCCATAGTCTTGCACTAAAGACATTAAAGAGGAAGGTTTTTTAATGTCAGACTAATGACGAAATTGCCCTAATTCAAATTTAAAGCATTGTGTCCTAAACTTGTTTTGTCCTAGCATTAAGCCCCCAATTACATATAATGTTATACGTCCCAACAACCAACCAATAAATTTCTACTAAAACCCGGACAATAGACAAATTTCACCACAACCCAATAACTTCTGTAAATTTAAAAACCACACAATCAATTGTTGTGGTTCGAATTCGATATAGAATACCATAATCCATGAAAATGATATATCACCAAAACTAACATGTGGTAAACAAACTACCATGACGACTTCTTCCAGGCACAATTTTGATCAGGAAATCCCCCACCGCCGGATGATGATGGTAACTCCAGGATATACTACAATGTTTGAATCACTTTTTTTAAAAAAATTGTTATGGTGAAAACGAGCGCGAGTTCCTAATAGTGTTTGTAAATGTGAAATGATGAAGCTAGGCAGGCAGTCATCTCCTACATTAAAGTAAAATGAGAGACCTATACTGCAACTTCGCGTCAAGTCACAAAAAGGCTGGCATGTGTATGAGAAGGGTATATATGTCAAAATGTAGTATAGTGTTATTATAGAAAATCTATGTTGCTTAGTGCTCGTAAAGGGCAAATTTTGTACCCTATTATAAATGACCCATAAGCTTATCATGAAATTATATTAAATTATCTAATATTTGACCAGGATTATAATTAATCAAGGTTGGTGGTATTATATTGTAATTGTTGTAAATTTTCTTGAACCCAAATTAATGACTCCTAATAAAATAATCGATATTTTAAAACAATTTTATGATAAGTTTATCATGGATATTTTCCTATAAAACTTACGCTATTTATAATTGAAAATTTAAAATTTGAACTTACAAAAAGTTTGATTACACTCACAACAATCTGTATTACGCAACTTGGAATAAGTAAATCAAAATATTGCAAATATGAAAAAAAAATACAATTACTACTTCCTATGAAGGTAAGAATGTGAAGGCGTGCAACACTCGTCATTCTTCTACTCTTGAATAAATAAATTAAAAGTATTGCCAAAAAAAAAAATTACTTTCCATATAAACTAAATGAAATAAGTAGGAAAATAAGGCTGTTATTTTTAGCAAATTATTCTTTTTTGTATAACATATTATTTAATTAATTAAGATATTATGGTTATTTTATCTCACAAATAAATATCTCCTCATGTATATTTTATTATACTATATTTATAAACATCTCTAAGATGATGCGTCAGCACTACGTTTCTCTTAAGGTGATGTGTCATCTCTCAAATCATTTTATTTCAAAATTCTGCATTCTCCTTAAAAGTTATTGTTGATGGACGACCAGGCGAACAACAGTGTTTAGAGGATTAAGAGACTAATAGTACAATTTAATGTCGGCGACCAGCAGAGCTTAAAAGGGTCTCAAACACCAAGCGACCAGGAGTGACGTCAGACGAATGTCCAGCGACCAACACAACAAAGAAGCGAGACGAACAAGTAATTAAAATAAAAAACAAGGACAAGATACTCATCATTTAGGCGACCAAGCGAGCAAGACCGGGCCACGAAGAACAGCTCAAAATTCCACTAGTTTAAACATTACATTAGGAGCAAACAAGTGTACTAAACACTTGTCATTGTATACAATGTAATAGTTTAAGAATAAGACAAGTGGCTAAACACTTGTCAAAGCCAAAATCAAAGGGCTGATAGAGTGACACCTCCTACTTGCTTGTAAGCCTATAAATACCCCTTCATGAAAGTGCCAAAATAAGTTCACATATTCAAAAATACACCAAAACTCTTGCAAATTTTATTCTTGATTACTATCCATAACTCTAGTTCTTGTTTGATGATCTCACTTAGCCAAAGCAGCCACTAATCATCATTGATTGAGAAAGGTCATCAACAGTTATTTTAGACATGTTTTAAATCATATTAAGATTTAATCTACATCGCATATTTTATACTTTTAATCTCAAACATACATTTCATTTTATGTTTTCTATAAATGTCAAATCTCACTTTAGTTTTTAATTATGATTTACAACACTAATCATCTTCTCTTTATTTTCTCATTTGTTGTCCTTGATTTTTCTTTATAGGTATAATACTAATTTTTTTCTCCTCTCTTTTTATCTTACGCCGTCGTTCCTCTTTTCTCAGGTTATTTACGAACAGAGGCTGGTGCAGCTAAGAACAAAGGGGTAAAACTGCATACCCAAATTGAAGTGAATTAATATATATCCATTGTCATATCTGTTTTCCATAGTTAGGTCTAGTGGCCTAAACCTCTCTTTAGAGCTGTTATACGAGCCGAGCGAGCCCGAGTAGTGCTAGCTCGAGCTCGGCTCGAGCTTGCTCGGTAACTGACTTGAAGCGAACTACACTAGCTTCTACTAGTAGCTACCCCGCAAGAGAACGGGTTCACTGTAGTATGGGCAAGTATAGGGACCAAGTATTATCGAACCCAAGGGATGGTGTATATGCGAATAGATCCCTGAAGATCTACGCGTCGTAGTTAATATGAGTGTGATGTTTTTGGGTTTTTGAAAAATTAATTAAAAGACTAAAATAGACTAATTAACTAAAGAATGAAAAAGAACGAATTAACTACGGGTTGTTTTCTAATGAGAGATGGTGATGCTCAGGATAGGAATCCCTACGTATACTAACGGAGCAGGTACATAATCAAAGTAATTGTGACAAACAAGAATTAACCTAAGTAAAAGATCGTAGAATGAAAGCTCAAGATTTCTCACCCTAATACTTTATCCTAGCAATCGACTTCACTAATCCACTAACAAGTTAATAGATAGCGCTTAATTAATGAGACCCTAATTTAACTAAGGTGATGCGGTCGTCCTCCTTCGCTAAACTGGTAGATGAATTAACCTTTACTAAACCTTCTCGTTAAGACTACTAATTGTTATTGAGTGATGCGGTCGTCCTCTCTCTAACACTTTCGTACGAAATTCAAAGGTAGAGTTAAGATTAATTATATGAATTCATTAATTAAGAGAATTAAAACTAACGTCACAAATTACCTTAATTACGTACCCACATCCTACTTCTACGAGTTCATCCTAACCCAAGCATACAAGGGTTTTAGCCGGACATGGTTATAACAAAAATAAAAGCAATAGAAGAAACAACGAACAAAAACATAATGAATTGAACGAAGAAAATAAGAAACATGAACTAGGGTTTTAAAATAAAATAATTCTAAGAACTGAAATTTAATTAACTAAAACGAAGTTTAAAACGTTTAAAGTAATCAAGCTAATGAAAAGAAACTAAGAAACAAAAAGAAAACTAAGAATTCGTATGAAAAACCTCAACAACGTAAAAGTAAAGCTTGCTCGTTCTTCTCCTCTTCCTCTCTCTAAAAACTAAGTCTAAAAGTGATTTCTAAAGTTCGGGATCCTTCAAAACGTGTTTGGAAGAGGTATATATAGGCACCGGGTCGAAACGGGAGTTAATGGGCCGAAAATACGCATCCGGAGGCGAAAATACGTGCGCGCTCGAGCGTTTTGCTCGAGCGGTGGCGCTCGAGTGATTCGCTCGAGCGCCAAAACTGTTCTGTAAGTTTTTGGCCGCTCGAGTGATTCGCTCGAGCGCCGGCGCTCGAGCAAATCGCTCGAGCGCTGGCTGCTGTGCACTCGTTCGTAAAATCTTCATATCTCCTCAACCGGGAGTCCGTTTTGGCCGATTCAAAGTCCTACGAACTCCTCTTTTCGCCCTCTATCCATCTATAAAAACCAAAGAGACAAATTAATAATTTTATAAAAATGATACTCATTTGACTCCAAGCACTCATCGAAAACACTCAAAACATGAGTAAATCGGGCACCAAAACATAACAATTTCACGCCTAATCAACCCCCCCAAACTTACCATATTGCTTGTCCCCAAGCAATGAAATAATAAGTCAAGTGAAATTGTTAGGAATGAGTAGGAAAACTCAATCATGCAAGCTAATGAACTCAAGCTTCGAAGATCAATCACAAGTATACTCACTCACTTTCTTTTATCGTACTCATGCAACAATAACAAGAAACACCAAGATCAAGCATGGATGTGCACTCAACGATGTGTTTCACTCCCTTACAAGTGTATAACAGTGTTTAAGGGACTCACTCAATCAATCAATCACACATATTGGCAGCCATAGGCTTGTAAGCACTCTCAACTCCGACCACATTCTAGAAATCAATGCCGAATCACAAAGGACTTTTCTCAAGGTTGTAATGTAGGCTCTTTGGACAGGTGGGATAACAATATGGGGTAAGTGACTCAAGTGAATGGAGAATAGAAAAATCAACTTTGGCACTTTGAGATTAGGAACAGAATCACTTCAAATATATTCAATCAACACTTTTTCAATTCCACTTCTCTCAACACTTCAATTTTTTTCTTTCTCACTCTCTTTTTCAATCACTTCACTTTTTTTCTTTTTCGCACAAACACATGAGCTCATTTTTTTCTTTTTGCTCATTCTCAATTTTTTTTCTTTCCCACAACTCAAATTTCATTCACACCCTTATTTTATCACCACTCAACCTTCAATAACTCTCCTTTTTCAACTCAAATCAATCCCTTAACATTCACACTTTCCTATTCTCCACTCAAATTTGGACCAAAAGGCTTAGGAATTGGAATAGTGTTCATATGTGTTAGCAAATAAAATAGGCTTTAGACTCAAAGGGGCTAACAAGGGATCAATGTCATTGGTAAGAAAAATTTTGGCTAAGTGACTTATTCACTTCAAAAATGGCCTAAGATCCTATTCGGCATATCAAACTAGACACAATCTAGAAGCAAGAGCACATGCAAGTTCTAGCATCCTCTAAGGTGACGATCCACTCACAAACGAAGAGATTAATTCATGCATTTAAATCTCGTAAGGCTCAAATCTCACGGCTTTCACATCCATGCTAGTCCTAGTGAATTCTCACTCTCATCACACAAATACTCAAAAGAAAACTCATAAGCATACAAGTTTTTTTTCAAATCAGCTCAAACTTAAACACTCACACAAAAGAATTTCTAACTCACCCCTTACAACTCAACCTACTCATCAAATCATACTCAAAGATAGCAATCAACAAGCATAAGGTGATTGATAGGCATAAAATATTGAGTAACAAAACAAATTAATAATAGCCCAAGGAGCATCTCAAGGCACCAAATAACTAACTCAACTCAAAGATAAGGGGTGCTCCGGTGCAATGTAACAAGAAAACATATAAAAAAAACTCCACCCCCCCAAACTTCGACCTTGCTAGAGGTCTAAGTTTGGGGTTGTGGGTTACCTCAACCGAACAATTCAGTTTCTCTCAATAGCTTTGCACACTCCCTTGCTTGAATTGGTTCCTCCAATCTGAATAACTCCATGATACCTTTACTCCTTTAGAGACAAGCCTACAAAATAAAACTCTCAAGTACGAGGTTAAACATACGACTCAAAATACTCCCTAATAATATAAAAAGACACTAAAAATAAATGAAAGCAAATAAAAATGGGTTGCCTCCCATTCAGCGCTATTTTTAAGGTCCTCATGCCGGACCAAGCTCAAAGGAGCTTATGGGACATCATACTCAAATTTACCTCCCTTACTCTCATAAGAGTGGTGTTTGAACTTCTTTCCTTGATGCCCCACCATCATGAGTTCCTTTGCTCTCTTCTCATCCCCAAGTGTTATGGGTCTCAACTCCTTCTTGCCTCTATCTGGAGGAGTCTTACTAAACAATTTCTTGAATTTGGATTTTTTCTTCTTAACTCCTCCTTTCCCGTCTAACTGGACCACGTCCACTTTCTTCACCTCTTCATCCTTTAACTTCTTCACTTTATCCCTATCAACATAATCAAGATCATAACGCTCATGGGTTAAATAATCAAGTGGAGGATTATAAAATTCATGAATATGAGAAGGATTAGGGATAGAAGGCGTGTCTTCAACACGAGGATCAATTGCATCCATGCAATACAAGCTCTCATCCTCCCTCGGGTGTTTCATGGCTTCATATAGGGAGATCTTCACTTCTTGATCATCAACCTTCAACGTGATCTTCCCGTTTGCCACGTCTAGCACCATCCCCGCCGTAGCTAAGAACGGTCTTCCCAAGATCAGGGGTACGTGCTCATCTTCCTCCATTTCTAGCACTACAAAGTCGGCTGGAAAAATGTGATCTCCAACTCTCACTAGGACGTCTTCAACAACACCTTGAGGTCGAGTAATAGACCGGTCGGCTAGTTGAAGCGTCATCATTGTGGGTTGAAGTTCACCACCTTCCAACTTCTTGAACAGCGACAAGGGCATGAGATTGATGCTCGCCCCAAGGTCGCACAACGCTCCCTTTTTTATCTCGTTCCCAATGTCACATAGGATCGTGAAGCTCCCGAGATCCTTCAGCTTCGGTGGAAGCGCCTTGTGCACTAATGCACTCACTTCGTGGTTCAGCTGCACCAACTTCGGCTCATCCACTCGCCGTCTTTTCGCGATCAAGTCCTTCAGAAACTTTGCATAATGCGGCATCTGTTCCAAAGCATCATAAAAAGGAATATTAATATGCAATTGTTTAAAAATATCAAGGAACTTAGCGAATTTCTCATCAAGCTTCTTTTTCATGAAGCGCTGTGGATATGGGACGGGTATCACAGATTTGGGTACCCCCCACTCATCTCTTTCTGTTTCTTTCACTTTCTCCCTTGCTTCCTTTGCCTTTTTCCACTTAGGAACTCTCTCACCCTTCTCACTTTCAATCCCCTTCTCAACTTCATCTCCTTTAGGCTCAATCTCTTCTTGGGGCGTCTCAGAATCAGCAGGCATCTGAGGACCTTCGTAGTTGGTTCCACTTCTTAGCTGGATCGCCTTGCACTGCTCTTTCGGGTTCCCCTCCGGCATTCTATTCACTGATTTTGCAATCTGGCTCATCTGGAACTCTAAAGAAGTGAACCTTCGATTGTTCTCTTGTTGAGTTCTAGTCCACTCAACGTTCATCTTCTGGAGCTCTTGATCACGTTGATCACCCTTCTTATGCAGCTCCTTCACATCGTACTCCAAGGATGACAACCGCTTGCTCCCTTCCTCCACCTTCTGAAGGATCGCTCTCAACATCTCCTCGGTTGATGCACCGCCTTCTCCACCAGGAGGTTTAGACCCCGGATCAACACCTGCAGGAACAGTAACACCAGCTTTTGGGTTAGCATAAGAAAAATTATCATTCTTCCTCCATGTGTTTTGAGGAAGCTGCTGGCCTCCTTGAACTCCTTGTGTGTTCCTCCATTGATTTTGAAGTGGCTGAGGGCCTGGAGGCACAAATGGTTGGCCATAAGAAGGCCTTCCATACTGATTACCACCTTGGTAGCCATTCTGATTGTAATATGGACCTCCCATGTAATTGGCTACCTCTTGCTGTCCACTGGGCTGGTCTACTCTCTCATTCTCTACTGCATGCTCTCCACCCAAACTCTTCCCCAACTCGAGGTTGTTGATCTTTTCCATCATGGCCATCAGTAGCCTTCTCGTTCCTTCTCCCTCTTCAACCTGATGCACTCTCTGAAAATCTGCATCTCCACTCCAAGCACCGGCACTCGTGACAATGTTGTCCACGATCTCCCTACACCTCTCTATGCCTTGGTTCAAAAATGCTCCGCACGCACAAGCGTCTAAATGGTCTTGCCCCGTCT